>CALSCE010009779.1:5885648-5993356 GCA_943593645.1 Bovichtus variegatus | reverse complement strand
ATCTATCTATCTATCTATCTATCTATCTATCTATCTATCTATCTATCCATCCATCCATCCATCCATCCATCCATCCATCTATCTAACTATCTAGCTATCCCTCTTAAGGGAGGAAATATATTGTGAATTTTGGTTTGCCCCCCCCCAACAGTCCACTGGGCTAAACTAGTATTATAGGCACTATTAACACAGGAAAACATAGAGTGAGGCCCACATATAAAATTCTCCATTATCCAGCCCTGAGAGGAAAATGGAAATGTGGCTGTAGCAGACATTCCTCTGGTTGCATTGAGGCCTTCTGTCTCCTCTAAACCTCTGAAATTTAACTCAATTCACCGTGGAAATGCAAGGACCCCTAACAAAGACACAAGTTGTAGAAATTCCACATCTATCTCTCTGTTTACAATTATGGGTTATTGCCGTGCTGCTCGGTTGCTTTTGCTCCCTGCGTGTGAGAGAAATGTATCTGTTTATATTCTTAGATGTCTCATGAGAATATAAATTATGAAACTTTAAAATTGGATTACATAGCTCGGATGTGGCAGCTACAAGTGGAAGTTTGCTACCGTCATCATTTTCCCCTTCTGAAATGTATATTACAAAGATCTTTTGACTGCTTTAAAATATGATAAACTCTCAAACTAAAATATGAGCTTCCTGCTCTCATTTCTCTCTAAATTTCCCTGACTCTAAATCCATGCCAAAGTCGCAGGGAGCCAGTAACCCAGTTTATTTACACAAACAAAGTCCCACTCAGCTCCTCTGACAAAAGCAGCTAAATCTTTCATGTTTTGTCAGCACTTGATTCCTCCTGTCCCTCTGGCTATTTGCCTGCCTCCGGACAATAGAGGCAGGAGAATGGCAGCAGATTGTTGGAATGCACCTCAATGAAACCAATTATTACATGTTGACTGCGTTCACCATGGCAGATTTGAAAGAACTGGGCTCATTCAATTTGGCTCCGCAGGATTCCCTTTAAAGAGAAATTATCCCTTTGACTGTTTGTATTTCTGAGCTTTCTTTTTCTTCTTCTTCTTTCTCCTTTTCACCCCCACTGCCATAAATGGATCCTGCGAGAGTGGCTACTCCTCTTTCATGACTTTGGTTACTTTAATTAGTTAAATGAGGCTAAAGTACTAACAGTAATAAATAGAGGCAAGGATGCTATCAATTAATTTAATGCCACTCGTGGCAAAAAAAAAAAAAAAAAACTAATTATTGGCAGTGTTGCATTATTTAATCTTCAAATTAAAATGATACACCAGAGAGACACTGCGTTGGATGTGCTCCTTCTTTATGGGCAAATGTGATAAATGGCAGAAATAATTCTTCTCAAGCTGCAGCTCAACCGTGCATGCTTTTGAAATGATCTACACAGGAGTAAATTATTCCTCCATAACTCAACTGTTAAAGGAGATGTAAGCAATTTAGCATCAGATTCATCCCAGCAAACATCCTTTTCCCACAACGCTCCAGCCACTTGCTAATGCCATGCAGACCTGGGGCTGCTCAGTATACTTTATCCCACAAACCTTAGCAGTCCTTTTCCCAGACAAATAAATCTAAATGAGTCAGCTTTGATCTTAGCACTTAAGGAAAGACAACAATAGTGGTAGAGGAGAAAGGGGCAGAGAGCAACAGGCCTCTCTCCACCACAACAATAGCCTCTACAAACACCTACTTAATCAATATTTGGCCAGAAGACACTCTCTCAGTCCCCAAACCACCCTTTTCACATTCTAATGAAGAGCTATAAAAGAGAAAAACAACAACTACTTCCACAAAGAGACACAAGAATGAAATAGTGCTGTTCTGTATATCAATGGGGGAAAGTGCATCAGAGCTGTTTGCATGTAGATTGTCACCCATTTGATGTAAAAAAAAAAATAATAATAATTTAAAAAAGCTAATGTTATTTGTTTTCTTTCACGCAATTCACACCAGTCTCAAATTATTAATTGAAGATATTTAAAAAAAAATTAAAAAGTTGCATCAAACACACAATTCAATTGAAAGAGGATGATCAACAGAGGATTCATTTAAGAAGCCAGGATACATCCTAATTTATTAATTCATTTCATTATTTATTTACCTTTTTTTTTGTTGCAGTAATGAGTTTGAAAAGTTAGAGAAGTCAACTGATCAGTATTAGATGTGCCTCGCCTGTAAGAGGGAGAGGGAAGTGCCCACAGATATTGCATGAATGTGTGCGCCCTAGGCAGAAAGGAAAGGGGCGGACTTTGTCTGAGATGAAAGTAGAGAGAAATAAAAGGTTTGGATTTAATCTAGTGGAGAGAAGGGTTTCCCTGCGCTCACTGGCTGAAGGCGTCACGCTCACTGCGCAAAGACTGTGACAAAAGCTCCGTGCGCAAAAGTAACGGCACCGTTCAATTTGATAACGCGAGGCCTGACGGGAATTTAACACATTTCAGGGGGAAAATCACGAGTCTTTTGCCAGCATACAAATGCGTTAACTTATGTTTGTTTTTCTGTTAAGTTATCATCAAATTGAACAATAAAACCACATCTAAAGCAAACCTACAACAAGGGAGAAAGGTAAGAAACCCTGCGCGTCATGGCATGATATTACCAAACACCGCTGATTCTAGAGGTGTAGTCATCAATAATTAACTACAGACTGCATTATGTCTCCAACAGCAACCTTTCCTCTTGCGGCAACACTCCTCAGACCCCAACAGGTCGTAAATCAACAGGTGTTTGTCTAAAGTCTGAGCTGTTATTTCTTCCACTTTTTTATGAATGACAAACTGTAAACAGTGGGGGAAAGCCCCCAAAATTGGCACTTTTTTTGAGCAGTCTATAAACCAGGTCGCACTGGGCCCATTGGTGTCCCTGAATAATTCATCGCTCATTGCGGGTTCATAATGTCCTCTCCCGGCCTTTTGTCAGCACAGTTTTTTCTCCCTTTCTTTTCCCATTTTGAAAGGCCCTGGCGTCTTTTTGTACACCACTGAGCCGCTCACTGGAGTTTGGCTTTTGTGCTCGTCAAACTGAGGTGTGAGTCTCAATGGACTCTCCCTGCTTTGTCCCCTGAAGTTCATCCTCAAGTGTCCGATTGTGTGTAAAAAAAAAAAAAGTTTCTCAGGCTTGGAAGTTAGACAAATGTTTGATTATCCACTTAAAAAAAAATCTCTGCACATTTGTTAAATCTCAGAAGCCTAAACGCATGCGTAAACACCTGGAACTTTAATGTATTTAACTTTTCTGTGCAGGTTAATTAAAAACAGTTGGCGTAATCATTCCTCTATAATAAATTCCATAACTATAAATAATTAACATTTAAATTAGTGCTCTATTCGTGCTATTTGTATTATGATTTTTTTTGGTGATTATTATCGTTATTATAAAGCTTTTCCTTCTAAACTGATGCCGACAATCTGAAATGAACCATCCACAACCAGATCTGGATATTCTCGTTCATTTAATTTGCCACATTTTTTTTGGCATTATAAAGCACACAACAAAGATATCCCTTTGCGTAAAAAAATCAAAAAAAAAAAAATATATATATATATATATATATATATATATATATATAATGATGCACTTACATCTGTCCCCCAGAATGCCATCGATGCTGTGTTTCGTCCGTGGTTCGCTTTCCTCCATCTCCCTCTTCACCACTTCATCATCCTCCTCATCATCATCACCGGCTCCACCGAATTTAGACCGCATGATGCGACTGATGGCGCTCACTTAGAAAAAACGCATGAAAACAAGTTACATTTATTAAAGAAAAATATACAAAAAGTTGCACATGAAAAAAAGAAGTCCTGCATGCAAAGACATATAAAAACGTGTTTTGATAGACTATGTTCCCAAATGTTAATAATGAAATACAGGACATTTATTCTTCTACACGTTTCAGATGCAGAATCTGCCGCCTACCTGAGGGAACGTTGTTCCTGTCGCAGACACCATCTTTCAGTAGCTTGTCCCTGATTTCCCAGCTGAACATGCCCGGGTTTTCTCTCTTGTACTCTTCAATTTTCTTGTCCACCTCTGGAGAAGCGATTTGCTTTGATTGGAGGAAGGAGAGAATAAGAGGTTGTAACTTTCTTTTAGGTTCACAGCCTCAATTATAGGCGAGACAGAGAGGTTTAATTATTTGCCACATTTAAGAGTTTGGGTGGATGTGCGAACTACAGAGTTTTGACACAGTAATTCAACAGAGTATTTGTTTTAGAAGAGGATCTAAAAATCAAACTCGTTCAAGTTTAAATATATCTCCAAAATACTTTTTCACAAAGGTCTCATTGACTTTGAATCATATTTGTTTTGTTTCTATTATAGTTTATTTGGCGTCTGTGTTTCAAATCCAAACAGTGGGGGTTGTACAATTTTAATCACATACCAACCTTGCTCTACTCTAAAATTATTGCTGAATTTCCCATTAGTTGGATGTGACTTTCCTCACATTTCAGTTGGATGTGAATTTTCCAAAACAACACCGGGTCGTGTATCTCTCACCTTTGGCTTGCTGCCTCCGATGGCCCCCGGCCTGATGGAGCCTGTCTCCTGGTACCGGCACAGGATTTTGGAGACGCAGCCGTGGGACACGCGCAGTTGACGGGAGATAACACACGGCCGGACACCGTGATGGGCCATCTCCACGATTTTATGGCGGATGTGGTTGGGGAGAGGTCTGCCGTTTATGAAGACACCGCCGAGCTGGTTGACCCGACCCTGGCCTAACGGAGTGGAAACTGCACAGAGATGCACGAGATTTAGTTTGTAAAATAGCCTACTCATAACTTGTAGATTAAACAAAGTGTGTTGTCTTTGGTTTAAATATTCAAAAACGAGTTCTTTTTTTTAGTGATGAGAAACCCACTTACAATCTGACAAACACCTTTGTTGGATATAATCTACGAGCAGTTGCACTTTTTAAAGTGTCATCAAACAAGACAAATCAAAGTTATTAAATAAACACGTCGTTCATTTTAAGCCTACAAATGTGAACACTCCTGAAATAAATAGAAAATGTCTGCAAGTAGAATGAGAGAAGAAAACTATTTTCTTTCCAACAATTGTCAATCATATCTTGCTCAATTAATGTGATAGAGTGAGGCGTTATAGCACATTAAAAACAACAAATAATAGAATAAAGAAATACATTTTAAAGAAAAAAAAAACAAAGAAAAGCACATCATGTAACCACTGGAAAGACTTAACCCGGAATTTCTTTTGTTTTTTAAAAATGTCATGGAAAAAACAACAACAACAATACGCGAGTCGTTCATAATAGGCGAGCATTATTTGGAGGTTTAGAGCTTTCCAGAAGTCGAGTTTGTCAACTTTTCTGAAGTTATCGAAAAGTTGAATTTCCTCCAGATTTTGAGCAGCAACTGGTGGTGGTGTCTTACCTTCCAGAGAGTATCCTCCCCGCGGGTAGTTCTGGTGAGGAGTCGGTCTCATCATTCTGGGTAAACCTCCTGCAAGCGCTGTCATGATGCCTGACTTTCTGTCAGGTAACACGAAAGCTGCTGCTTTGTTTGTCGCTTTTAATCCCACAAAATACCCTTTCGTTCGTTGTAATAGTTCACCTTCTCTACAGACGCGATGCAGCCTGCTTTTCCTCGAGTAACAGGTTGCCTCGGCAAGAGAAACTCTGGATCCCTCACAAGTGTTGTTGACTGGTATCCAGTGGCCGATGTGGGCTGAGGTGAGAGTTGAAATCAAAGTGCAGGTCGCTAACAGTCCTGCGAGGATTGAGAGGATGCTTTGAGAGGATGGATGGAAGTCAAACATTTTATCTGTGGTCGCTGTCCCCTCTGACTCCGCGCTGCGCCTCCCGATTGGTCAAAGACCCGGACGTTCAGGGGCTGGGGGAGCTCTGTGATTGGACAGCACGAGCTCCCTTCTGTCTGGCTTGACCTCACGAGGTCAGTTTGTGGTGTCACAAGCTTCTGCTGTTGCGCATGAAACTTTTCACCAAGTGCACAATTTCGAAGAAAAGCAATGAAATCGCTGCCTGGACGAAGATATATCTGATGATATTTTTCTGAAATACGTGTGTAGCCTATGAGTGAGGTATCAGGACACAGCAGGGCGAATAGTAGAAGAAGGTTTAAAGACGTACGAAGCCAGTAAACAGAGGAGTGCAGGCTGCTTACATGAAGTATAAAACAATAACAATGACTACCGTATGTTTGGCTTACATTTGCGAAAAGTTGTCTGGAACAAGAAACTTTTTTAAACATTTTGTTTTCAGCATTTATGCATTAATGAGACTTCCCAGGTTCTCACATACACATACACTCTTGGATATTTAATATTTCCCTTACTTAAACATATTTAAAAAATAGTAATACTTGTTTTTATCATCATTATTATAAACAGTAATAGCAGTTGTAGTTGTTGCAGGTTTTGTTAACATACATGGTTTATTTTTTTCTTCTTCTTCTTCTTCTTCTTCTTCTTATTATTATTATTATTGTTATTATCATTATCCTAAACATGTAGCCCACTTGAAAACTGACAAGTGGAAAGAAACATTTCAAAACTATGCAATTTCTCTCGCATCGAGTTAGGCTTAACAAAAAGATGAGGTTTTATACTGTGAAGATTGCATTGTCGAGCAGAGAGCTGGCATGTACATGTTAAATAGCTACTGAGCACTTACTACTGTGTGGTGCATCCCAGGTGCTCGCTGTGCGCATTTGTTTTTGAGTAAAAAGGCAGCAGCACGTGGGAAAATGTTCACCATCGGCCTAAATTTGAATTACTCTGCCACAAGGAATATTATAAAGATAACACTTAACAAATTATTTAAAAGCCCCATATTAACCGTGTGGTGGAATAAAGTATGAGATCCTTAAGTTATTCTCGTATTATTATGATTATTATTATTTCTATTAATCATCAATATTACATCATGATCATCACGTGTAAAAGCCCACACCCAATTTGTTGTTATTGCAACAGTTGGAATTCAGTTCCCAAAGGAGTCCCCCATGCCGTGAATGAGAGCATTAGTCTCTAACTATTCTGTAAAAAAAGGTTTGTAGTTTGTCACTTTCTAAATGCCCCACAAATGACATGCAGCATATGATGAACTGTTTCAGTTTGTATGATTGATTTGTATGAGTTTTCTTTTAATATTACACACTGAAACTACATTTGGGCAGTAAAAACGGTTAAAAAGAAGCAGTGGCTAATATATATTTAAACGCCAAAAGTATAAATGTAATAAGATGTTCGCTCCAGCATACAGACAGCACACACAATGGAGGTCAGGAGAGAAATATTGCGTGGATGCGGGGGATTCCCAGCGTGCAGAGGAGGATCTATTTTTTCCACGAGTTCCACCACACCCCACGCAAAAGCACTGCACGGTCTCCTAATAGTTGTATGAATTTAACAATAGTTGCTGCGCGGACCCGTGGCTCAACCACACGGCAGTGTAACACATCCGTGCAAATGGTCGATTATAGACATAGAAACACATGAGGGATCATTTGACTTTTCTGAAGCTTGTAGAGTTGTGATAATTATGATAATTAGGCGTGTTTAATAGACCGATACATTTTCTTCCTTTCCCCCCAGGAATAAGACCATAATACGGGCCTCTTCAACCTGCGTACCATGAGTGACTGGTTGGTCATGACCTCTTTTGGACGAACTGACGCGTCAATCTGGCAGGCAATTAATGGATCACTATCAGATATTGTCTAAACATAACAATGCAGCAATACAATCAAGAAAAGATTATTGTCACAATCTCATGTAGAGGATGAATGGGACCGTCTATGTGAAAATGTGAATAAGCAAAGCCAGTTGTTTGGTGCTACTGTTTTATTTGTTAAAAAAAAAACAACTGGAAAACACCAAATGCTAATGGGGGAGGAGGGTTGTAAGATGACATTTGTTTATCCATGTTTTTACGATAATTCGACCTAACGTTATAGAGTCATCTTTCTGTCCCAGCACGTGGCCCACTATATATTCTTTATTCCTTCTGTATCACTTCATGTAGGGAAAAAAATGGTGTGGTGGACACAGAACATGTGGAAACATTATATGTCCATAAAAGAAGGAATGGGGAGGGGGAAAGAAAGTTATCATACTAAAGTTTGACTATCATGAAAAGGATATTGGATCTACCATGTCAAATCAATTAGTGGGGTAAGCTGAGTCAGAAATGTGGTGTGGTGGTGGACAAAATGCATCAAAAATAAAGAACAAAATGGCCCCGAAAATAAATAGTGAGTTGAATTTACTAGGTCTACGCACAGAATAAGCCGGGGACTTTCGAGGCTGTATTTCTGAAACCGTACACATTCAAAAAATACCAGAATAATTAACTCTGCATCCAATAAAGATAAAGTTAGTCAAATGGCCTGATAACTCATAGGCAGTTTTGATCTTGGCTGTGGCCCTATAGCGATAAGTTCCTACACTGCGTCATACTAAAGACTATTTAGAGCACTGGAATAAATCTCCATTCTCTCCAGAGCAAGTTACAATACTGCTCAGTATTCATGATCAACCATCAGATCAAAAATAGATAGAGGGAATCAGATCATCACAGTGATTATCTGACCATAAACTAGAGGGAATAAACTTCTAAACTAAGAAGCTTCAATTCTTCTCATAATTAAAATAGTCAGTCATGCATTCCTCCATGTAAAAGACACACTGTTGCTGTAGCAGATAAAGTACAGCTCGAGCTTACTGTCACAAGCAGATTGACAGATACCTTAAGTTGATAACCCTCATTTGCATTATTCATTGGGTTTTTATAGAGGTTTTAGTATGTTAAAATAACAGCCAGCTGTAAAACAGCGTGTGCTTAATCTTTATTGGTCTTCAGAGAATCATGCCACCGCTGCGAGGGAATTTTGAATAATGTGCTATAATGTCTGTTTCTATACTGCAGTCGACCACAGAGGTCTAATTATAGTCGAGGCTTTGAAATAGAGTACGATTACTTCTGCCAGTTTTCCTTTGCAATATTCTAAACACAGCTTTGGAAATAGTGTACTATACTATTTCTTGGCCACATGGTATGCAGACACAGTTCAAATAAAGCTTCGGACTTACCCTGTATTTGTTGAAATAAAGCCTTCATTAAGCAGGTTTTCCATTTATTATTTTTGTGTAAATGCCATACAAGGTGATTTCTGCATTTCTTCATGTATTCAATTCTAATTTAATGCAACACACTATGTTTTATGTTAACACTGCAGAGATGCGACCAGGAAGTGCAGTTTTAATGCCCTTCAAAATTAATTGGACTGCATCTGATGTTAGTTTTATTGTTTGTGATATATCATCAGTTATGTTTGATGTTTTGTCTTTATTAGCCTGCAGCAGTTTAGTGACAATTCAAAAGAGCTTTGCATCACAAAGACTACAGAGCGGACATTGTGTGAAGCAGGAGAAACAGATTAGAAGAATGGCCAGGCCGACATTTAGATAAGCATCCCAGAAAACGTTGGATCTTCAGAATAAGGAAATCCACTCTGTGGTTACTATCCTAGGGATGTTACTCTTACAAGGTATCTCCAAAAGAGGCACTGTTTTTCTCATGTGTTTGATCTTATCAAATACATATGACCCACAACACTTCAGTAGGAAGTCAAACTGAGTGCAGTTATCATAACAAAGAGCCACAAGGTGCACCCAGGTGAGAGAGAGAAAAGAAAAAGAGAAGCAGAGCATTTGTTAACCATACAGCCTCTGGACATGTAGGGTTACTTTAATAGTTTGGCAAGTAAGGATTGAAAATAGTGAGCTAATAGTTTGTGGTCCCATGATGAACATAGAGCGTTACCTTCTGTGTAAGATTCTCATACACTACGCCTTTACTTCAGCATGTGTGTGTGCGTGTGTGTGAAAGACATTATATCTGGTGTTGTGACAACACCTTGAAGTGGATTTCACATTTCCCCCAAAGAAACTGGATGCATTCTGATAAAAAGCGATAATATATTTGAGATGTTTGACATCTCCAGTACAGTGTTATTTAAAGAGTACGTTTGCAACTGTATGGCTGTATGATAGGTGATGTGAAAATGGACATGTATTATGTACATTGCTTTTGCTTTTAACTCACAAAACATGTATTACAGATGGACCCGGCTCCTTTGCTGAAAATGTTTACAATATACCATTAGTCAAGTACATATTTTTAGGGATCACACATTTTGTTTTTCAAAATATATATGAGAAAAACATAACATAAACAAACATAATAAAACTAAATAAATGTGTAGAATATCTCGTGACAGATTGAACTGTTTTCACAGTGTTAAACATTTATTCTTAAAAAAACGTTTGGACCTTATTTATTCAACATGTATTTCATTACTTGTGAATTATTTTACTTATGAAATGTACATATTGGTAGAGTAAAACAACAGTAAACATTGATTATATGATTTACATACGATAATTGTCCTGTAAATCACAGACTCTCTTTTCACCTTCGTAACATGCTTTTTAAAGGAGGCCTAATGTAACACGCTCCTTTAAAAGCATCTTTAATCTGATTAATGTTATAAATAACTGTAACTCATTACAGCAACTAAACTGTTAAAATGTCACTAATTGCATGTGACTGTAATCCAGTAGCTGTAGACACAATATGCTACTACCCAGCCCTATACTGTCACTGTTAAAAAATGCATGCATATATTCAGCCACAAGAGGGCACATGTTCAAGGAGAGACATCCTTCAGCTCACGCTGCATGTCGTCTGTCTGACACCATGAAACCCACCAACCTCATTTTACAGGAATGTTTATCTAATATGGCTTCCATAGTGAACTTCTTTAAAGACAGATCACTTCACCTCACGAAGATCTCTCTGCGTACCATCATGTACGATATGCTTTCTGTTTTGCAGACAAGGTTTTAATACAATCAAGTGGAGAGGGTGTCCGACAAGAGAGAGGTGTCACACTACTTGTCCACGACTTGACTCCCTCTATGGATTGATTTTCCGGCAGGAGAATCCATTTTTAAGATTATTTCTGCTTTCACAAGAATATTTCAAAGTGCATTTTAATGGACCACAAAGCCATATATATATATATATATATATGTAATGTGACAGTGGTCTATTTATGGTATGGATGCTGCAGATGTTGTGAAAACTTGTACGGACATTAAACAGTTGTGTCCAACAGTGTCATACAGCCAGCTGTATCTGAGCAATGGCAACAGGGACACATAACGTGCCTACATGGTTGCCTACATCTTGAAAAATCCCGTCAAGATTTTGACAGAGATAAGTCTGTGTGTGCTGGTCACACAGTCTTTGTAGATGTAGAACTGCGTTTTAACTGGTCATAGAATAGTTATTAGAAGTAAAGGGACATGAGGCCTCATAGCATGACAGGGGGAAATCATTTGCCAATGCTTGTCCTGCAGCTTTTAAAGTTAAGCACGGATCAAAGAAGGACAGCACTGATATCTGTAATGGTACAATATTTAGCTGCAGCTCAGGGTGTCACTGCTAATCGCACTGCTCGGCGCTGTCCACTGCATGTGGTGCTGAAAAGGCAAAGAGACAAAAAAAACGGTGCTTTTTTTTTTTTTTTTTTTTTTTTTTTTACTGTCGCTGCAGGCACTATATTCTAATTATACGGTTAAATGGGGCTATTAAATCTACCTTGTACACATGACCCACACTTGTGACAAATCAACCAGGTGACAGACCAGATTGGAAAATCAATTTGAACAAGTCAATCGCCTGGATGATTTTGCGGTAAACTGGGTTTAGTTCTGGTAATATGATCGTTATGAAGCCTATAGTTTGTCTCAGTCCACAGGTTGTGCCCCGGGCCGGTTACGCAGCAAGTCTGTGATCGCACAAACAACCCGAGTGGATCCACGACAGCTGACGGGACTGACTCATACCGGGAAGTAAGAGAGATACTGTTCTCACTTTACAACGTTGTATTGCCATCCGGGCATTTTCCTCATCAGGAAATACTCCACAGTATGCTCTTGGTCTTTCATGTAACTGTATTGTAGTGAAATAAAGCCGTCTCTGTAACCTAGTTATACGGAACATGGCGGAGGCGGTCAGTGCAGGAGGCGAGTGTGGCTCAGCTCCGCCTGACGTGACCGACTCGTTCCCCAGCGAGGAATACGAGTGCAAAATATGCTACAACTACTTCGACCTGGACCGCCACACACCCAAACTGCTGGGCTGTTCCCACACCTTCTGCCACGAGTGCCTCGACGCTGTGCACTCCCGGGAGGGTCGAGGATGGAGAATCGGCTGCCCCGTGTGTCGCCACCGAACTCCGGTGCCGGAATACCGGATTCGCAACCTCTCCGACAACACCGCGTTGACTCTATCGCTCCCGCTTATAAAGCACGAGCCCTTGGACTCATCAAACACAGATGTCCAGACAGGTTCAGCCGTCTATTCAGACACCTCCCAAGAGAGCAACGCCAGCTGTCAGACTTGCAAACAAGTTGCGTTCATGACCGGCTGCATGTGCGCCATCTTCTCTTTCCTGTCCATGGTGGTGCTCTTATTTCTGGGCCTCATCTTTGTGCATAACTTCAATCACAGTTCGTGGCCCGTCGGCCCTATCTGTTTGTTTGTTGGCAGTGTCCTCGCCCCGTTCTCGCTCATCCTCACTTGGTTAATGTGCATGTTGAAGTACCGACCTGAAACTGAAGCAAGCCACAGTTCCCTCACTTCGAATATAATGTGATCCTCTGGCTACAGAGTTGGATACACAAGCTTAGCCAGGTCAGTATAATTAAAGGGACATCTGTTTGTTTATTTCAGTGTGCTTAGACGTCCTTATAGATGCCTTAGTCAGGGTTTGTGAACAGGGTCGAATGAAAAGACCAGGTGTAAATAATACAATTAATGATGGCTGGATTCGATTTAGCTGCTTTGGTTTCAGGGTTGTTGTATTGTACGTGCTTGCTCACTGTCACAACTTACCGGGACACTTGAATAGAACAGAGCCATTGTTTGTGTCATTTGTAACATTTGTGCTGTTTGTACTATGACTCCAAATGTCTGCTGTGACAAAAAAAAGGCCTATTTTGAACCTAAATTGACGGTTGTGTGAGCATCATGGCTCAAGCAAAACCTTTATCCTATCTACTCCTTTAAAACATTTCAACTTTATGTACAGTTTTTAGAGTACAATTAAACCAAAACACAATATGTGTGAAGCTTCACTGCCTTCCCATATTGTTTGCTTTTCTTACAGAAGGCCCCTTTTGTATGCAAGTCTATATTCTTCATGTTGACTCCCTTTGAAGGGAATGCACTTCAGCCTCAAGTTATTCCTTGTTTGAGTGAAATGCAACTGTGATCATGTGTACAGGCATGTCATGCCACATGCGTACACTGAAGGCTTAGAATCACTGAAAGAGCACTTTCAACTTAGAACTTTGCACCTTGTCTTGCTAATGGCAACATTAGCAGACACTGACTTGAATAATAGGAAGATTGCTTGTTACACCAGTATCCACCCCTCCTCTCCTCCCACACTTGTTTTCCTGCACTGAAACGATTTACACAACAGACTTCCTAAGGCACTTGGAAGCTACAGTGCAAGCATGTGTACTGTATGAATGTGTCAAACTGTTGGTTTGTGACTGATTTATTAAAATCTTATTGTGCCACCATTACTAACAATATGACCTATTGTGCCAATGACAGAACCTGCTTACCTCATAACCGCCTCTGTGTGATTACACTGACTCCCCGTGGTGGACCAGGTCAGCAGGGGATCCCAGGCCAATGACCCTGAGGGGACATGAGCCTTCACAAGATGAGAGAAATAACTTTGGGGTAGGGGGCCAAAATAAGTAGTGTTGTAAAGTAGTGAGACAATAGAGGTGCAGATGACCTCCTAGGGTTCTTAAATCATATGATAGGCTTAAGTTTGCTTTCCCAGTCATATAAACGGCAAGAACATATAAACTCCACTAACGACTTGGTCCACACCCAGATTACTCTCATAGGTCTCGGGTTTCAGGGAAATCTGTGATAAAATAAAAAGAATGGTTACTTTAATTTCTGTGGATTTGTTTGATACAGATTAGGCCATAAACCCATACTCATGTCACCCATCATTTCCTACATTTAGGAAAATCGTAATAACCCTATGACAATTCACTAGGTTTGGGTTATTATTAGATCAGTTATGATTCAAGAAGATGTCTCCATTTAGTTCAGCTGAATCACAAAAACACAGTGGGTATTTATCTCCACTTAGTGTTGTTTTAAGAGGCGACACTGGTCTCAGGAGTTAAAATCCATCTCTTTCAGGTCTCTCAAAGGGACTCCTTCACTTGGTCATCCAGTCGGTGAGTAATGCCACTTAAATGCCACCGTGACAAAAGCTTGAGAAAAAAGGAGGGGTGGCAGGTTTCCACTGTGAGCCATAGGCAACACTGAGTCTGGGGCAGAGGGCTTCATTTCACAGGGACTGCAGGGCTTAAAGTTAAAGATTACTTTGAAATCTGCATCCCCTACCATCAAACTCTATAGCCCACCCTCCCTCCAACCAACACTCCCTCTCTCCGAAAAAATAAAAAGCTGTCGCCAGAGAGCAGGGGATGAGTTTGGAGCAGATCCTCTTTGATGACAGAGAAGGATCCTTTTGTTCCCTAATCCCCACACAAACCCCCCCCCCCCCCCACCCTTTTCTCTATAAATCCAACTGGACGTCAAGGGGCTTCATAATCAGCCAGGGGCTCAAAAGTTATTTGTTTAGTTATTTTACTTTAAAAGATTGTAATGTAAAAGCATTGACATTTCATTTAAGGCTTCTCATTTTGGAAGTCTCTTCGAGAGCAGCAAGTTTTTTTTGAGATCATTAAGTGAATACCCGAACGAGCCACATGACACTGGCTGTCATAGGTGGATCCTAAGGGAACAGCCATTATCCACTGTGCATGCTGTCAATAAACGACAGGGTCACCCAGAGACAGAGAGTTCCAGGATACATTTCTTTTCTTCCTGTGTCTTGCCTTTAAGTGTAAGCAAAGTGTGTCCTTGTGTCATTATCAGATTGGACACACGGATTTCACAGAGGAGATGAAAGTGTTCCTTTTGCTCATAACATCTGCCCTCTGATGGTTTGTGTCCCATCAAGATGACCTCAGACATAGCCTGAGGAGAGCGATTATCACCACTCTGTACGCACTCTAGTTCATCATGTGATCACATGCTTGAGTGAATGGCGTGTGTTTATGAGAAGGAAAAAGCATGAACTTTTGTATTTGTGTGCACAAATATGACTGCACAGACGTGACCTAACAAGCATGCAAACACTCAAAAGACCAGTGAGAAGGGATCAATGTCGAGGGTCAAAGTGTCAAACATGGCTTACCTTGCCATTTAACTTTCATTATGTCGCTCTTCAGATGTTGAAGAAGACTTTCCTCTGTCTTCAATTGTTGGATCTTCTCTCTGTCAAGTTGAAACAAATAGCATTATAAAGTGAAGTGCAAAGCCCTCATGAAAGAAATGTGCACCGACTCCCTCTGGTGTATAACTGTGAGAATGCGGCAAAGGAAAATATGAACCATATGAACCCACAGTTTCCATGATACATTTATGAATTCTATATAAGAAATATATAAATTGTTGCCTCCAATTGTCACTCTATTAAGTAGAATGAACTAATTCAGTGATAAAGTAGAGTTTTGGGAAAACAAAACAGGAGTGAATCCAATATAATTTGCTTCTACATGACATTTTATCACAAGCTATCAAGCTATTTTTGGTAGCTGCTTTTTTATTGTGTTGGTAAGTGAACCAGCAAACTGACAAAAAATGACATCTTTTTTTCAAAAAGTCATGGGACCGGACTGTATTGATTTTCAACAGTAACAGTATGACTAATCCACACTTTGTTGCAGACGGCTCTATCAGGGATGGTGCCTGTCAGATGATTGCAGTAAAGATAGAAACTGTTTTTTATCAATCTGTGTATTTCATTTTTTGTTTAGGGGAATCAAATTAAATCGTAATAACTTTATGGGTAGAGGTTGAAATGGTTCAAGGATTGTCCTCCAGCAGCTTTCTCACTGGCAGCTCCTCCTCTTCCATCTAATCCACACCCTTCTTCCTCATCTGGATCGCTCTCTTCTCCCTCGTCATCCTATATACTGACGTGTACAAATGAGAGGACGGAACTGGACTGAAAAAGATACAAGGTCAGAAGGGACAAGCTGAGGAAGGAGTACAAAGAGCTACGAGCCAAAAATAGTGGCGAGACGGACAGCTTGGAGGAAGGGAAACTATTAGCACATTGTTTCTCAAAACTTCACCAGAAGAAATTTCCCAAATAACTGACAGCATCGTGTGCATCTCTTCTTTACCCCCTGAATCAGTTACTATTGTGAAAGACAAGTGATACTACCTACAACAGTTTTTAGAATGTGTAATTATGGTAAATCTTGACAAAGCATCTCTATGTCTTTTCAATACAGGTGTCACTGATGCAAAAGCTATAGCAAACGCTAAAAGCTGTTGTGTGAGTTACAGTTAGGTATTACTGAAGAAAGATGAGGAAAATGTACATTAGCTCCACCAGCTGCTGAAAAATAATTTTGCAATGGCAATTGACTACTGAATTTTATGCACTTAAATCCGAACAAGTCTCAAGTCTTACATACAGCTACCATTAATGTATTTTTAAGCCTTTGAGTGAGAACTTGAACTTCCTGACAACACAGTGAAGAAATGCTTCCGATATGTTTTTTCAAAGATGACATCCCTTTTAAAGGTTAGTGATTTTTTTGTCATTGTCCAGAGGAATTTGAATGGCATCCCAATGTACAGTAATTCAATAAGTAAGCCTATAGCCTAATGTCTGACTGAATGTATTGGATAAAATGTAGATTATATTGGATTTTGGGAGACCTCTTATAGAAGGGAGTGAGAAAATATTACCATGCCAGTGTCATGTGTGTTGGTTGCATAAAAAATAATGTATTTTATTTTCTTGGAGTCTGTTGTACTGGGATTTTAAGTATTTAAATGCAATAAACTCTTCCCCCCAGTCTGGGCAGCTCTACTTCTTCTTCCTCTGTACTCATGTCAGACTGGCGTTACAGTTAATCACTATCGCCTCTAGAGGAACAAGTGGTATTACATGACAGGATAGCCAGGACTACTCAGTAAGCAATAGATAAGAGATATTATCTCTGCAACACAATACATACACGACATGATGATAACTCTTCACATTGTAATGATAATGTTAGTTTTATTTTCTTTCAATTCTGACATATCTTACAGTTTGCACCTTATAGAAAAAAAGGGTTGTGAACCACTGCTATAAACCTATCTGGCCTATTCGAAAAACAAAAATTTATTTTGTTTTGTTTTAGAAAGGAAGTCAACTATTTTGTTCCCCTTTCATTAGATTCAAGTGGTTATATTTAATAATGGTACATTCATAAATAGGACAGAGGCTACTTTCTGAGACATTTTCAACAGTGCCTACTTTAGGCCTACAGGCTATAGCGTTAGTCACTAGTTACATTACAGGTCATTTAGCAGATGCTCTTATCCAGAACTAAGTACAGGGACAGTCCCCTGTCTTGCTCAGGGGCTCAATAGTGGCAGCCTGGTATTGAACTCACATACTTCCGGTGTTCTATTTTAAACCCAAACCACCAGACTACCACCACCAGTCATGGCACTTACTAACTCATGCCATGTTTCCTAGAGATGTTGCGCGTGGGAGAATCCGCTGGTGAGTGTTCACATAATCTGCAATCTAGACAGATAAAATGCACATAATGTTTACATATTTAGTGAGCCGGGTCTAACCCGGGTCACATTGTACCGACGACTGACGGTCGGACAGTTGTGAACGGTAGTAACCTCACTGACGTCCCCGCTGCCCCAAGCACGCGCCACCTCCAGTGCTCCAATCGCTGACAGAGAATTGTCCTGACGTCATTCCTTAGCTTCCGGGCTGGTAGCACTGGCCCGGTGATGCTCAAATTTACAATTTCACTTAATTGTACATTCGTAATAATAACAGACTAGCAGTTGTGATTTATAACCAAACACACCCTGATAATAGGTTATACCAATATAATGTCAGAGCTTTGGTTACAAGGATAAATAGACTTGATCCGATCCTGCAGCGACTCAGACGTAGCGGCTGAGAAAAGAGGTGAGCATGTATTGCTGTGTGAACGCTTTGCAGATGTTGATGAGGGGGACTGATTGTTAGCAACCGGTTTGCTCAAACAGCGCTTCACATCGCTGCCAATGTGCCATACATTTGTGTACAATGCGAGGTGTGTGCTCCCTTTTGAATCGTCACTGAATGTTGATAAATAGGCTGGTTTTGCTACAACAGCAGCTGCAGTGGTTAGCTGAAGCGCTACATGCTAGCTACCCCGCTTTGCTAGCTGCTAGCGAGTCTTTCGAGCTACCCGCTAGCTGCTAATCTTGAAGCTGCGTCGCCAGCCCTGTGGCTCCAGAGACGCACACTGCGAAGTGAAACATGTCCTGATATTTAGCTGATTAGAATGGAAACTATCTCGCTGCCCGGCTAGGCTTTGATAGCATCACAAATACTATCTAAAATCATGTGCAGGTTATCATAACAGCAATGTGTTATGATTTATATGTAACGTAAGGGCACACATCACAACATTATCGATACCACACCGTATCTAGTGCTTCACAGAGGAATAACACAGATAAATAAATGTTAAAAAGCGTTAATGACTGTCCTAGTTAAAGAAGAATATTCAGCCGATGGTAAATTAAAAGGTGACGCATTATCTAATTCAGTGATGAGATGGAGAAAGTTGCCTGAAACGATAGATTTAAATCATAGAGGGACAGGTTTATAATTTAACATCCTGTTGTCCTGATACTGACTTGGATATTGGCCCTGTGGATAAAATATGTTTTTTAATTAACTTATAGCTGGAGAAAATCATTATGGTTTGTTAGGCTGCAAGCTGTACAGCAGAAATACTGTCTTAATCTGTGGTGTTTATCTCTAGTGTTAAGTATGTTGGCGGAAAGCTCAGTTTTCTTCATTGTTGAACATTTGAGTTCTTTACATAGAAACCCTTTATGCATCTGTTTAAGTGTGTGTTTGTTTAACACTGCTTTTATTCCAATATGCATGTAGGCCTGAAGTCAGCTTTGTGACATGACACACTTGCATAAATGGGCTGGCTTTACAATTGTGATATTTTCATTATGAAATGTTGACCTTAAGCTGAATATGTGGTCGGTTATAACCGTGTGTTACATGTTAATTAGTTTCTTTCCTAATTAGCATCATGTGCCGCATTGTTGTTGGAATAGTAAGTAGGCCAGGTGTGTCTACTTTAATCAAAGTAAAGTGAAGCTGTGTTACAAGTGTTGATCCGAAACTGGGGGACTTTTCACCCTCCTCATATGCCTATGACTTCTTTGTGTGTTTGCTTGGCCCAATACAATAGAATTTTTTGTCAGTTGGCTATGGTATGCGAGTTGCTGCAAAACAGGTGAGACGTGTTCAACAATCACCTGTAACGTTGAGGCGTTTTTTTTTTGCTTATGGGGTTAGAAGTCATGAAGTTTGGAGCACATGCATCAACATCCACGTGCACACAATTGACACATAAACCTGCTGCTTTGAATTTATAATGAACTCTGTACAGTGAGAGGCAATTATCTATTGTGTAGAAACAGATTGGATCCTGCGGTGAAATATTATCCCGAACATAGTGTCCCAGTCCTTACTGGAGCACAAGACTGTGGTGCGGTGCAGGTGACCATCATTGGGCAGCCTAGTGTGACACTGACTGAGGATTCACACTCTAACTGAAGTTACATTTCTGCACACGTCTCAGTTTACCAGCGACGCATATTAGAAGGAAAACTGTTAGTTTATTCAAATAAAAACCTTCCTTAAATGTTCGTGAATGCGCCGTTTAACATGTAGAATTACGTGACAATATTTTGGTTGTCCCTTGTAGCTTGTGTTTGCGTAAGGCCTGGAGCAGCCCACTACATCAGTCAGTGTTAGATTTGACTCCGTACTGTTATATTAGCTTGCCAGGTTATGCTAACCTCACATGTGACCTCTGGACCTCTCATTCTATCCTGCAGAATGAGTCACTGCCAGTAGTTTTAGCCTGCTCAGGCTCATTGGCTACAGGGCTACACTGCAAATGACACTCTGTCCCTATGGATGCACCAAGAATACATAGCTGTGCTCCCGGAGACGGTCATAGTTGATCCAGCGTTTTTTGTCGTATTGCCAAACAAATGAGTATAGTAACAAGTTTAACACATATTAAATGCTGCATTTGCAAACATTATACCCCGTGGTGGTCTTAGTTCCAAACTAGTGGGGACGCATAGAGAATGTGTATAATTTGTGAGGATTCGAGAGGCAATGTTTTATTGGTAATGAAATGAAAAGCAGCAAATCCTCACATAAGAAAGGAGATTCATCTTCTGTCTATTAACTAATTATTTTTTAGCACAATTATCAATCTTGATGATTTTAAGTGTCATAGCGTTAGCTTTTTCTGTACGCCTGGGATCCGTGGTGAAATTGATAGTGCTGACTGAGAAACGGCCTAAGAATAGGCAGAGATGGTCCTCAGGCAAGCAAGGACTTATTTACTAGTAGACGTAGATAGTAGCAGACATTTGCTGCCGCTCAACTTTCCCAATGTGCTGATGAATGTTGTATTTCAGACTGTACATCTCAAATTTCCTGTTGTGCTTCTGTGTTGCAGGGCTAGATTTGCTGCACAAAAGAACGATTGCCTGAAACCTTCAGCCACCGCAGCAAGTCATAATACTTAAAGCACAGTGACGAGTGCAGTGCACCGTTGCTTGTCTGGTTTGATTTATCTCCAGCACCGACTTCATCCTCAAACATGAAGCTGAAGGAGGATATGAACCCCCTGCTGTTGCAGGTCTTCCGCTCTGTGGTGTGGGTCTACTCTGTCATCACCTTCATACCCTGGTACTTCTTCTCTGGAGCCGGCACAAACTTGGAACGGGCTCGCCGGATCAAGGCACGCTCTGTCAGTGGACTCCCGTTAGGGCCTTACAGGGCCACCAACAGCCAAGAGAAGCTGGTGGCATGGCTGCACCCCAAGGTGGACACTCTGGACAAAATGTTTGAATACGCTGCGAGTCGGTTTCCACAGAGAGACTGCCTGGGCACCAGGGAGGTGCTCAGTGAGGAGGATGAGCTCCAGCCTAACGGCAAGGTCTTTAAAAAGGTGAAAGCCACTGACCTGTTCCTGTTACTCTAGCACACGTGCTTGTGTATCACCTGCATTATTCTTTTTGTATGTTTGGTCCTGTTGTCGGGAGGAAAGATAGTCAAATCAGTGGGTGGCACCGCTCATCATATGTAGGTTTAGAACTGTATGTGCTTTAGGTGAGTCTGTGGGATGATAGGAAGTTCACCTATGTCTGTGAGGTTGACAGCACAGCCTGCCACTGTGCACAGTGTGAGGAATGTGGGTGGAAGCTGAGAGCTTCCTCATTAACACCTGCATGACTGCAAAAGCCCTGTAGATGGCGCTAACTGACTGCACATGAATGATGATGTCTGGTAACAGCGTCAGACCTCTTTCAGATTCAACAGTGTTAGTATTACTTGTTTTATTTTGTGATAGAGATATACGGGGCTCATTTTTATTCCATCAATGTGGAAGGTTCCTAAAAATCTGAAGCTACGCAGGCCTGTAGAATGTATGTACATACTCCCGTTTTCATGTTGTTTGGTGAAATATGTGGAAATAATCCTGACTTTTTCCATATTACGTTTGCATGATGTGTGCAGGTAATTCTAGGGAACTATAACTGGCTGTCGTACGAGGAAGCCTACGAGGCAGCGAAGTGTTTTGGCAGCGGTCTGGCAGCGCTCGGCCAGAGGCCCAAGTGTAGAATCGCCATCTTCTGCGAGACCAGAGCAGAGTGGATCGTGGCAGCACAAGCCTGCTTTATGTACAATTTCCCACGTGAGTGACAGAAAGACGAATATACGCCTATTCAGACAATCTTGGGCCTACATTAAAGCCCTTGAGACGACTGAAACTCAAACTTAACTGCATTTTAATTCGACAGTTGTGACCCTGTATGCCACTCTGGGACCCACGGCCATCGCCCATGGCCTGAACGAGACAGAGATCACGCACATCATCACAAGCAAAGACCTGCTTCAGAGCCGTCTCAAGGTACCTGCTGTCATCATCACTCTCAGTCATGTTGAGCAAGGCTGTGCACTTTAAATGAACTGAATTACAGGTAGTTGATTGTGTGTATTATCAGGGCTTGATAAGAAGCTCGGGTCTATTTGCATATTTACATTTTCCTCTCATTTGACCTTCTCCCACCTTCCTACATCCAACTCCACATCCCAGGCCATACTGTGTGATGTGCCGAGGCTGCAGTATATCATTGTAGTTGACAGTAAACCCACAAGCTGGCCAAACATCCCCAGAGGCATCACGGTCTACAGCATGGACGCTGTGAAGGAGATGGGATCCAAGCCCGACAATAGTGAGTATTTGTGCATTTTGATTAAAAAGGTTTTCTAATCTGTAGGGGAAATAAATGGAAGTGCACTAAAGCAGGCTTAATACAAAGCCAACACCCTGATGTGTAATTGGAGTAATGTGCTGTGCTTGACAGAGTCATTAAGAGGTCAAATCACCACTTGCCATACGCCCAATGCCGCCATGACATTGGTTAACTTTTCAGGAAAATGAGGAAAAACGGAAATGATAAGCCATTTTTAGGATTTTCTTCTTACAGTATTTGATGAAGAAAACAAACATGGAATATTATTATATTATAAACACACCGTCACTAACTTTTCAAAAATAATTGCAGCCAAAATTCCTTCACAACCACATAGAAAACAAGAATTATTTCCAAATACTCTCATTATAAATGTGCTGCTTTATATCATTGGAAATCAAATATATTTGGCTTTTGGATAGTTGTTCAAGCAAAACAAGCATTACGGTCTTTTTACATTTTAAAGACTAAACTTTTAATTGAGAAAAGACATCAATCAAAAAAAATCAATTGGTTAATTAATTGATGATTTAAAACAGTTGTTATTTGCTGCCGTACAAAACATATTCAGACGTTTTATAGCATACAGTTGTTTTCCCTGTACGGTTTCATAATACCTTTTTTATTATTACAACTAATGATGTTTATTTTGGTGTGTGATCCATTTCTTCTCTAATCACCCCACTGTTTTTCTGTCTCTGCAGTAGCAGTGGACCGCAGCCAGCCAGAGACCTTGGACATTGCGGTCATCATGTACACCAGCGGCTCCACAGGCATCCCCAAGGGTGTCATGGTCTCCCATGGCAACATCATTGCTGGCATTACTGGCATGGCTGAGCGAATCCCTAACCTCAAGTATGCCAATATCATATTCACTTCCTCTCATTCCTTTCCTGTGTTCTGCAACTCTCTAGAATGTCACATTCTCCTCTTCCTCTCTTCACTGCTTCTGAAACACAAACACTATCCAGCTCTCCTCACATACTCAGCTCCCATCATCACTATGTTCTCTTCTGTGTCTATTGTGGAAATGAACCTGCTGTTATTTCTGTGCTGGCAGTGAATCAGACACCTATATTGGCTACCTGCCGCTGGCGCACGTTTTAGAGCTCAGCGCTGAACTTGTGTGCATCTCTCATGGCTGTCGCATCGGCTACTCCTCCCCTCAGACTCTAGCTGACCAGGTCAGTGTATAAAAGCACGCGGACACACACACACACACCTTGTGGCCATAATGTATTTGTTGCAGTCAAGGTTCACATATATTACTAAGTCCACTGTATCTCCTGCAGAGATGGAAATGACGTCAGTACGTCACTGAGCATTGACCGATTTGTTTAATTTTCACAGTCTACCAAGATAAAGAAGGGCAGTAAAGGGGACACCAGTGTGCTGAAACCTACACTCATGGCTGCTGTACCAGTAAGTCTTTTTTTTTTTTTTTACAGCAAAAACCTGTTTTATTAGTAATATTGCCTCTAACATTATTTATCATACAGTCAGACCATTAAATCAAGTCAATAACAAATAACATCCACAGACTATAGTCTTAAAATGTCAAAAAAGTGTTAAGTGAGAGTTTTCTCGCCTGATGTGTGTAGGAGATCATGGATCGAATCTACAAGAATGTGATGACCAAAGTGGAGGAGATGAGCAAACTCCAGAGGACGCTCTTTGTGCTGGCCTACAACTACAAGATGGAGCAGATCTCCAAGGGCTACAGCACGCCTCTCTGTGACAGGTAAAAACATATTATATTCCTGTGATACATGAGCAAACATTAACCTGGCTAATCAAAAGCTAGTGTGAATTCCTGTTAATACGGAGTCTTTACAAAAGGGTTAGGTATTTAGGTGAATCATTGCACGGTATTGATCCTGATATTGTGTTTGCAGAGGGCATTCTTCAGTATGAGTCAATATCTGGACGCCATGTAGCTTTATTAACTTTGTATGTTAGTAGTGTATAATAATCTGAATGGCAGTCTTTGTTGGAGTTGTTGTTGGAGTCACTCATCATCTCCATGCTGTGTGTTTTTGTTTTCGCCTGCCTCCTCCCCCTCAGTCTGGTGTTCAAACGGGTGCGTGCGCTCTTGGGAGGGAACATGCGGGTTCTGCTTTCTGGCGGAGCTCCACTCTCAGCTGCGACACAGCGCTTCATGAACATCTGCCTGTGCTGCCCTGTGGGGCAGGGCTACGGTCTGACGGAGACCTGCGGAGCTGGCACCATCAGTGAGAGTAAGAGAGTAACTTTCGTGTGAAACGCTACCCTTTGGGAAATTCAAAAAGCAAAAGAACCTTTATCTCTAGTTATTACCTATATTTACCAGGAGTCTTTGCGTGTGTTTTTTTTTTTTTTTTTCAGTGTGGGACTACAGCACAGGACGAGTTGGTGCTCCATTGGTTTGTTCAGAAATCACACTGAAAGACTGGGAGGAGGGTGAGTCAAATGGCAACAACCCAACTTTAGAGAAGGCAACAAACGCCGCATTGATATTCTAATCAGGTTTGTGCTCCTCCAGGTGGTTACTATAGCACAGACAAGCCCAACCCACGGGGGGAAATTTTGATTGGCGGTCCCAATGTAACGATGGGTTACTACAAAAATAAAACCAGGAACTGTGAGGACTTTTTTGTGGATGAGAGCGGCCAGAGATGGTTCTGTACGGGAGACATTGGAGAGGTTCACCCTGATGGATGCCTTAAGATTATTGGTAAGAAATCCACAAAGTCGTGCATGTGTGTGTTACAAGTGTTGCATCGACTAGGATTGTGAAGTGTGTTCTCTTCCAACAGACCGTAAGAAGGACCTGGTGAAATTGCAGGCAGGCGAGTACGTCTCTCTAGGAAAAGTGGAGGCTGTTTTGAAGAACTGCTCACTCATAGACAACATCTGTGCCTATGCTAACAGGTAAAATCCTGCGCAAAGTCCCGCTGAGTCTGTTTCTTCCAGATTTAACTCCCAGGTTCCTCAACAAGTACACCAACATTTCAGCCAGTGTTTTTTCTGATTTCCTGTCTCATTTTCTTTAGATATCTCTCTCACTAATGGTGAAAATGTCTCTTTTTTCAGTGACCAGTCGTATGTGATCAGCTTTGTGGTGCCTAACCACAAGCAGCTGATGGCGCTGGCGGAGCAGATACAGGTGAGGGGCACATGGGAGGAGATGTGCAATAACTCCCAGATGGAGAAAGAGGTCCTCCGCATCATTACTGAAGCTGCCCTCGCAGGTAGGGGAAAAAAAGCCTTTCCGTCTTCTTCACTTATATTCAATCTGCGTATGCACTCAGGCAAAATGTCGGCTCAAAGCCTTCTCAACAAAACCAAAGTGGTGTTACTCTCTGTCATGACTTGACAGTTCAGATTGGGTGTGATGGTGACTGCCTTGTGTCAGACTTGCACTAGTGTTACACTGCATGTGTCACAATCTGACTCGTGCTTCTGCTCTCCTCAAACCAGCAAAAATGGAGCGGTTCGAGATCCCGAAGAAGATCCGCCTGAGCTCGGAGCCCTGGACTCCGGAGACTGGGTTGGTGACTGACGCATTCAAACTGAAACGCAAGGAGATCAAAACACACTACCAGGAAGACATTGAGAGAATGTACGGAGGAAAATAACATATGCAAACACACTACAAAGAACGCATACACATGTATACTTGCACACATACACAAGGAGCTCAGAAGCCACTACCAGGAATACTTGGAGAGCAGTTACACTTTAGATATAGGTAACACACACACACACATTATTACAGACACATAAAGCGTCTCATGCATCTCCTCCTCGGCTTCCCTGTGACCAGCTTCGATCAAAAGAGGGGAACAACTCTTGAATCCAGCTTAATGCTCTCTGTCAAGACCAAAAGACAGAAGGTCCCTCATAGACAATTGAACCAACCGGTGCGACGCACTCACTCCCCGTTGAGTTTCTATGACAACCGAGGAAGGACATGAAGTAGGACGTCCGTATGACTCGGAAGTGAAATAAATGTGAGGCTCGATGTATATCTGGATCAATGTCAGCGCACCCTCTCTGTTGCTTCTCTTCCTCCTCCCCTGCTCTCTGGAGCCTTCGCCCACTTCAGCATGGTCGTGGACTTGTAGTGCAGATACCTGGCAGGGACATGGGGCAGCATGAGCCCGATAGAGGGATCCCTCCTGGGCTTTAAGTAACATTCAGGTTGGAATCAAAGCAGGGATCTCTGTTATCTTTTAATGATTTATTATTATTATTATTTTTTTTTTTTTAGGTGTCGCTATGTTTCCTTCATGTTTGGTTTGTCAGCTTTGAAACCCATTTGAGTATTTTCTGTTTGTGTGAGGAATCAGTGGTGCAAAGCCATGAGAGATTGAGCATCAAGATTTTTTTTTTATTACTTTTTTCTTACTGTTACATTCATGGTTGTAATATTCTGAGGGTCTTTTATTTCTCTATCCTCCTGTTTTTTTTTTTTGTCTTTTTTTTATTATTGACAAGTTGTTTACGCAAAGTACTTTTATGTGCTTTGTTTCCAAGTTGTTGTTGTTGTTGTTGTTGTTGTTTTTTTGTCTTTTCCTTCCCTTTTTCTGATTTGTGTCCCAAAGTTTGTACATTTGAGTGTGTGTTTACTGACTAGTAGAAGCGACCCAGTCTCCCTTCTGCTCTCGGCCTTTGCAGTAGGGTCAAACATCAATTGTTAAAGGCATCCATTGGGACTTTACATTTTTTCCATTTTAGCAGCCCCTGGATGCCCCCCAACCTGTGTCTTAATGGATATTTTGTTGGTTCACTGATCATACCGTAGCCCTGCCACGTATTTCTCCACTCATGACCAATGCTCCGTATCTCTTCTCTCTCAGTTCTCAAGGGGAGCTTTGCCCAGCGTAGAAAAAAAAAAAAGTTACATTAGTTTAGCCTTTCATTGCTCTCCCAGTTACTTTTTGGCGCAACTGTACATGTTATCATGTTATGTTTTTGCCATAGGTCTAGTTACGGTTGCTTTTGTCTGTTTTTACTCATGACTATGAAATACAAAATGAATGTGCAATATTTATACACAAATTTTAAACTTAAGTATGTAGGAAGGAAAAAAAACGCACATACAGCAGCCCCTCCGTAGTGTATGAATGTTTAGGTCTGTTACTCGTATTGGAAGACCTGTAGGAACACACGCATAGGAATAAAGAAGAGGATGGTAGAGAGACACTGACGGAAGTCTAGATGTAGCCCCTTTGAACGTACTGTGCTAAACAATGTAATATTCTTTATTAAGACTGTAAAGTGAAAGATTTTAATATTGGGCATTGTAGAAACCGCATAATGAAAAGTGTGCAACTGTACCAAAGCACTTGAATATATATTTGAGAGAAATGAGAGGATCGCGCTCTACTCGAACAACTGAAGAAATTCCTTTATCAATACACTCATTATTTAATTGTAAGTATACATTTAAACTCACCAGACCTCATAGTATCTTCAAATTGGTTTATGTGTATGACACTATGTACAATTTATATGAAAAGGCCGTTTGTTTGAACTCATGTGTAACATACTTTATGCATTAATTACTGTTGTTTTCAGATTGGTGGTGATATGATCTGAATAGCATAAGTACATGTGACAACCTTGCTTCAGTCTTTCTTTCTTCTCTTCACGTTTATGGGCAGAAGATTAAATAGTGTTTGGTCAGTGGTCCTTTGTAAGGGTGACATCTTTCCCACAGCTGCCCTCTTGTAATGCAGATCTTGCTTTGCTTGTACTAAAGGAATTTAACATTAATAAAGGTACAGTCAGGTACTCTAACTACTTCTCTTATCAGATGTCTACTAGGTCAACGTAAAAAGGTTATTTTAGCATGTAAAACATTTTTTTAAATTTTTTTTTTATATAAAAAACAGTACTATCATGATAAAGCGGGAAGTCATTTCTCCATGTTTTGTATAACATTTCTCTCTTGACATTTTAGTGGCAAGTCGGTAGCTTACTGTGCTGTTTGCTGCTTTTCCTCTGCCTGGCTAGAGGCGGCTAGTTGCCTTCTGACACACATGAGCTGTCTTCAGGGGTCTTAAGAATGTGAAGCACTTCCCACGTTTTGTCGATGGCACACGTTGCTGTGTCCTGCTACATCCATTTGAACTAACGGCAAGGCAAAGACAGCGGGGTGGTGCAAAGACCACTCCTGTTGTTTTTCACTTGCACTGTAAATACTTTGAGAGGGGAGGGAATCAATGATTCTAGTGCATTCAAGCTACCAATAATTGTACAGGTTTAAAATCTCCTGTTATATTTAATTATCTTTATTACTGACCAGTTTTTGGGATCTCCACATTGATTTGTGTGGTTAAGTGGCCCTGCGAGCCAGGCTATTTGCAAGTGTCTCCTTCCTTATTTATTTGTAATTTGGCCTTGAAAATGATGTAATAAAATAAAACATTTGTGTTGTAATTACTGCTGGCGTCTGTGCATGTGTGTGTGTGTGTGTAATCTGCGAAGTACAACGTGTGACTGATGCGATCAGCAGCTTGATTAGAATCATTCTGAAACCAGAGTTTCTATGGCAACAACGTCCAGTGTGTCTGTGCATGTTTGAGTGGAAGTGGTTTGTGAAAGACTTGTGTGGTACGCGAACACAAATGAAACATGCAGTCCTAGGAGTCGACCTTCAATCAGAGCTAGTAAACAAAGGTGTTTTTTTCTTTCTTTCAGGTAGAGTCACATAGTCATTTTTTTTTTTCACAGCATGCAGACCTCAGCTCCACACCTGTAAATCATTTTATTTATCAAAGGACGAAGCTTGGCCCCCTGCGCCTTCCATGCACAGCGGTTATCCTGCTGTCATATGCGTCGGACTGAGCTACAGTCCAGCATTTTTGCAAAGTGTTAGGATAAAGATGATCAATTTATGTTGGATATCAGGCCCTGGTCTTATATCAGTGTTTGGTTTCTGCTATAGAACTGAAACTAAAGATTATTCTCATTGATTCATCCTCCCATTATTTTCTCAATTAACTGGATTAATCGTTTGGACTGTAAAATGTCAGATTATATTGAAATCATCACAAGTTTCCGGAGCACAAGTTCACATATTTAAATTGCTTGATTTGTCTGACCAAAAAAAAAAAATGCAGTTTCCTAGCATAGAAGACTAAAATAACTAGCAAGTATTCACATCTGAGAAGCTTTAAAAACAAAACAAAAATGTTAAACATCATTTTTCAGGCGACTGATTAAAGGACAAATTTTCTCAGCTGTAATCAGCAAATTGTTCTCACTTTGAGTCATTTGTGGTGTCATAATCTGCTTCACAGCTTTGAGGTTCGAGGCTAGGAAACGTTTGACTGAAAATAAGAACAGAATGTATTTATGTGTCTGAGAAGGAAAACATTGACAACAACAAACCTCTCGTGTGAAAGCAATCTGAAAGAACATGAGTCCTTAAAGACCTGCAAGATGGTTCTGCCTGTGCTGCTTTTGCGTTTCATTTAAAATAAAACAGTAGCTATAAAACCACAGAGAGATGAGTGATTCTTCTAACTCCTCCTCTCCTCTCTATTCCCTCCATCCAACCCTATGGGACTGGAGAGTGCGTCAGAGGCATAATGCTCCCTTCATTAGCCCACTGACTGACGCAGACACATACACACAGTGTGTCTCTACCACAAAGACAACAACAGCAGCACCAGGCAGCCAGAAACTGTGAAGGACATCTTCCAGTGCGTGCGTGTGTGCGTTTCTGTGATTGTCTTCTCTTTGCTTTGTGACACTTTATTTCAACTTTTTCTGTCTCCTACTCTCTCTCTCTCGCTCTCTCTTTTTCCCTTGTCTCCCTCTCGCCCCTTGCTTGCTCCCTCTTCCTGTCTACTTATGACTCAGAAGTGCGCAAAAACTTTTATCTGGGTTTGTGCTTTATACGCACACTCCGGTGTGAGCCAATAAGCCATATTGGAGTTTACCCAAGGATGAGTGGAGCTGAACCGGCGCTGCCTCATAACTCTGGAGAGGTGGGTGGTAGCTGGAGAAAACTGAGAGAATAATTACTGGGCTGAGAGATGGTGGTACAGTGAGGTCTGTGAGTGAGATATGACACTGGACAGTTAAAATGATATGTAAGACACGCTACATTAGGGAGGAGGCTTGATTAGATAAATTGTAGATGTTTAAGGCAGGAGGGGAAAAGGTGAGCTTCCCTCTTTCTCTCTCTGCTGCCCTTTCTTTTAAAAAACATCACCTATGTAAGTAAAGTAGCTCCCTAAAGTGTCTGTATTTTGTATTTTCTTTTTTTTTACAGACATTTCCCCAATTTAAATTGCAATCCATATTCAAAGGTATGCAAAGATACCAAGTATGTTGTGTTGAAATATAGCAAAAGGTAAAACACGAGACTTTTTCTTTTGATTTACTGTTGCAATCTTTTATTTTAGTATTTCACTCATTTCACATTTTTCTGCGATACAGCAGCAATTAAGCTCTGGAACGAGCGGATACAGAACAATGTTTTATGTTCCTCTGAAGCTACGTCACCTCATTAAAAGTTGGTGAATGTGATGCTCTACTTTTTTGGTTGGCTGTGTTTCCCATATTGTGCGCACTCCTGCTGATTTTGTTGTTTAGTGTCAAGCTGACCTTTGGCAGCACTCAGTAACACTGGCTGCACCATGCCAGGCACACGCCCCGACTTAGCTGAGCTGGGTCATCGTGATGTGAGGGCCAAAGTGGAGGTGGGAAAATGTGTGAGTTCTGGCAATGAGCTTGAGCAGAGAAAGGGGAGGGGGTGGGGGGTGAGGATAAGGATGGAGAGGCAAAGGGAGAGGCAACCGATATGTCTGGGCGATGACTCACCGATGCTGGGTATTTATAGCATCAGGAGGGAGGGAGGGAAGTGTGTGGGTGGAGGAGCGAGGGGGCAAGCGGTTTGGGGGGCGGCCAGGACAGCATCATCGCACCGCTGACAGGGAGTGGTGGAGGGAGAGACCGCAGAGATGAAGCACCAGAGAAGAAAAGGGGGAAGGAGGGAGGGACAAAGCAGAGAAGGAGGTTGGAAAACAAGCAGAGGAGAGGGGAGGAGAGGGGAGGAGAGGGAAGGGGAGGGGAGGGGAGGAGAGGGGTGGATGAATGAGACTGAACATAATGGAAAGATGAGAGGATGAACTGTGAAGAAAAGGAGGGGAGACAAAAATAGAACAGCATTCGCATGAGAAAGAGCATATTTAAATTTCACATAAAAACAATCTTGCTGGGTGTGCCACACTGCAGAGACAACTGCTTGGTAACATGTGGGCGTACATAATAATTAGACATATTGAGTTTTTGGGTATGATAACAGATATACAGTATCTATCTGAGCTGTTATGTGACCAATATCCTTACACATTTGCAAAAACGCACACTTCCCTGCAGCCTCACATTCAGACAATGGCCAGATAGAGTGATGCAGAGGTGATAGATAGAGGAGCGGTGGCAGACTTTAACGAAGGTAGAGCATCGCCACAGTAACACGCAAGGCTGTTACACGCACCCAATTAGTATGATCATTTGTATCAGTCTTGCTGCAGATATTTGCATTATCACTGGGTTATTCAGTTTCTCATTCCGCTCTCTTCATTGACAAGATTCCTTCATCAAAAAAAAACACATCCTGCCTCTGATGACGTCAGCCAGTGAGTCACGCTGCATCTCTTGCCATAGACACTAACATAATCTGTGCACATGTGCTCTCATGCACGCGCGGGGGGGGGGGGGGGGGGGGGGGGGGGGGGGGGGGGGGGGTGTGAGTCAGAACACCAGGGTGAACACTTGCAGCCATTAAGATGTACAGAGTTAAAGAAAATTCAGGAGGTTTGATATTAATGATAAAAATGGAGGTTGACAGGTTAGTGGGAAGCAGAGCGGTAAAAGGAGCTGAAGATAAGTTTAGACAGAAAATAGTGCTAGACATTGAGGAATGGGTGCTGATATGACGAGAGATAAAAAGAATCAGGTTTGTGATGGTGGAGGCAAGATGTGACTGAATAGGGACTTTAATGTAGAGAAGGTTGAAAAGCATGAAGATCTCTGGCGCTGTAAATTTCCCCGCTGTGGGACGAATAAAGGTTTTCTGATTCTGATTCTGATGCTCTCGGGCAGATGTTCTCACATTTTTTTTTCAGCCAAGGACCCCTTATAAGATAGAGGCTACACCCCGAGGATCGAACCATGTATGTCACTTGGAATAATTTGTCATAGCCTATTTTTTTTTTTACACCGCTATGGTCTTAGTTATGTGAAGAAACAACACAAGAGAAATGCATTTGGAATATATTAGACAAATATTAGAAGAAAGATATTAGAGATATATTAGACATATTTCCAGATTCTAAGAGTAGATTAGATTAGAAAGTAATATATTAAATTATACATTTCAAAATGTAAATATTATTTGCTGAACGATGAAGCCTTTTGCAAAAAAAAAAAAAGGTAATTTAAATGAATGCTCACGGACCCCCTGGCAGTGAAGGCAGAGCACCTTTGTTATCATTCTCTTGCCTTTTCCTGTCATCTTCCCAGTGTCTAATCTAATAAAGGCACAAAATGTCCACAAAAAACATGTATTAAAAGTTTTTTAAAAGCATGTATTTAAGAGTGTATTTGAGGGCTAAAGGAATTCTCTTTCTTGTCGAGAGTTAGATGAGAAGATCGACACCACTCGACGCTAAATATGTAGCTTGTAGCTGGTTAGCTTAGCATAGAGACTGGAAACAGGGGGTAATACGCTCACACTGAAACTGAAGGGTAGAAGGACAAATTACCGTTTTACTGGGGATGATGTTCTGGACTTCTCCTGGTTGAGTTGCCAGGACAACAGTTACAGCTCCTGGTCAAGAAATAATCGGGCACATAAAACCCGTAAAAGCAAAGATTGCTCATATTGTTTTTCGTCTGGACTTTCTTTTGACAGAGCCCAGCTAGATGTTTCCAAAGGCTTCCAAAAGTCTTTATGCTAACCTCAGTTAACCAGCTGCTGCCTCCAGATACATGTTTACCATACACAAATAAGAGCGGTGGTATCAATCGTCTCATTGAACTCTCCGCAATAAAGTGACATGTGTCCCAAATGTCTAACTTTTCCTTGGGATTAAATCAAAAGATGCCCATTAATAGATGACAGCTGCTCAGCTGGTGGACTCAGTCTCATTAATAAAGAGATATTTAGCCCACTCCCACTGGTTTTCTGCTGCATTGCTGTTGCACTAGGTGGACATGTGCCCTTTTCAAAAGGCTAAGCGTGTATAGAATCTCCACCTTCATTCCTTTCATACACTCCTTCAGTTTCCCTCTCTCCTCCCTATGTTGCTCAAGACAGTACACTTCTATCCTCATTTCTGCTCCTCTGTCCTAATGGCTCAGACAATACATTGCAGTCCTAATCACCCCCATCTCTCTGCTCCTGGCTGAAACCACCTGCCTCCTGAAGACAAGGGCCATGATTTAACCACAGTAATTGGCTCAAGGGGAGAGATGAGCCGGATGGGTACAACAGAGGAGAAATGTAATGAATGCAAGCCACTAAGAAAATGTTAAGAAAGGGAGCGACTAAGGGAGGAGAGGAGGATACCAACCTGTGGGAAGAGCTGATGGTGGAAGCAGCTGAAAGGCTGTGAGGCAGCGTCACCATGGAGACGTTGGTTGAAAAGATGGTGAGCCATGACAACAGGCGTGCCATTCTCTCCCCGCCTCATGACAGGGTGATGGGGGGGTGAAGAGGTGAGGAGGAAAACAAACAAAGGCGCGGGGGAAGGACGGCTACAAGCGGCCTTGACGCCTTTCTTTCTCTTTCATAGCGATCAGCGTATCTTCTTTTGATTTTGTACATGAGTAACAGCATCATGTTTGAATGTTAAGCCATCCAAGAAGAAATCCAGGGTTGAAACAATGAAGGGTTTGCAGTTTGTTAATGTTGAATCATGGGTCCCTGAGCTTATAAAGTATCAAAGCAAGAACCTGAACACACTCTAAAAATCAGAAAGACCCAAGATGCAGCTTTATGAGGCTGTGTGGGGGTTTGTATGTTGACAGTTGAATGTTAGTGAGCGCATGCATGTGAACATATGGGCGTGTGCTTTTGTGCCATTGTGACGCACGCACGCCGTTGTTGAGCTGACATCATTCTCTCCCTGCAGCTGTGATTGACATGTGGATAAGCAGCAGAAGTGTCCCAATTGCCTGTGGGTTTAGAGACTGAAAGAGGAGGGAGGTAGTGTAGACAGCGGCAGATATTTAAGGAGACAATGCCACAATACCACTGTGTAACCAACAGAAGACTACTCATGTCATCAATACTTTGCCAATAAATAATGTTTGAAGAGGAAGAGAGTTAAATAACGTAATATAAACCAGGAAACAAAGCCAATGAGAGAGCGAGCGTGGCACTAAGGACTCTTGATCTAATTACTATGATTTTCCCTCTTGTCTGCTCTCAACAGTAAATACACAGAAATTGAGAGAGAAAAGGGACATAACATGTACCAATCACTAGAAGTGTTTCTCTTGTTTGTAATGTCTCAAGTAATAAGTGTAGGTCTGTCTGGAACGATGCACACAGACAGCACATCACAAGCCCCGGGGAGGAATCACAGATTCAGCCGGTGAAGCGACCTGCTGGGATTTGAGTTTGAAAACCTCTGATCCATCACTCTGAATCCTCATCGCGCCCGGGGGGCTGATAACGTACACAACAACAGATAGACAGATGGCAGACGGAAATTTGGACACGGTAAGATTCCACACAAATATGGATATATGAAATGTCTTTTAATGGCCTCAGTCGAATTCTGTTTTATTTTTACTGTATTGAAATGTAAACCTGGATTGGTACAGTGAAACCTCAAGAGAGAACATTTTATTAGGAATCGTGTTGTTTTGCACAGTGCTCTGACACACACTTTGCCACATGACTCAATGTAGACTCAGTGCTGGAAATTAACTAAGTACATTTACTTAAGAAGGCCTACAGTTTTAGGTACTAATCCATTTTCCATTTCATGCTTCTTTATACTTCTACTCCACTACATGTCAGGGGGAAAATGTTCTTTTTACTATACATTTATTTGAAGGCTGTAGATTTAGATTGTATATACAAAATGATGAAGTTACAGTACAATGCATTTTTGTAGATCAAACTAGACCTTACATTATATAGAGTTATTAAAGTAAGCTCTGCCTGGATCAACAGTAAAATGCTACTTATGCCTTGAGGAATCAGTATTAATGACCTTATAATGTAAGATATAATAATATACAGCCACAGGGGTACGTTGGCCATGATGCTTCAGCACAGTTTGCTGATAATGCTTATGTATTTTAACTTAAGAGGTTTCTAAATAAAGGACTTTTAGTATTTTTACATTATTGTGCAGGTGCTTTTACTTAAGCAAAGGATCTGAATACTTGTTCCACCCCTGGATGAAGACATACCTGTGGACTTTCATGGCCATCTAACCACCAGCCAGGACTTTTCCCCCCTAACTGATCCATAACTTAGACACTGGTAGAGGTAAGTTTAAAGAAATACCAAACCCCTTCAAAATGCATTTCTGTTTGTTTGTTGTGGTGCATAATAGCTTACTCACACACATCGCAGCAACCATATGACAAGTTATTTTTAGCAGTGAAAAAAGCACAACGTTTCAGTATTTCCGACTGAGACAGAAAAATACAGTGAGTGTGTGTGTGCCTGTGTTTCTACGCTTCAGTGTGCTCCTGGCTGTTAATGGACACAACCCAAAATGAAAGGGCCCTTGAGCTGGACAAATATTCCCTTAATCTTTCCAAAGAGTATGACATTTTAATCAGTCAGCGGCCTGGCCATAAAATGACTTGAACAATGAGTTAATCTTCAAATAGCTCTTGTGAGAGTGTTCATTTTCACTTAAATTGATAGCAGACATTGAGCATATTCTATTATCCATCTCTCCTAATGGGCACGCAAGAGATTGTAACCTTTAAATGATTGATACTACAGTGTGCTGGCTGTCGTGACCTCCGGAGTTGAAGCTGTCCCTCAGGATGGAGGCAGTTTCTGAATGGAGATATGTGATGTCAGAGGGATTATACAACGCGTCTTACAAACACCACGCCTCTCCTTCTCTCTCTATTAGCCTCTCAATCTGTGATTCAGTTTTATTTTCCCTTTCCTCCTTCTCTTTTGCGCACACACACACACACACACTCACACACACACACACACACACACACACACAGCAGGCAGATAGATGTGTCTCTTAACGTCAGGAGGCTCTCTGCAGCTCTTCTCCTGGAGAGCAGGCGGCTGTTGGCACATTGAACTAAAAAGCACCTCCAACGTCGTTGCCTCTATGCGATGACACAACGTGTGCTTGGCACGGAGGTTGAAGTGAAAAGATTAAGTGGGCAATTTTTTAAGTGGGCAATTTTTTTCTTTTTAGTCGTTCAATGGAGGTGAAAGGATTACAACATGAAATAAATAAGGGGCACATTAGACGCAATTAGATGTGCAATGAAAATGGTGGGTGGGGGGGTAGTTAGTGTAGGGCTGAAATTGGAAAAGCACTCATGTGCATGGGGTATCAGAGGACATTGAGAGCAATAGTTAGAATCACTTTGGAGGTTATAAAGGAGACTTGAGATATTGCTGGAGCATAAAATGATCCTAATGTATTTGACTGGCCATCTGGTTGGCTTGTTTGCATTAAAAGCATGAAAAAAGAGTACTGGAATGTGAATAGTGAATAGTTATTACCTTTCAGACATTAAGCTACTTGGATCCAGCTATGCATGTGTATACATGTACTAACTTGTTGTTCTATATCTTTAAAACAACGAGCTATTTGATTTTCTCCCAAGAAAAATAAGTCCAAAACTCCTAAGACAGTTCAGCCTTCTCACCTTTGTTTTGTCAGAGAAATTGCATCTAGAAAAGGATTCAAATGAAGTCTAAATGGGGCTGAGTCAGTACCCTTATTTTGGCGTTATTTGCCATTTATTGATGATAACCACAGATGTTTACAGGATGATAGCAGTGTTTAGCAAAGCTTTGGCTCTCATCATAAACTCTGCCACCACCCATCCCTGACCTTTCATCGGAAGGTGCCTGCTGTGGCCCCTTTATCTTGTCGACCTGCGGAATGCTGGAGCGTTGGCTGCCGACAGGAGGGTGTTTATCACCGTCTCTGTCAGATGGGGTGGGGGGGGGTGAACTGCGACAGCAACTCCGCGGTGGTTTTAGCCTGTGAGTCATCGCTAGAGGGTTTAACTCTTCAATTGCCATGAGGGTGGTACTGATGGTAAAACTGCATGTTGTTTACACCAAGATGATAAAGGGTTTCTGTGTCAGTGTGAAAGCTAATGTGTGGTACATGTGGGATATATTTTTAAGATGGCATATAGTCTCGTCACATTGGTGCCTAAATGTTGATGTTTACATACATTGGAAAGCAACATGTCCTCGGATAAAAGATTTTAATGCAAAATGTGTTCATGCAAGGTGGACAGTTTACATGCACGAGAATCCACATACACGTATCGCTCTTTGTGAGACGTGGAAAGCAGTCCTGAAGTCAACACATCTGCTCCCAGACTTTTAAAGCTCTTTCAGACAGTGCAGAGGAGTATTTTTAAATGCAGCGAGCTTTTTAGTATGCCATATCATAAACCTGAATCATTTATATGGATTTTTTTTTTTTGGACCGGCTATTGCGTGTGTTGTGTGATGACGCGGTGGTCAGGTGTTGCCTCTTATAACGAGGGGAGCTGTCCAAGTGCTGAAAACAGAAGAGAACAGCACCGCTTCTGAGGAGATGCCATACACCTTCACTGCTGTCTGAGCTCCATTGCCAAAGGTAAGACACGTATTTTGTGTACGTTTTTAATCTTTTTTCTTTTTTCTTTTTTTTTTTGTTCAAATGAATAGCCAGTTGCCTAAGATTAAAAGACGGTTGTTGTTTTTCACATTCGCTTTTCACAGATCTCGACACTTGCCAATGTGATGAAACCCGCATCTTCAACAATCGATGATTGCAATGCGTTGTTGTTGTTACTATCGTGAAAAAACGAGGAGGGGAAGGTTTTTTTTTTTTTTTTTGTTTTTTTTAAATAAAGGATTGTGCTGTTATGGGGGAATCGGATGTTGGGGTTGCCCATAACAACGCAGGGAATGACTCATCCAGTGATGTGAATGTATCTCCTCGCGCACAGCATCGTATCATTCAATTTGCGGAGCGTAACTCTCTAATAGGCATACAAATCCCGGATAAAAACAGACTCACGCACATTTATGCCCGTTGCTTTCGAGTACGTTTTTTTGGTCAAAATAATTGAAACGTGGATTTGGCTCATTTTGTTTTTCAATTCCTTCACTAACACGCTATGCTCTCTTGATTTGCAGGTAATAAATTGCCTATAATGCTGCATTTCCACCACAAGTTGCCCGCGGGGGGAGCCGTGATCCTGCTCGCCTTCCTGCTCCATGGATGCACCGTGCAGGTTGCGTCTCTCCCCCGCCACTACAGGCTCCGAGGCGGGGAGACTGAGGGGCAGCCGGCTGCCTACCCACCCAGCTCCGACATGATCAAAGCCCTGGAGTACATTGAGAACCTGAAGCAGCGGAATGGGGGCCGACCTGTACCCGCGGATTACGACGAAGTGGAAAAGTTCAGGGTCCTGCTTCAGCTCGCCTCGCAGCAGGACGAGAGTCCCGGGGACCGTCAGCCAGCCCCCAGCATGCAGAGGCAGGACATTACCGCCGAGCAGCTGATGAAAGCCCTGCTCAAGTCCCTCCAGGATCGTGCTGGGAAAGACCCGAAGCTTGCTCCCGTTTCGGCGCCCAGGAACGACCGCCGCACGCACAGGCACCGCACCAAAGACACTGAAGTCCCCGAGGGCGCACCTGCAGACTACGGTAATTTCCCCCGACCCCACAAGAAATACCCACTGATGTTTGAGGACGAGGAGAATACAGACGCTTCCAAGAGGGCCACAGAGGACCTGGATGAGCAATACACACCCCAGAGCCTTGCCAACTTACGCTCCATCTTTGAAGAGCTTGGGAGGATGCCTACGATCGGCGGCCAGAAGAGAGACGTGTTCGGGGACGACGATGACGAGGAAGAGGACGGGTTCAGCCTGAGAAGCCAGGCGTACGAGGACGTGGCCGGAGGAGAGGAGTGGGTCCCCGTGGAGGAGAGGGAGGAGACGGAGGAGATGGTCAACGGGAGCCACGAAGAGATGGACAGGGCGATCGGTGAGCAGGAGGAAGCAGAGAGGGAGGAGATGCAACGCCGGGCGAGCCAGAACCAAGAGGAGGCTGATGATGACACTAAGATGGTAGACTACTACCTGTTGAAAGTCCTGGAGATGAGCGACCAGTCGCAGAAGAGAGATACGACCGGAGAGCAAAGGAAGAGACTGATCCGCCCCTCCATCGTGGATCCTCGGACATTGAAGGAGTTGCTGCAGCTCTCCCTGAAGCTCCACGTCCCTCCACAGGACCTTATCGACATGCTGCTCACAGAGGAGCTCAGGAAGCTCCACCGGGAACCCCAAGCCCCATCTCGCTTCACGACCGGCCAGACCCCAAAGATCAGGTACTACAGCCGCAGACTCCCAGTGAAGAGCAAGCCCGTCCCTGAGGACATGGACAGAGAGGACTTTTTAGACATCATCGGCGTAGAGACTATCAGTAACGAGTATCCCGTGGTGCAGAGGCCCATGAAGACACCCCCCTCCTCGGACAGAATCCCAGTAGCGTCCAATCCTGTGGCAAAACCAGGTCCAGTTAAAATCCCTCCTCCCGCCGGGCGCAGGGAGAACCTCTTTTTATCCGAGCTCAACAAGATGCCGCTGAAACGTCAGTCTGATGTCGCTGATGATGAAGATGAGGATGGCGATGTGGAAGACGAGGTGACGACCTACCTGGCGGCCAAAATCCTCACAGAGTACCCCAACCCCATCAGCAAGCGGGACACCCTGGCGCAGCTGAAGGGACAGTTCCCCTACGATCTGTACGAGCGGGTCATGAAGGACTACTTGGGGCAAGCGGACACTGAAAAGAGGCCAGTGGCCAAGAGGGAAACCGAGGTGGCCACAGATGAGAATGTTGAGCCCACAGAGATGCAGGGGAAAGAGGAGATAACGGCCAAGACCTCGGCTCCACAGACCGTAAAGGAAGAGGAGCACCGTGAAAAAACAGTGGCTGGGATGTAGCCTGATGCCCTGCAAGACGCACGAAATGAATATAGTATTTATAATGTCTCAAAAAAAAAAAGTTTGGTGGACGTGATCTAGTTTACAAATTTATATTATAGCTGGTATTAATAATATCACCCTAACGAAAATGAACTATAGCAATCTTACAGGTCCAAAACATTTTTAAAATATATACTAGTCCCTACTTGCTGCAAGAACATTGTAGAAATATTATATTGATATCATAGGAGATTAAAGGTTCAATCCGTGCATAAATGAGAAAAAAAATGTATCAACACTTTTCATTTGTTGTCACTCTCAAATTGCCAATTAATACATCGACTAATATCAAATCACAATGAAATCCAAGTTATTAAAGTTTTGTGATGTTGTTAAAAGTTTGTTTACATTAATGGTGTTTGTAAACAGGCCTATATTTTCAATTATAATCAACTGAGTAATGGTAAAAAAAAAAAAAACGCTTATTTTTCATCCATGTCAAACTATTCAACTACAATTATTATGTGAATATATCTGTAAATTATAAAGTATAATGCTGACTCGGCCTTAACACAAGTATACAGTATACAGACAGGAGTACTATAGGAATATTATGTGCTGGGCTGAGAACGAGTGTTGTTGTGACTCGTGATATATTCAGGGTTAGTGGATTTATTGTTATTATTATGGATAATTATTTCCAAGTCTAAATATCAGACCGTCGCCTGCCTTCCAACCCTTTCATACTGCGAAGCTCTGTATTGTTGGCCTACCAGTGGTTGTGCTATGTATGCTCATTTTTAAACCATTTTGTACATGTTCAATAATGTGTGATGAATCACAGATGAATAAAGCATCAGCTGTATTATTTTTCTTCTTGCTGAGTTGTGTTGCCTTATTAAAAACACACAATACACTATACAGTCAGAGTTTACAATAAGAGGAAGCAGGGGAAGTTGTTTTTAGGAAAGCTTTTTTTAAATTTTTTTATTCTTTTTTATAAATCATTTTGATCCTAGTAAACACTAAATTCCATAAAGTTTGGTGAATTTCAAATACACAAATATGGTAAAAAAAAAAAAAAAAGTATTACTCAAAAGTAGACTGCTTATCAAAATACATATTTTAATGATAAGATCCAACATCATAAATTGCACATGATAAAAAATAGGGATATTCACACCCACATATGTGAAATAGGCTAAACAGATTAAAAACAGTAAGAAAGTCATCATAAACAGTCTCACTCCAATCTGTTGAAATATGTTGTTTTTTGTTTGAGACTGAGATTAGTTTTTTTATTTTATTCATATTAACTGCATATTTTACCAAAATCAATTAGTGGCGTTTTGGAATTGAGTCACTCACCAATATATTAATACATTTAAATAAAAAATCAACACATTCATAAGCCTTAAATCAATTTTTACATCCCAGATCCTATTGCGACTTGATTTACAATTTTAAAACGGCAATCAATGTGAAAACAACCCTCCCCCTTCCTTCAATTGAGCGCATGACTCTGAACAAATATAAGACTTAAATGCAGTTACATTGCAGCAAAGCTTTGTGCAAAAGGCGAGCAGACATTCAATATGCCTGTTTCGCCTTTTGAAAATGTTCAATAGAATCAAAGTAAATTCCATATCCATATTCAGAAACTTCTTCGACTCATACACAGTAGTATATTTGGTTCCTGTATTCCTCCCCGCTCTTCCTACAGTCCTTTTTCCACGGGTTAAAATGCAGGTTTGCTCATATACTCCTCCATGGTCTAGAAAAAAGCAGAAAGAGTTTAGTTTAAAAAAAAAAAGATAAATGCACAAGAATGCAATTCATATTCACAGGCACACATCTACACATCGGCGTTATTAAGTGCTGAGCATACTAACTAACACAAGCAGAACATCTAACCTTTCTGTCCATATTCAAGGTCATCCAAACAGCTCCACCTCAAACCACTCACTGCTGTCACCCTGAAGCGATAATGGTCAAAATGAATAGGAGGCTACGCTGCACGTAATCCAACTCTTGATTAAAAAGTGTTAGTCAGCCCTACTCAGAAGCACAGAACACACCCAGTTAACTACTGTACCACACAGAGCCATGAACCTAGGGAGAGCGGGAAGCATCAGCCAAACACTAAACCTACGCCACGTTCCAGGAAAATCTGTCTCTCACTCGCAATAACACTGGCAGAGAGAGAGAGAGAGATACACACACACACACACAGAGGAGGTGAAGAAAACAGCAGCACAAACACAAATCTATACAAACCTAGTTAATAAGCTAATATACACAAGTCTACAAGCTTTAAGAAAGAAAGGCACACCAGGGACTCAGCACCACTGTTAATTGAACTCATTATGACGCCGACTACTCGCGACGTAGGTTCCCACACAGACACACACACACACACACACAAACTGAAACAAGTTCCCATACTGGAGCTTGATTCATGAAGTGTTATAAAGAACCAATTTCCTCTAAGTCTGTCGAAATAAACCACAGATGAGATAAAACAAAAATTAAAAAAAAAAAGATGCAATCAACGCTAAACTACATTGAAAACATGTCACCGTTTCTTTAATTATGTTGAGCCAGTCAACAGATGTTACATGCTCACACACCACAGATGCAAGCCACGCCTTGTGTTGTTTTGTGTAGTGTGTGTGTGTGTGTGTGTGTGTGTGTGTGTGTGCCAGCGCATCTCACCTCCTGTAACATGTCTGAGGCTTCAATAGAGCGATTGACCATTTGTTTGGAGGTTTCTTGTATTTCGCCCCCCATTAGAAACTCATCCAGGATAAAATAGGCCTTCTCAAAGTTAAAGATTATGTCCAGCTCACACACCTGAGGAGGTTATTGCCATTATTATAAAAACAGTGCATAATGTCCTTAGATTCATTACATTTTTACTTTATGTAAAAAGGCTGTAAATATTTGATATGATATTTACAGCCTAGTTTAACACTTAATATGCTCTTTTTTAGGTTTAAGCTACCATCACATTTCAACAGTTACACTTCAAGCTACACTTGTATATTCAATAAAAGAGGGTGAAACACAACGAAATACATTGCCAAAGTATTTGTCCAGCAGCTCCACGTAGCGATGAATAACCTCCAGGGCTATCAGCTCATTCTCCTGGTTCTCTATGGCCAAGCAGAAATACAAGCTTGCATACCTGAAGAAAAGGTGACAGTCACAACTTAGTAGGGCTGCAGTTAACTATTATTTCCATTGTAGATTAATCTGTCGTTGTTTACTCGATTAATCGATTCGTGGTTCGGTCTATAAAATGTCAGAAAATGGTGAAAACTGTCGATCAGCGTTGCTGAAAGCCCAAGTTGTCTTCAAATGTCTTGTTTTGTCCACGACTCAAAGATACTAAGTTTACTATCATAGAGGATTAAAGAAACCAGAAAATATTCACATTTAAGAAGTTGGAATCAGAGAATTTTGACTTTTTTTTTCCTTAAACTCAAACCGATGAATTTGATTATCAAAATAGTGGATAGCCGATTAATTAAATAGTTGAAAACTATGAAATGAATAGTTAATCTTTGCATTTTTTTATATACATACACACATTATAGAGATACACATTATATATATATATACACATACACAGACACAACAGGTGTAAATACGAGTAGAAAATAGCCTGGGAGTCCTGCTGCTTCAGAAGCAGAGGAAGAAATGTTAACTAGTTAAACATGCGGGGGCAGCACCCACCTCTTGTAAATAATCTTTAGGTCTTTCCAGTGCAGGAAGTTACAGGAGCGTGGTTGCCGTGACAACACCATGGTGGTCATGTCCCTGGTGATCTTCTTCTTCTCCCGTTCTGTCATGGGCGTGAACCACCTCTGCAGACGCAGTTTCCCCTGTCGACTGAAGAGCAGCAGGAAGCGCATCTAACACAGACACATCACAGCGTCAGAGGGGCGATGCATGTACAAACCCAGGGGATTACTTGTATGAACAAATATGCACACGTCTGCACAAAGTTTTTGCAGAGGACATTATTAACTGGCCTCTAACACAAACCAAAACGTGTGGTTTGCTGTTGCCATGGTTCATTAAAGAGTGACTCCACTGACCTAACGCATCACTAAAGGGGGGGGGGGGGGGCTTGACAGGCAGAAATTAACAAACAATTGAGAAAGAGGTAGTTTTGAGTTGGGTTTGGATGTTTACAGATTACAGCAATGGAAATAGATTTGGCTATGAATCAAAATGGATATTGAATTAACTCCATCTCTTATTGGAATCACACTTTCACTGTTTCCTTAAAGTCTTCCTCTCATCAGTGAGGTAAGAGAGGGCATAACAATAAATGGATTGTTTGGTTTTTTTTTTAATTAATGGCCTAAAGATGGTGGTGTGTTGTGTCGCACCTCTGAGTGAAATGTGTAATATGGGCCTAAATATTTAAAGTGGAATTGACTTGAATATCTGTGCAAAGTGAAAACTCCTATTCAACCCTCACAGACCCACCCGTGCAGGGATCATTTCTAAACTCATGTTGTGAGTTGCAATGTTTCACAAACAACGGAAAAAATCCCCAAAACGAGCCAATATATCAGAGTTAATTATAAGAAAGTGCGAACTTTATAATGCACCAGGTATTTCCCATGTGTTGTTAAGCTGCAGCCATGGTAAAAGGCTGTTTAGGATTGTAATCAAAGGATTTAATATATTACCCAACATAGATTTGATGAATTAGGAAAATGTCAGAGTTCAATTGGTTTGTTTTTCCCAGTAAAGTGGACAGAACAAGAACAACACAGCTAGACAGCTTTCAGGATTATAAAACCACACAAAACCACATTATAGCCTACTAGAAAAAAGAACTAAACAGTAGGCCTACAACCAGCCCAATACTGCTATTTCTATCTGTGCATCCTCTGTGTCGGCCCATAGGCAAATTAATATGGAAAGCATGAAACCGGATTCGACTGAAAGTGACGAAACCTGTTTAACTGAGGGGACCGGTTACATACACTTACTTCCGGCTGTCGCCTTTAAGTGAATACAAGAAGAAGAAAAAAAACACACACACTAAAGCTCACAACAGAAACAAAATACAGCCCCTGCATGGCGGCCAGACAAAACAAACAGGCCTCAGGGTGTAAACGGAAGTGGAGTAGAGGTGTAGCAGAGTGGAGGTGTAGCAGTGTGGAGGTGTAGCTCCTAGCTTTAGCCACCTGTCAGCGACAACAGGTGCAACAGGTGAACAGCCTGACGCTATCTTAGTCATGCGGAGACAAAACTACCACAAAACACTTACCATGTTGACGCTGCGTTAAGGGCTATACACGCTATCAAAAGAGTAAAACGTTTAAAAAAATACAGAAACACTTTAACCCTTACAAAGGGTCAACTAGTCCCGCTGAACACATATCTGTCCGTCGTTCGCCACAGTCAGTGTGAAAGTTGGTTAACTCCGCCCTCCCGGCAGCCGGGGGGGGAGCGGTGCCTGCGGGACGCGTCACCGCACCTCACAAGCATCTGGATTGGTTATTGTTTATTTGTGTTACAGAGTTGCCACCCATCACAAACCCTTTAAAGATCGACCACGTGATTGGTTCAGAGCATTTTTATTGAATGAGCTGATTACACTTTTACTAATATTATCAGTGTTTAAGTGTTATTCCCGTGCGGTGTCGGCAGAGAGCAGCACGTGCTCCCTCTCTGTCTTCTTCATGTGATTCTGATCCGTCACAGTGGGTGACAGGGCGAGCAGGCTGGCAAACTGGAGCACTTCTTGGGATTGTTACTCACTTGATAACATGTCTCTGTACCTAAATGCTGTCTGGTTTTTGAATGGACTCCATCAATATACAAGGTGAGTCCTTTGTAGTTCATCTAGACATGTAGGCCCAAAGAAATTGCTGTCAGTCAGTGTATATAGCCTAGTATAAATTGTTATTCCTGCATATAAATTGTTATTCCTGCATGTTGGCTGTCTAAATATAAGAGTTTATTGAATGTAAAATGTATTTCATGTCATTCATGTAATTTATTTAAGCCTAAAGACTGCTAAACAGAGGAATATCAAAGGTCTGATCGCCGTATGGCAAACACACAAACTTGCCTTTATGTACACTTACAATAGTCCCATTGACAGCTGAAGTATCTTGAGGATGACATTGACATCACTTGACTGCACTGAAGCTAAAATGTGGAGTCATGAAGACACAACACATATTGATTAGGGTTTTCTCCGTGTGCTTTTAGGAAGGGATATGAGACGGCATTTAAAGACTTTGAGCCCCGAGACCTGGAGGTGTCCATTGTGGGGAGGACTTTTATGATCACCGGAGCCAACAGTGGGATTGGCAGGTCAACAGCCATGGCTATAGCCAAGAAAGGTAAGATACTGGAGCGATATGCTCTCTGCCATGCACTTTATTTTGATAGAAAATAAACGTTGATGCTTTGTTTACAGGTGGGACAGTCCACATGGTGTGTAGGAACAAAGATAAAGCAGAAGAAGCAAAGGAGGACATTGTCAGTGAGTCTGAGAACACGGTGAGTGTTGTTCACCTTGAACATGCCCAACACTAAATCGGGGAAAACAAAGTGACAAATCCCATGATTTATGAGAGAGACTGATACTACTCTGGTTATTCTAGGAGGTATACGTCCATATTGTGGACATGTCAGAGATACGCAAAGTGTGGGAGTTTGCAGAGGCCTTCAAGAAGCAGTATCCATCTTTAAATGTGTTGGTAGGTACCTCCTTTAATCATCCCACATCTGTCTTTATGAACTGATAATGTTGTTGCTGTTCGATCTGACTTCTCTATCACTTTTGCTTGACAGATAAACAACGCAGGGTGTATGGTGCACAAGAGAGAGGTGAATGCCGAGGGCCTGGAGATGAACTTTGCCACCAACACTATGGGTATGAGACCTCGCTCTGATGTAATCGAGTGCCATGCCGCCTTACACAGAGCAGTTTTAAATTTAGACTATTCTCCATCTCTTTAGGGATGTATATACTCACCCAGAGTCTTATACCACTCCTACAGAAGAGCCGGGATCCAAGGGTGGTATGAACCCACACACAGGCACAGTGCTCATCTGCATCACGTGGACAGCATAAAGCCACTTTTGTCCAGACTGTAGTGCCTGTTGTATTAGCACACTGTGCCTCTTTTCTCCCTGCCGGTTAGATCACTGTGTCCTCGGGAGGCATGCTGGTCCAGAAACTCAGAGTTGATGACTTGCAGTCAGAGAAGGGCTACTTTGATGGTGTCATGGTCTATGCCCAGAACAAGGTAGGAGAGGAGAATGTAATCCAGGTTGTAGGACACGTTTGTCTGTGTTGGAGTTCTCCCTGCTTAGTAACTTCATCTGTCTCACTGGGTTTTGATTTTGTCAATGTAATATGGTTGAACAGAAAAAAAGAAACATAAAATATTAATGCACAATACATTTACAGCAGGAGTTAATACTGTAGAGGCACATTTCTAAGATGAGGCACCCATGTGTTGTTCCTCCTCAGAGACAGCAGGTGGTGCTGACACAACAGTGGGCCAAAGCTAACCCAGTCATCCACTTCTCTGCGATGCATCCAGGCTGGGTAGATACACCAGGTAAAAACTATTGTTGCTGCTGGAAATTTATTTTATTTTCTCAAAAAACACATGCAATTACCTTCACAGAAATATAGTGACAATTCTCCTAATAGTGGTGCTACAGCCAATGTCTACATTGTTATACAGTAAATGAAACCACCCGAAAATGAGTAAGAAAAATACCTCTACTGGGATCAGCTACAATATTAAAGTGGTGATTAAATGCTAATGTGTAAATAATTATAATAATACAATATTAGATAGATAACAAATAATAATGTCACAATGACAGAGCCCATTTTGGCTGTTTTTACTTTTATAATTGTAAGTACATTTTCCTGATAATACTTGCATACTTTTCCTTGAGTAAGATTTTCAATGCAGGACTTTTACTTATAACAAAGTATTATTAAATTGTGGTATTTAAACTTTTACTTAAATAGAAGATCTGAATACTTCTTCCACCACTGGTTGTTTAGAAAAATCAGCAAAATGTCAACCCACATAACACACAAAATGCATTAGAAAAATAAAAAAATGCACTTTTCACTTTCAGTTTGGCTTTCACTGCACGAGCAGATCATTCATGATTATTCTTAATGTCTGTAGTGGAAACCTTGCCTCCGCTTCATTTGCTGGTGTAGAACAAAACCAAGTCGGTCACTCTTTGTTAGAATACATAAATATATTTTCTTCTGTTTCCAGCTGTTTCTACATCAATGCCTCAGTTCCACCAGATGATGGGGGAGAGGCTGCGCAGCGTAGAGCAAGGAGCCGACACTGTCGTGTGGTTGGCCTCGTCTAGAGCTGCTGCCAGAACACACAGTGGGAAGTTCTTTCAAGGTGAGCAGCGTCAAGTGTTCTTTTTGAAACAGAGGTGTTGCAGACATTTTTCTTTTTCAATCTTCTTAGAAGAATTCTGACGGACTGTTTGTGTTGCAGATCGTACTCCTGTTCCTGCCCACCTGCCTCTGGCCTGGACCAACGGTTCTGCAGAAGAGATTCAGAGTTTCATGACTCAGCTGGAGACTTTGGCCGGAGCCATTCTGTCACAACCTAATGTAGAGCTTAACAGTCCTTCCAGACCTCAATTTGTGTGAATTCTGATACGAATGTTAAACCATAACTGACCCAATAAAGCATAGGGATCAATTTCTGAAGAAAAAAAAAAAAAACATGTCATGTTTGGTCTTGTTTGTCTAATGAACCTCCTAATTCTACACAGCTATATTCTCATGACCGTGCATAGCTCAGTGTCAACTCATTTATTCGTTATGTCAACATGTGGTAAGTGGAATGTCTGCATTAAAAATGTGACAAACTATTGACTTAAAGCCAAAAGTAGTTGAGTTGAATATCTCATTAGCAGTTCCTGAACACATGTAAAAACGTGTCTACTAGATGATGAAACAAGATCTATTGGGTTGTTTACTGGATGTGATTTAGATTTTTTACTTGTGGATAATGCATGTAAAAGAGTTCCACTGTTTGCACACGAGGTGCTTACATCATAGAAGTGGTTAGATATGATTTGAAGTGTTAATTATAATGGAACATTAAAAATCCAGTCTAATAGACGTAATGCGACATATCAGTCGTCTGGGAGAATTGAGAAATTTGAAGAGGAGCAAAGAGCCAATTTTGGCTGAAAATATTGTACTTTTCCTTAGGCAAAAAAAAAAAAGGACATTTAACCAGAGCAATTGACACTGTTGTGGGTCCTTTGGGTGACACAATTCTGTTCATTATTTTGAACTTAGCACCTGGACAGAATGGATGTTTTCATACTGACTATGCTATGTGAAAATCACAATGAGCATAAGTATGTTAGCGTCAAATGTAGCAGAGCAGATGGGCAGAGCATTTCTGTGAAAAACTACAGAGCATCAATACTCATTATTTTTATTTTTGTTTTGTAACAATCCACATTTGCTGTTTTTAATAATTTTATTATTTTTATACAGTATTGAAACAAAAAAATAATGTGGTGCATTCACATTTTCCCAAGGGATTCTTTGCAAGTTTGATCTCTACAAGGGTAAAACAGTGAAAAGCTTGAAGCTGGATCCATCCATGTTAAAACTCACAGGGAATAAGAAGACTGGGCCTGATTAAAAAAATCATCTACAACTTTTGATGGATTTTATTTCTGCGCCAACATTTTATTCCCCATTTACGTGTGTTTACTGTGTTTTTGTAAGGGAGGATGAATCAGGTTCCCAGCATTTGTCTTTAAAAGAAACTTCCAGTCCATGCGTAACAACAGTCCAAAGAAAACAAACCAATCCCATTCCCCCCGTCCAGTCTCTTCCTCCACAGTCCATCTTCTATGCAACGTAGGTGTACACTTTGCGATCTTCTGGTGTCCTTGCCAAGTATTCTCTTTCTATTAGTCCTTCTATACGCTTTTTAATTACGACAGGGCTCGGAAGAAAACGTGCCCGGAGCTGCTGTGTTACCTGAAGACACAAAGGCACGAAATGTAAGAGAATGGCACCTTTTCAACAGTAAATTAGCCTTTAAATTAAATTTATCTGCAGAACTAAAATATTTCAAAGTATTGAGAAGTGGAGAAGATGGAACATTACTGGATTCAAATTGCTGTACATTATCAAAAGTGAAACAAACCAAAATGTGTATTCTCATTTAGAGTTCCTTACCTCCGCCACTAGGACATTGTGCTGCATCTTCTTCCTTGACTTCATGATTCGGACAATGGCTGCCTCAATCTCATGCTTCCTGTCATCATCCACTTTCTGCCGCGTCTCTTTCCTTTCGGGGTCTGATTCCCCTTGTTTAGCAGCAACTGGGAAAGTAGGATACAGGGACATGATGATGAGGTTCAAGGACAACATGTAAAAAAAAAAAAAAGATAGTGTATCCTAATAGCAGAAAAGAAGAGTCCCACCCCAGTTCTATGTCACAATGTATTTTTGAAAACAGGATGTCATTATCCATGTTTCTGAAAGGCTGAAACCTGACACTGAGGTATTCTTTTCACCTGAGCTAAATGCGCATCTACGGCTGTACACAAGGTACTGAAAGTCTAGTTATTGACTTGTATTTGTTAAAATATTACAGCTTCTATGAGTGCAGTAGTAATGACCCATTTATCTTAGAGTAAAGAAACAAGTCGACAGTATCATGTTTCAGATTTACAGAAATGAAACCCTCTTATCAAAAATACAGTACTGTGTTGGACCGAAGCTGACCCAGAAGTGAGGTGAGAAACACAAACTTTGCCCACCTGTCTGTATTTTGACTCTGTGCAGTTTGGAAGTAAACTGATCATTAACTGTAAACACATGGCCGCTCTCAATCTCCTTAGACTTTGGCTCCTTGGTGAGAACTCTCTGTGTCGGCTTCCCACAGGCCAAAGACTGCAACGCTCGCACTAACTCCCGCTCAGGAATATCTGTCTCCTGCTGGATTTCCTTTAGACAGGAACAGAATGGTCTATTAGATTTTATTTCATATATTTTTTTTTTAAAATCATAAATTATTGTGAAATGATGCACTTACTTAGGGTGCATGCAAGTCATACAGTAAGCAAAATAACATATATAAAGACAATCTAATGAGAGTGTGACATTAGGATAGTCAGTTAAAGGGGCTTTACTGTCTCACAACCTCGAAAGTGCACTTTTCTCTGTTATTGAAGAGCATGAGGATGGTCATCTGGAAGGTTGAGACCTGCAGTATGTGCTTCCGGGTGTTTGAGCCGGTCACCTGAGCACCTCCCACACCCACCTCTGAACCATCCTCCTGCAGATGAAGTAAAAGGCAAGTTTAATTAGAACTCCAAACGTAAGAAATTATACTAAACAACAGCTTTGCATCTTGAATGATGTGGTTTGTAATTAAAAAAAGGCAAATGGCATTTTGCGTCTACCTTTTTAATAGTTCCATAGAAAGTTGCGTTTAGGTCTGCCCCGCCCATATGGTGTTGCAGTGTGAGCTGTCTACCACTGTGCTTAGCGAGGTAAAACCTGTAAATAAAAGACAGGACCAAGAAGCTCTTTAGAAATTACACAGAACAATTTCAAGCCTCCCGATGTATAGTAACACATTTGAGTGGATTTAAAAGCATTACCTTCTAAAGACTTCAAAGGCGTGTCTGGGAGAGGGGGGGATGGTGCATTTCGGTGTTGCTGACTGTGTAGGCCAGTAGCCAGTAGTGAGGACTCTTACTGTGAGGTCCACACCACTTAGAGATGCCTGAAAGAGATGCATGGACATTTTTTTGGAATTTCTTTCAATATAACATGACTGAACATTTATTACAACTCCATAAACATTCTGAAGACTCACTTCCAATCCTGCGTTGTAAATGTTCTTCCATAAACATATGGAACATGAATTGTACTTTACAATTGAGATGTTTTTCCATGTGCCTCATTTAGAATAACTGGTTAATGGTTCTCTGAAAAGGCCTTACCGACGTGGTTTGTATGTGCTGCCTGAACTCGTCCATGGTAGTGTTGGAGATGCTCATGTCTCTGAACATCCCTTCCAGTTTCGAGGTGAACTGACAGCCACATTCTGTCTGCAAAGGAGAAAGACAGAACAGTGAGTAACATGAGCAGAGAAGAAGAAAAAACAGTACAAGGGTAATATTATAACATATACATCCGGTACCAAAACATCGTCACTCTTTTACCTTAAGCTTAGAGATCATGTTCTTCTCAGAGTCGTCCGAGACGCTCTTGTTGCTGAGGAGCCTGCGGCCCAGATGCTGCTTGTAGTACCTTTCAAACACATCCTTCTCCTGCATAAACCGGAACAACACCATGGCCTTGTCAAGGATCGACTCCACTTCCTGTTCTGTCAACTGATCAAACGACAAAGAATAAAAGGTAATGCACAGGACATGCAAAAAACATTATTTTCCTCCAGAGCATAAAAATGTAGGAAATGTGTTAGGCGTTAAAAGAACATTTGAAGAAGCTACGTACCCCTTTGACACCCTTCTTGAGCTTGTCATCAATAAAGAGTGATAGGTACTCTGGTGAGCGGGAGTTGAGGTTGAGGAAATACTCAAAGTCTCCTGCTATGGTTTGTTTGAAGAGTCTGTCGTTGTTGAAGGACTCGAGGAGGAAACGATCAAATCGTGTCTTCAGGTCAAGCAGGCCCTGTTGAGGAGGAAAAGGTGACATAATCTATAAAGACACATTTCCCTGTACAACAAAATCACAAGCAGGGCTCGCCAAGTGTCCAAGTCTTGAGATAAAGTTGTGTTTTTGGACTTGTTGTTCAACCAGCATACCTGGATATAGTCGACAGGGTTTTTGCCCTCTCCCTCTTCTGACACCAGAGCTTTGCCTTGCTCCCTCAAGTAAGAGCTCATACACTCGCACATCGTTTTCAGGCCATTTGGCACACGACTGAACAGCTTGTACATACACGCCAGGTCTGAGAGGGTGATATGGTGGGGGAAAATGATGAGAAATAAACAGAAACTGTTGAGGAAAGGCTGAAAAAAGAGGAAAGACTGAAAAAGTTTGCAATTCTTAAAAAACTAAGCAATACTTTCATCTTTATTTTAAAATCATTATTAATTGAAACGGGAAACATCAAATAGGCAAAGCTTCTACCTTCTGTCTTGCCATTCTTGAGCATATGGACGAGGCCAGAATTCTCCATCTCCACAATGGTCTTCATGTGTTTAGAAATGAGTTCCCTTTCCACCACCTTGACAATGGGCTCCTCTGTAGACTTGTCCAGGCAGTGCATAACTCGCTCAATCTCTTCATTGATTCTGGCCTCTACCTTCTTAATGTAGACACTGGCACTGTTTTCAGCTAGGAACTTTTGGCTCTCCATCTGAAAGAGCAGATAATTGTGTGTTTATTTATTACAAAAACTTTCAGGGGTTACAAAAACAGAGAGAGCAAGAAGCAACCACAGACTTACCTGGAAGAATTCCGCTGACATATCTAAGAAAGGACCCTCAAAGTCCTCCTCATATACAGACCTGCCATCCAGGCCAAGAATCATCAGCATCTGGCAGGCGTTTCTGATGGCGCCCCTGCAATGGATACAAAAAATAAATAAAAAATAAATGGTGAAGCTTCCATATGAGTAATTGTAAAAAATACAATAATTTCAGATAATCATACATTGCAACAATAAGTTTTAATAAAAAAAAACAAAACAAGGAACAAAAAGTAAATGTATTATTCTGCATAAAATTGAATAAATTACATAAAATCAAGACATATCTAGAAAACTTGCTGCATGTCAACCAAAATATGGAGCATTCTGGAGCAGGCCCACAGTTAAGAGTAATACTTCAGATCAAGCAGTGAAGTAGAGCTCCTGCATACCTGTCTACAACCTCTCCTTTCCTCTCACGAGCAATCATGTCCAGTAACGTCTGTCGTAGGTGGTCTCGAATGCAGCCGTAGCGAACCACCTGGTCCCTGAATATGATGAGGCCGAGGTTGTACACATTCTCCACATTGTTTTGTTGAACATAGACCCGGTCCTGGGAGACGAGAGAGAATGGGGTCAGAAAGAAATTGAATACAGTTTCTATGGAGAGAAGTACCATGGTCCAAACTGACTCAACTGTTACAAATAAAACTACTGTTAATTTAAGCGTATACAGTTTGTATAAAAAGGTATTCATCCCACTTCCACTTCACAAGTATGTATTTCAAGTGTTTTGTATGCTGACCAGTGTAAAACAAAAACTACATTCACTGTGATTCTAAGTGGTGCGAAGTATTTTTTATTGGGGCTGGGTATGCCAGCAAACCTTTCATTATGCACAACACAATCCCATTGACAGGTTGCAAAGCTGTTTTAAGGTCATTAAAACGTCAGAAGAAACGACTGGTATGTGTCTGAATTATTCCCAGAAGTGATGACTGTTACGACATATTCCCAGAAAGCATCCATATTCAAGGGTGATGTCGTTGATAAAATATTGACAATGCCACTCTCCAACAAGATTTGACATTAGAAACGAGGAGGTTGTTTCTGCTAGACAACTAACGTCCAGGATATTACATGGCATCATAATGTGATCTGCATGGCTGTTTTTTTATTTGTGTAAAAGAGAGTTTCTTTTAGTCCTACCAATTTCCAAAAGCGTGTTTAAAGAGCTTACGGCGTTTGATTTTCTGATGACTCTCCCTTTTTCTTAATTTGAATAGTGAATGAGATTGCATTATTTGGATTAGATTACTATATAAAAATATATAGCAGGCAACAGGGGCTAAAATGTAAGAAAAAAAAAAAAGTAGCTGCTCAGCATTAAAAATAAATAAGTGTGTAAATTTACAATTGGCCTTCCTCTCCTAGACAAATTAATAATGTTTTAAGGGCCTAAAGAGAGGTAGTGGTTTCCAAAAAAGTAAATAGAGCGGGTGAGAACAGCAAAGTCACACTTGCTGCATCTGTCTGGCTCTCCTCTAGAGGTCAGCAGCCAGGTAACAGCAGGTGCTCTCATTGCACAGACGTGGTGAGGTAGCTGTAGTTAAATACGGGGAAGTCAACTCCGGGGTAAGGCCAGGACAGGAAAAAGGAGAGTGCAAAACAAAAGAACCCCAGGAGAGCTGTGTAGTCTCTGTACTGACTGTGCCATTGTTTAGCCTACACTTGTACCTATCTCGAGGGCTCACTCACTTACACACACCCCCACAAACATTTTGGACTTGCTGCTAAAGTAAATCAGCTAGCCCTGCCAGTTTTCCAACAAAACAAATAAATGCAGTAACAGAAGCTCATTGTTAGGACCACATAAAACAGCTCCTTACAAAGTCCAGAATAGGATGAAGTTGAAGGTTGGCCAGAGTTGGAAACAAAAGGCCATTTCTTCAATAGCACAAAATTATTCATGACAACACCATAATCCACTTGCAGAGGCAACATAACCCATAGGACAAACATGGACATTGACATAACAGTCATCACTGCATTGTGAAATGTTAAAGATCTTTGCAGAGTAATTTATCGACAATTCAAGAAATATATATATATATAAAAATTTTAAAAAAGTATGACAACAGAGCACAACAGCCTATTTACCATGTACATGAGGATGTCTCTGATCATAACCATGGCAGTCTGATGGTCATTCCAGGCCTGATTCAGTGTTTGCAGAAAGTTATTATTTAGAGAGTTTAAGACATCTTCCCGTACCTGAAAACACAAACAGATTGACAGAATTGAGGTCACACCAATTTATTACCAGCCGCAACCGTTCACCTTGTGAGTCGGTGTGTGTGCGCGTCTGTGGACAGATTTGTGTTGCAACTGTGCAAGATGCAGTCACGAAACTTTACAGATGTGTAATTGAAATCAAAATTAAGATTGATAAACATCAGGTCACACAAGAGGGGGGTACACAACAGCTCTGATCTGTCTAGAAATGTCTATTCACAGTCCATTTGATTAGAATTGTGCTTGTTAAAAAGGCAGGTGTACAAGCTTGTTAATTTTGTTGTCAATGTAATCAAATATACTTTCAAGCATGTTCTTTTGCCGTTTTTTTTTCTTTTTTACATCTATTTGTTTGCCGACAATTAAAAAAAAATGTTTTCAAATCTACAAGAGACAGCAGCCCAAAGAACAGAAACATAAAACAAAGAGACAAAAAGGTAATGAATTATCACTGATTGTCTCAAATGTAATAATGTTCTTATTTCTTTTATGTTAATGATTTTCCAAAAACAGAGCTGCATTAGAGAGGAACAGTTTTCTTTACTTTGTTGATGAGGTGCTCTGTGACGACCTCCCTCAGGCCTGTGTAGAGCTTCTCCCCGTGCTTGTGGAGCACCATGGTATAGGCATTCCTGTACAGCTCCTCAAAGCTTAACCCACTGTTGTTCTTCCTCTGGATCTCTTGGATGGCATTCTTTAAAAGGTCCCAGATGTTGTTCACATACTTCTCATCCATTGTCATCTAGGAGGGACAGAAAGATGAAAATGTGTTTACTTGAGAAATGTCAATTTCTTTTTCAACATGGTATAATTAGATGGCAACATTAATTTCAAGGATTATTCTTTGCAAAACAATTAAGTACAAAGCAGAAAACCACTTGTTAAAAAGATCAAATATGCATTATACACGTCCAGTATATGCTCTTTATTGCTAATATGACAAATACTATTGCAGCTTTCTCAGGATATTTCCATGGCGATTTCAAAACGTATACATAAAACACACACACTTCCACACTAAGCAAGGAATTTCTACCTTCCAGTGTGGACAGGGAAAATATAGCTTTTTGAGAGCACAGATGTCTGATAGATGACTTTTATAGTGAGGCTATGGTACTTAAATGTAGCAGGAATGTAAACAAGCTAACATTTCTGTTACTTGCAATGATATATGAGTGATACAATGCAGGTGATGCACAGATGATTCTGCCTGCTGTCAGATAACTTTGGAAGCATATATAGCAATTTGATCAAGCATCTCAATGCAGCTATAGCTAACAGAAAATCCATGATTAAATCACAATTGTGTAGTCATATCAATAGCAACAGAGATATATCAGTGATGTCATTTCTGTCAATCATGTGGCAGAAGATGAGCCATAAAAAACAATCAAGGAAATAGCAAGAAGGTAGTTGAATAAAGTCATATATTGTTTAGGTTTGGTTGCTGCAGACAGAAAAAGAGGAAAAGCAAAGTAAAAATCAGTATACTGTCAGCATCATGCATCAACCAAGAAACAGACATCACAGCATTGTTGCTATCAATATTGAACAGAAAACAAAATAATGCATGTCATGTTGTGTTCAAGACCTGAGTCCATGAAGACTTTGCCATCATCTTGTCCACATTGCATGAAAAGCTTTACAATCCCAAAGACAAAGCAAGTGTTGCTTGACTCCAACGGGCAACCAATGTGTCAATGATGAAGGATTAAAAAAAGGAATTAGTCAGTAAACCAAGACATAAAGTTCCTGGGTGTTAACATTTCTTTAAAACTGTACTTCCAAAGCTTTACAGAGAATGGAGAGAAGCAGCTGTGATGCGTGTCAATCCTCACTACAACCTTTGACGTGTTCAACTTTCTGCCTGAAAATAATATACCTTTATCTTTAAATTGTATTTTATGGCAAAATTGCCCAGCACTAGTAGTAGTAATCACTTTCTGGATATCTCACTATATATATATATCTTACAATAACAATGAAAGTGTGTGGATGTCAAGTTCACGTTATCTCACCAAAGAAAAGCACAGTGTATTATTTTACTTCTTTACTTCCGGCTTAACCTTGATCAAGAACCCAAACCTGACCTAAAAGGAAGCCCATAGGGTGTCAGCCAGATGTGACTGATCCACATTAAAAACAGTTTCCTTGTCAATGTCATTATAAAATCCACTGTTTCAGCTTAAATCACTTACATTCATTCCGTCACATGGGCTGCCAAAACAGTTTTGAGCATTGTGTTACTTTACAATGAAATGATCCTGATTAGTTCAATGCATGAGGGAATAGCCTAGAGGTTTCAAACTTGGGGAAAAAAGAGAGCACCGGTATCAGATTAGTAGTCAATAGAATATTATTGGGATAGAAAAAGTTGGGTAGGTTCATCTAGTGAAAAGTCACTCTAGCTTGACAGTTTACCTCCCCAAATTCCAGCTCAAATACAATTATTAGTCAAGAGTTTTCAGATCACATGATGAGCATGTCTCAATAGCTACTAGAAATACAAGAGCTGTACTGGGATCAATTAATATTAATACCTTAATTCAAATGTCTTATTTTATTGAGTAAGACCACCTGATAGCCACAGTGTGGCTACATTGTGGTATAATGGGCTGGTCTTGCACTTGCTTTTGAGATCAATATTTGAGGAAGGATTAACTGTGTTCACTCACTCATCTGCTCACTGACTCATTCTGCCAGACACCCACTCATAACCCTGGATATCCAACTGAAAAAAAAGCATTTGTCGGTGTTTCACACTAGCAATCTCAACAAGGAATAGAAGGATGTTGCGACTTAGACCAGACTGCATATCCCACAACATAACAACTGCGCCCATAACAGATATTAATTGAGTGGGTGAAGATGTAATTCACCCCAGAGATCAGCAAATGTTGGTGAAATCATTGTGTCATTGTTGTAGTTCTGGTAACGTAGTAGGTTGTTGGGTTGACGTCAACAACATTAACTACTCAAGTTACCTTAGGCATGTTTACTGTAGTCTCAGGCTGAAGTTGCGTTAGCTCTCAAGCTAACACAACATGATAATGTGTTAATTGCCATCTATAACAGCCTACGGTAAATGCATGGTGTAACAAAACCCCAACAACCATAAGAGCTTGCCGTTACCATAGCGTAATGATACTTGCTGACTGACTGCAACTTAGCTAGCGTCAAGTTAGCTAACATTATCAGGCCTGCTACTTAGCTAGCTACCACTTGCTAGTATGTCACTGAGGAAGTTTCCTTAACGTAACATATGCTAACATTAGCTCATGTCAAACGACGACAGCATTTTCAAACCAAGAAGCTAGCTAACGTTAAATAAACTGAACTGATAACACATCTAATGTTCTCCAGGTAATTCGTCCTGCTAATAGCAATTTTCACTTAACAACGACATGTTTTTTACGTTTGGCCAGCTAGCTAGCAGGCAGTTGCTAGCATAGAGACCTGTCATCCCCGGTACTCGAGTCTCATAGTTAGCGTCTCAGTGCTCACAGAGCCGGAAAATACTTACAGGAAAGGCTCGTATCCTCATCTTGGTGTCCTTCTTGGTGCTGCCTTTGAGGTTGGACATGATTAGTTAGAACGACTTTCGTTTCTAAGTTGACTTAAAGACTACATGAAAGGCAGTTGCTAGTTTGTTTTCTACGCCAGGAAAGCGGCAGGGAAACTCAGTGACCTCCCCTTCAGGAATTAGGTCGGTCTGTATGTCTGTTATGTTGTTGTCACTCGCTCTCTTCTCAGTGGTTTTTGGCTAATGTTAGCTTGTATGCAGTGATGGCGGACGGCTGTACTCCACTGCGCAACGCCGAAATCTCGCGAGAGTAAAGTCACTATACTGACAGGTGCACTCCACAGGTTGATAAGGTTAATAAGAACATTGGCATTAGCTAACGGTTTCTTTTGACATGAATGTGTCGACGTAAAATCTGTAAGTATTCAAGATCTTAATAACTTTTTAGTGACGATATAACTGTTTCAACTTAAAAAGGATTAATGAAAACGCACCGAGGGCAGAAAAAAAAAAACTTTATTTGGAGAAAGTGATACACTATTTGGTTCCAAACGCCAACATAGAGTTAACGCTCGGCTATCCCTTCCTTTAGGCCAGGCCACCATCCCAAGAGTTACTTTTAAATAGAAATCATAACGTTACAAGACCACTCTGTGTCAGATAGGCCACAGTTTAACACCATGCTATTTTTCATTCTTGCTGTTTTCCAGTGCACCGCTCACTTTTGGCATTGTCCAACCGCACATTCCGACGATAGACCAACGGCTGGAAGATGGAATATCTCCTCACCGTCATGACGACGCTCTCTGATTGAGAGGAAGGAAACATCAACAAGGTGAGTCCACTTAACTCCAATGAAAAGGCAGGGCAGTAACATTCACGAATATTCATGTAAAAGCAAAATAGGAATAATAACTATTATGCTATCAGGATATTAAACCAATAACCTACCTTAGAGTGGCCTTACAGTAAAGCCACACAAACTCAACATGTATTACCGCATAGCCTACGCACATTGTGCAGTCCACAGCCAAGTGCTAATAAAGTCTACCTCTGCATTCTTGTGTGATGATGGGAACTGTTGCATTCTTTCGGAGATGAGATCCAGCTGTCCTCCTCAGGCCCATGTTCTCCAGCTCTAGCTTTCTGATTTCCACCCGCATCGCGCTGATCACCTGTATTAGCCTCTGTTCGCTGTCCATGGTGCTAACCGCGCACATTTTCATCATGCCTGCATCTCTCTCAGATGCATACAGCCTACCACAGGACCCCATCTGACCTGTAAACACACAGGCTACATGTATGCGTGCAACACACCTGTATGTCCCTTTTCATTCAATGTGGATTTCAAAGCTCAGTATTGGGCCAACAAAGAAATAATCAACCAATCGAAGGCAGCAATCTAGTCTGTCATCAGACCATTGGTAGACTGGTCACATGATGGAGAGAGTGTTATTTTCTTCTTAGTGATCTGATGCCTACCACTTTCCCTCCTCGTGTTAAATATTCATCTACTCTGTCAACATAAAGCAACAATAGGTACTTGGGAGAGGCTTAGCCTTTGGTCTAGCCGTCTGTGTCAAGGGTGAGCTGCTTCTCCTTTGAACTCAGACCACTCCCCAAATGGGGAACAATGGACATAGTTTTTCGTATATAAGGTATATCAAAACAGACCTCATTTTTTATGCATACTTCCTGATTGCATTCACACAAATCTTAAAACACGCACACACACACTTTAACTCATAACACAGTGAAAATAAGTCTAATGAATAACCAGATAACTGTTGTGTGTGTTTATGTGTGTACACTTAATGTATGAGGCTTTATAATAAGAACACCTAGTATCATACTGTATGTGCAGTATTTAGAGAGAGTCAGTGAGTGTCTGTTTGGTGCTGCTCTGCTGCTCCCTAGTGTCTAGTAGTCATCATGCTTAAACCTAACACCAAGCCGAAAAGGGTTGTTTCACTGACCTCTTCTGGTTGAAATGGTCAATTCTGTAGGGCCTCTGACTACAACTAACGGTGGTGTCAACGCATACTAAACACACTCTGATTACACCTCTATATCACACTTTTCATATCACTAGCTCTGCTTTAGATTGCCTTATAAATGTGTGTCATGGACACATATACGTTTTAAGAACAATAACATTTGATTCACTGAGGGGATGTGCTCATAAAGGTAGTACTGTTTTGATGTATAATCTCTTTACTGATAGTAAACGGATAGTATTACACACTATTTGTAGATTCATTATTCTGAATTCAACCGGGAGGCTTTGTAGTTTTATATAATGCGTCAACATAAACTTAATGCACCTTCTGATGTAATCATAGAAATCACCAGTGGGGGTTTCACATTGTCAGTATGAGTGTTTTCAACTTTGCTGCAGTGAATCTATCTTATGAGCAAAGCTTAGTGTACAGCTTAAATTTAGTACGAAGACGCTTTCTACAACTACTGCAGGGTTTTGGATGCCTGAGATGACTGGGACTATACTTCCTGTAGACATACCAATAAACTCTCTGCTACATACAGTACCTTAATGGCCACATATTATGCTACCCGTGCCTGCAATACTTGTCCATTTAGTCTTCATGTTTGTCTCTCTTCCTCTTGGGAATACTTAAGAAGTGAAGCTTAGCCACCTATCACAATGTTAGACTTCAGCCTAGCCATGGTTCACGTAACAATTATATGGTATTGGGTATATATCATATGAGAACATGCTGTGCATAGCCTTTTTTAAATTAACATCCTCTCTGATATTGATGACAAGGATGGTGTTATGTGAACTGTGGTTTTGGCACAGGAAGTGCTAAAGCTACAACCCCAATGTGTGTGTTTAGAGGTCATGTTAGTATTATTGTGGAGGTGAGCAAATTTCATATCATGGCCAAAGTTCACATTACTTGATCTTAGAGCGGTAAGATAAAACACAGAAGTATCTTATATGGAGTGATGTGTGAACTCATCATTGAGTTATCCATGGTGACATAGAAAACAGACCTCTGTGACACACATTTGAGCAGCATAATATCAAGTTGTCAGTTTGGTTGTGTTGTATTTGACACCACATTACATATTCTAAGTACCTCCCATTCCACAGTGGGGTGTGTTTGTCTTCTGATAACAACCCCCTCAGCAACTGAGAGATAAAGTCTGCATGCTGCTGTAGATACAGCTAACACAAGACGCTGACAGCCAACATGACAGAAATGTATTGTGGCTGTGGAAATGAAGACTCTGCTGAGTGAAAGACGTGGCTGCAAAGTGATGTTAAATAACTGTGAAATTGTTGTGGTTGGGCACACACAAAGTTATTACTTCCAACCACAATAACAACAACACGGATAAAAAAAATACATATATTTTTAACTTTTGCTTGCGGCATATCATACACAAGATGCCCAGCAGGTGGCGTGTGCTGTGGTGTGAGTTAAAAGAAATTTGGCCTAATGTAGTCTAGCTTCTCTCCATGTGCTAGCATACAACATCCTCCAGCAGCAGGGTAAACCCAAAGGACAACAGTATAAAGTGGTGCATTTGAAAGCAGAGGTAATTGATTTTTTGCAAGTGATTACAGAGGCAGAATTTAATACACTGCTTTTGATTTCAGCTCTTTTCATCGCTGTGACTTGCTTTGCAAACATGACACCAGAGGCCCAGGACAAATGCTGCTCCCTTCAGATTCCCGCACTCATCATTTTAGCCAAGTTGCTGTTGACCCGGCGCCAACACCACAAAACAGGACAAGTAATTTAATTTGCCACTGCTGCCGACCTTGAAGCAGGGAATGTAGGCTACCAGAATCCCAATAGGCAGGCTTGAAGGAAACGTCCTGAGAGCTGAGAGAGGGGTCAGGCTGTTCTGCCTGTAGCATCACACACAGTCTCCTCACCTCAACAGGAATACTTTTGTCCTTCAGGTTCGCATGAATAATATTATGTTTAAGGTATTAAGGTACTGTGACAGATAATGTTACCTATCAACTACCTCATTTTAGCTTTACCAACTGTATATTTTGTCCGTGTATGACGTCATATCCATCGTATACATCATAATGATAAATATCTTAAAATCATAGTCAAGGCGAAGGTTTTAACGGCCAATACTGTGCTCTAAATCAGGCCCTTTTAATGGCAGAACATCTAAAAAATGACAAGTATGCACTGTGCTTCCCCAAAAATGTTAACCCCCCTCAAAGTGGAGAAGTCTGTAGTTGTTGTCAGCGAGGTAACTCCATCATGGCAACATATGATATGACTGGCTGAAACACTCAGTAAAAGGCTAATATGACCTCATCCTAGTCAAGATGGGAACCTACGTAAGCTTTATATGTCACAAACAAGGATAAGATAATGACTCACTGGATATGTCACACTGAAGTCTAGAAAGTATCACCTCCCAGTATGAGAGGCGCTAGATAAAACAAATAGTATAGGATGGCAGGAGAAATGTAGGACACATCGGCTTTTATTATGTGATACATGCCAAGGATGTCTCATGGTACTTCTATCTTGTCATGTTTACATATCTCAGCAGATATGTAACAAGACATGATCATTTGATGCATTGGCATCTCTGTTGATAAGATAAAATCCCTAAAAGTGGAGCGTGTTTCGAAATGCCTTGAAGTAATTAAAAAAAAAAGAATGAACTGATCTTTCAGAAATTGCTTGGTCATTTTGTGTCCTTGCAGCTATGTTTAGTCATTGTGACTTGTCACTACAATGACAATGATGATATGACATTAAGAGGTGGGGTAAATTCTCAAATCCCTTAAGTAAAACAAGCATTCTGTTATTTTGTAGCATCTCTTCTGTGAAAACACATTCCCAATCCCTTCTCTCATCACCCAGAGGGAACAAATGTACCAATGTCCTCTTCCAGCCATGTGATGTGATGTGATGTGATGTGAACGTAATTGCTGCCATAACTTGTTGCCCTATCGAGGTGACATCTTAAATCACCCTGGTGAAAATATCTTAGGTCTGAATTCAATATTGGTCGTAAAATCTAAATATAAGGCCCCAGGGACTAAGCTGTTTTACAGAGCGCTGCGGTAGTTGTCTGGCAGAAACACACACACACAGGGTAATAAGGCTTGAAAGTGGAGCCTATACCACTTAAAAGAGAGCTTCTGCTATTGAGATTATTAGAATATTTGTGAAATGTTGTAATAACGTTGAAGAAGCTGTTCGAAAGGACTTTGAATGCGGTGCCATGCGTCCTTGTCTTCCAGCTTGCCAGTGTTTCAAACAGGGACCTGTAGGTTTTCCAGCCACTCAACACTGTCTTTAATGACATAGCTCATAGCCACAGACCCATCCAACAGCCTTCATTATGACTCAGTAATCATAGGCTACATTTGTTTTTCTTTTCCTCCTCGACTGGCCCTATCTCTCTCGCTCAGCCTCTGTCTCTCTACCTCACTGTTTGTCTTCCTCTTAGCACGACGAATCCAGCAGAGAGCAAGAGCTGCTACGGGAGAAAGTGTTTGTTGACTTTTCGGCACAGACTGGTGCTCTGTTGGGGAACAGTCTGTTATTTATGGCTCAAGCTTCTGTGATTGGTAGAGGAGAGATATAATTATGTCTTGCACTCAGCTTAGCTAGTTTTAGAATTACAAGAGGTGCCATGTTGAGTTCACTAGTTGCTATGATACTAAGTGGAGGGTCTTGTCCTTTATTGAAAATGTTTTTTATTATGGACCTATGTCTGCTGGTTGAACCCTTTTTACGTACTTACCCTCAGCCCAATGACGCATAGTTACTTAACACCAGGCGATGTAATAATTCATGACTGATTTATATGAGATGAGATACTCTGGAATTTTGTTTGTGTTGAAATTCAAAATGTGCACACAATGAGGACTGTGAGCTGTGTTTCCCCAACACTTATATTGGAAGCGTTTTAGGGAGGGATCTCTTAAAGGCCAGTATGAACATGAGGAATGATTACAGCACGCAGAAAGTGTTTCATGTTCACATGGGCACCCGACTGTAGTTATAAGGGAGACTTGAATAATTGTGATCCTATCCTTTAATCTCTTAATGTAACATAAACATTGTTCTTTTACTTCTTTTTGTTCTTTTAGTTTCGGGCGATTTCAATAAGCTGCAGTGTACAGCAGCTGTAATTTATCACATACCAAAATGTTTGTATGAATATCTTCTAAAACACCAATCCTCTGAATATTGTAACATGTTCAGTATACAGTATATAGCAGTGTGACTGATATGTGATCAATAGTGTGTATTTTATATTCAACTACTTCAGTATTACCCAGCACTATTGTTTCTCATATAAAGAAAACCATTCATCTTGGCATCAAATTGATTGATGAAAAATAGTCCTGATCTTTTTCATAGATAAAAACAAACATATGAAGCAGCATAAGACAGAATTGAAGTTATCTGAAAAGACAGGTGTGAACCTTAACTATTTAAAATGATTGATATTTACCAGAGCAGTTGTATATAATTAATTCACTTCTGTATCACTGACTGTCATCTGTATACTGGCAAGACACAAACAACTTTAATACCAACACAAAACTTTAATGTAATGTTTAATTGATGTCACTTGTCACTTAATAGCCTGTAGTTTTAATCTAATTGCATGTTGAAGTGATAACACTTACTGAGCTCTTCATTCACATAAATCATGTTTGAAGGATTTTCAAAAGAGCTGCAAAGATTGAACTGCTCTATATATGGAGGGGAGAAGGCTGGAGTCTGATATGGAAGAGGCCGGATAAATAAGTCTCAACAACCATCTTAAAAGTTGACTTGCCGCCGAAGACTTACCAAAACACACATTTTTAAAGTTCCTTTAGAAGTGGTAACATGCAATTCTTGCGAGGGGAGGTTAATTTAATTAATAGATGTCAATGACACAAGAGACATGAATAATTCACTTTATTAAAACAGTTAATAATGGATATTGCCCTAGTAGCCTTTATCTCCTCATTATGCAGGGTGGTCAGAAAGGGACCTTGAATAGACTAATAGGATTGTTTCAGTGTCTTTGTCGGGGTCATTGCTCACGCTTGCAAAAATGGCAGCCATGTATTTGTGTGCAGCAGCCATGTATTTGTGTGCAGCAGCCATGTATTTGTGTGCAGCAGCCATGTATTTGTGTGCTCCCCAAAAGAGGTGGGAGGTGGAGATGAGACTTAGTCTCTCCACCATAGATAATCCTATTGTGTATTCCATACCATGGTTTATGTGATCACTGTCTTCTATAATACAAGTGTAGTCATATCTCAAGTAGAAAACACAAGGATGGGAAGGGAGTAGAGGCTCAATGAGTAATCCTCATCTAATCCATTTATTTTAAATACTTGTGCTGCCACGGTTAATAAATAGCAACGTGTCTATCATTTTCATGAGCACCGCTGCCTGGTCTTATTTGACTTTTTTAATCTTTTAAGAAAAAAACACATCCACACGTTGAACTTTTTACTTTGCTGTTTTAATCAGTTTTTTTTTAGAAAATGATTGCATGTCAGTGTAATTTAATCAGTTGAATTGTGAGTAAATTCATTTTTTTTTTTTTTATTTGGACACTAAAATAAAGTACTACTGTATGTGTGATAGTGGAAGATGAGTGTTTACTCTTCTTCTCCCTCTCTCCTCTCTCTCTCTCCCTCTTTCTCACTCTGTCTCCCTCTCTCCCACTCTCTCTCCTCGCTCTCCTCGCTCTCTCTCTCCCTCCCTCCCTCCCTCTCTCCCTGTCTCTCTATCGCTCTCCCTCTCTCTCTCACTCTCTCTCTCCTCTCCCTCTCTTTCTCCCTTTCTCTCTCTCTCTCTCTCTCTCTCTCTCTCTCTCTCTCTCTCTCTCTCTCTCTCTGTCTGTCACATGAACATCAGCCAGATCACGATGGAGAATGGAAATACACTTCCTGGCCGGCAGCATCTAGTTTCAGTGCAGGCCGAGGTTATTAAAGACAACATGACACGGAGTCAGGGCCTGGCTAAGGGGACTGTGTAAGTACAGACTCTGAATCGTCCTCTTTTCACACTGAATTACTTGTGTGATTTTTATGGCAAGCTGTTGTGACAGTGGGCAATGTGTCTCAGTCAGGACAAAGCTGCCGATGTATCTACTGAAAGTGGTGTGAAGATGAGATGATTGAAAGTGCCCAGATTGGCAGGTTAGATAAGTTTACAGAATCAGAATCAGAAATACTTTATTTATCCCGGTGGGGAATTAGATTATTGCTTGAAAACTGTGAGTTTCAGTAAAAATATTAACATAGTTCCCACAGTGGAAGTTTATAATAATTAAAATGGCGCCTCCATATAACACATTTTGACTGTCACCTCTCTCTGTCGCTCTCTCTCCAGGTCCTTAGTGTAGCTAGGAATGCTGTAGTGCCACTTGCAGACAGCAGTGTCCAGGGAGCCCTAAAAAGGGAAGGAGTCTCACTCTTGATTCCTGGCAGCTTGTGCAGCAGTGGAGGCTAAATTAGGCCTGGTTTCATTGACTTCCAATCCCCAGAGCCTCAGCAGGCCTGAAGCAGAGGAGGAGATGCCGGCCGGTGTTCAGGGCGTCTGATGCTTCCTCAGAGCTTCTCCAGACACTGCCTGGGTAAGTTGAAGTGTCAGATGGAGGGATGATAGGTCTAGAAAGCTTGAGATGAGAGGTTGCATCTCCTGATAATATTCTGACTAAATGAAAAAGAAACATGAATAACATTAAAGGTTCGGTGATGTTTAGCATTTTAACATCAGTAAATCATCACCAGATAACCTTTAGTGATAGTATAATTAATGTAAACAAACAGCACAATATGCTCTGTTAGTTTATGCAAAAATAAAGCTGCACTATTGCTGTATGGCAGGGGGTCCCAACCTTTTTGGCCCGTAACCCCTTAACATGAGGCTATGGCTTCATTCACTGTGTGACAGATAGACATGGCCGGACGCATTATGTTTTAGGGTTTTACGTCCGTCCCATACTTATATCTCAGGAACGCTTTACTGCTTTTTTTTCCGTTTTTGTCCATAATTCAGAAATTCATATGCTAATTATGGCAACATTTCACACAACTGTCTAATGTGAAGACAGTTTATATCCAAAAGGTTAAAGGTCAACACACTGACATAATATTTTGCAAAAATACTTTTCTTGCGATTGTTCAACGCAATAACTCAGGAACAGAAGGGCAGATTGTGACCATATTTCACATTTGGTCAGATACCACTAGTCTTTGGTAACCACCCTGAAACTGTGGGGATTGTAGATCTTCTGTGCTGCCGGGTTGAAGATATGTGTGAAGCACTCAGCTTTTAGAATTTGTAGCTTCTTTGCAGCAACATCCACATTTGTCATACAATTCTGTATTGTATCAGAATCAGCTTTCGAATACATTCAAGGAATTTGACTCTCAATGAACTTACACATTAATAGACATACAGAAAAACAAGATCATTAAAGCTTAAGTCGATTCCTTTTTATTTTTATATCCCCATATCACAAATCAAACACTTGAATTGGCTTCACTGTCTGTACAGCAAAGGACATTCTTTATCCGTAGACCCTTGACTCAGATGAGGAAAAACTCCCAGGCTTTGATCTTGTCCTTCATCCTTCCTCCTGTAAGAGGGTCAGAAGGGTTATCCGAGATGGTTTTGATTGTGTCCCTCGTCCTTCTCTACGCCACTGCCTCCACAATGTTCAGTTCCAACCTGATCAACTCGCTGGCTTTCCTTAACAGCTTGTTGAGACTGCTGACCTCCAAGCCTTGATGCCACAACCCCAGCACACCACAGCAAAGAACAAAGCACTGGCTACCTCAGACTGATAAAAGATTTCAGGAGCCCGTTGCACACACTGAAGGATCTTAGTCTCCTCAGAATAAACAGTCTGCTCTGTCCCTTCCTGAAGAGGGCTTCAGTGCTGTGAGTCCAATCCAGTTTTTTATTGATTTGGGCCGCAAGGTACTTGTATGAGTCTACTCTCTTCACTTCCTCTACCTGCATGAGAACAAGAGCAGGGGGCCTCTATCTGTCCTCTGTGCTCCTCTGTAAAAATAGTCTCAAAGTGAACACAGCATGTTTCTCAATTAAAATGATTCACTGTGATCATACATGCCAATATAGTGATAACTTTCATCTAGCAGAAACAATACTCTTAATACTTTTTATTAATTTCCCTCAAGGTTTTGATTACATATATTTTATGAGTCTGGACAGACATGAATGTAAACTGCAACTTGACTGGTTGGCAGAGGTATACAACTGTGAGGATGTGATTCTAGCTTACCTGTCACATTTTGATCGTTTTATTCATCTTGTGACCCGTCAGATTTATATTTGGACTCTTTACGGGTCCAGAGCCCTATAGGTTGGAACCACTGGTATCAAATATAATTGAGAAATGTTGCAAAATAGTTTGTTTTATGCATAAAGAGACACCGAAATGCCAGAAATAAGGTCTCTGAAATTGTCAAATTTGTCTGAAGGGATCACTTCATCCTAGTTTGCTCTGAAAACCTCCTAATGTATGTGTTGGTATTAGTAGCTTCAACTATATAACGTGCAACATTATGTTTGCAACATGCAGAATGTTTGATACATGTGGTCACATATTTGAAAAGCACAATAATACTGGCATGAGACGGAGGCTACAACTTGTATTGATGGTTTTTTTTGTTCATGGTAAATATGCCAATATTTCACGATTGATTTAATAATGATATATTAAGTTGAACAAATGAAGTGCTTTAGCCATCAGGTAAAGTGTTGCCCATATAGCATGCAGCCTGCTCAGTATGTTCTTTTCTGCTGATAAAATGCTTGTCTGCCTCCCACTCTCCACTGCTCTTTCCTCTTTGCTGTGCTGTCCAGTGTGATTGACCGCGTCTCTTTCTCTGAGCTGGCAGTCGGAGACAGGTGCTGAGTGCTGCTGAGTGTTGCTGTATGTGTGAGCTCCAGGGGCCTGGTTCAACATTCCAGTAATAGTTTGATAGACGCAGTCCTTGGGGAAGGAAGAGGAGGAGGCCAAATACCCGCAACGACTTCACAGAAAAAGAACTGAGGGGGTAAGTGAAATCTTGTGACGATGTACCTGCCATGGGAGGATTGTGATAACATACTGCAAGTCTCCTTTCCTTTTTAAGTCCCTCTACAGCAGCCTTTACAACACCCCACTTCCTGTTTCAAAAAGCTGTTTCGCTGCTTATCTCTCAGGCTGCAAACTGGTCTAATGTCGAAAGGTACTTCCTCTTTTCACACACTCACAGGCTGCAAGTATGCGTACATGTCTGCGGGTGCATATACAGAAGAAAAGTACACAGAGTTGTGAAAATGGAGGGAAAGGGGAAGTTATGAAAAGGGGATGCAGAAAGAGGCGGGGAAAATATCAAGGTGTCCATATTTGGCTTCAGTAGATAATGCAAGCAGAAGATGCAAATTAGATAAGGAGTGGTTGTCATGGCGATTTGATGTTGCGCAGGGATGGTTCGCTGTAAACCTGACCACATTTGTGGTATGGCCGTTGCCAAGCAGAAGGTGCTATTATGAGAGTGAGAGAGATGAGAGTGAGATGAGTAGAGGAAGAGAGAAATGAAGATGTCCATCCCACAGTGCATTGCGTCTGTGTGACCTGTGTTGAAGTGACTTCCTCTGTCCCAGTGGCACGTCAGCAATAGACAGACAAACAGGTAAGCTCGCTGGCTATCAAATCACTTTCTGTAGGATTAATGTCTGTTGGTAACTTTAAATGACTTTTAGTATTATTCAGTGTTTTCTATTCATTCATTTCTTAAGATTTCACAGTTGTGTAATGGTGACGATTCCCTCGTTTCACTAAATTGTCTCTGATACAGCTATAGGAAAGCCAATGTTTGCAGTATTTTTCTCTTCCTACAACTTCTTGTAGAGATACAGTTTGTAGAGGTTTGGGATGTAAGGAAAGTTTATTTGATATTTGCAGCAGTATATCTGCAGGCTACATTTAGACAGAAAAATTACTGGTAGCTGTAGTGAAAGTCTTTTGCACAGGGTGTTTCCATTCGTTTTCATTTTATCTTCAAGATAAGCTTCAAGCTTGAATGCATGCACACGCGCACGCACGTGCACACACACACACACACACACACACAATGGTGTCAGATGGGGACAAGACAGGCTGCTATTTCCTCTCTGTATTTCAAACTCGACAGCTTGAATTGCACCTGCTTCCCTTCACTGCGTCAAAGTGGAGAGAAGTTGAGAGAAAACCATAAGTATGCAGCAGGGAAATATGACTGCAAGTATGCATACTAGAAAAGTAGTATTTGTAAACATACACACATTTACAATTTCTCCCAATTGTATATTTTCAGTAATCTGTAGCATATTTTCTAACATTTTTATTTACGTGGAGTACTCCCCATGCATGTTAAAGTAACGCATAACATAAAGTGAAGTTGATTTAAGTGTAGAAGATACCTCAAAGCAATATTTTGCTTTTTCATTCTGCCGCCTCCCAAATAAGTTACAGTGAAATGGCTGACGTTGAATGCATCTCCATGCTGCGGGCCTCTCCGCGAGACTGTGTACTGTTGCAGTTGTTGCTGTGATGGTCTGTAATGGGGGTGTAATGTGTATTTGCGGCCTTAGTGATAGATGAGCCGTCAGAGTTTGGCACACAAAAGCTCTGGGACATTTCCTCAGTGGAGTGAGAGTTCACATCAGCCAGCCAGTGTCATTTACAGAGGGCTGGGAAATAGCCGAGTGCTGAGATGATAGGGAAGCTTAAGGTGGAAAGTTGCATTCATCAGGGAGGAGGGAGAGAAAATAAGGGTGGATGAAGGTGAAGGGTTAGGATTTGATGGCTTGACACAGGCAGATAGGGTCACCCATGCCAGACTGTGTTGGTTTAGGGTTAATGTGATGGATGAAGAATAGAGTGTGAGGGAGTTTCTAGAATATTCTAAGCTTCCTTGTAAAATTACTGCTCTTCAGCAATTTAGTACTTCACTTTCATACATTTGTATGACTACCAACAGAAAGTTTGTTTCTCAGAGTGTTTTCCCCCATGACTACTTTACTGATCTTGATGGGTAAAATTTGTGCAAATTCCCCTTTAACTAGACCACATACAAACACGCCTCTTCCTGTTTTCAGTTGGTAATGCATCTGAATAGTTTGCTCAACCCCAGGATGTTGATTCCTATTGCGCTTTGCTCATACCTAAACAGCTCTACAGCCTCACGATCTCCTATACAACGGTCACACCATCCTCTTATCTGTGAGACACAAGACATATGGAGCAGGAAGTTAAAATGTGTGACTGATTTCACTTCAAATTAAGAAAAACAAGATAGAAAAGGAGAAATAGGCTTCTGTTGTACATGTAATCAGATTATATGCGGAATAAAATGGAATGAGCAAACCATCTGGTAACTGCAACATTTGGCTCCATATTCATACCTCTGATAAGGGGAATGTGGATCTGACAAGTGGCTGTCGGTGTTTGGGGGGAAATTTAGGGGGAATTAAGATGTAGTCATAAGTCAGGCAAAGTGATGAAAACAGACTCGTAGAGAACATATGAAGAATGATAATGAATAAGTAATATGGAGCAGAAGGGCAGAGGAGTAAAAGAAAGACGCAGAGACAGAAAGCAGCAGAAGCACTGGCGTACACTCAGCTGCAGTAGAAGAGGGGAAATTCCACGTCAGTGTCTGAGTTTCGCAGAAAGCGCAGATCTTTGGAGGCGTTGCTAATGTGTCTCCTATTGAGCCAAACAACATCAATTGCCATGTTTCTTCATTATGGGTCAAGGAAAACTCCATTTGTAGGTTAGAGTGACCTGCTGCTTCTATTGATCAGCAGTCAAACTGATTGCTCCGCTAATCTAAAAGACATACTGTATGTGTAGCAGGGCAGTTTCCATGGTTGGAAATAGATCTCCTTCCATCACTAATGAACGACGGTTGAAAATAGCTTAAGGCATGCACTTTGCTGTTCTAGCTAATAATGGCACTGTCTATCAACATTTGATCAACCCTGATCAATCATATCAATCCTGTGACATGTTCCTTATATCTGGGGTATACAACATGTTATTTGCTCTCTCTGAGCTCACAGGCCCATTGCACCAGAATATTGGCTAGGTAAAGGGTTAGCACTGCAGCTGGGGCTCTACCACAGATTGTCACCTTGGGTTTACAGGCCTGCAGTGTAAATTAGAGATGACTTATCACCAGCTTTGTATTAAACAGAGCTGTGCAGCGATAGAAACTGATAGAAGGAAGGGATGGAACAGAAAGACACAGCTTTACATAGGAGAAGCATTAGGGTATTTTTTTTAACAGCATTATACATGTATATGCAAATCGGCCAAAGAAAGAAGGGGTTCTTGCGTCGCTCTATGAGCAGGGATGCAGGTGCGATCTCAGTAGAGTTGCAATGTGTGGAATTAGTTTTTTTCTTTGTAAATGAAAATACATTTCAAAGCTATTTTCAGTTCAGACATCATTATGAATGCACTTTCTCCTTGCTCACAATCAAATGAAGTGAGTCATAGACAATATGCAGCATCAGACAGAAAACTTGGCGTCAGCTCAAAAGCTGTAAAGATTCCTGCAGATGCCAAGGCCACTATCTCCATGGCTACTGAAAATTGCAGCATCAGGTCCAAATCACATTTTTGGAGGGTCCTTTAGCCTCTCTGGCTTTCCCATGGATGCAAGGGGTTGTGGCGGCAGAAGTCTTGAGTCAAAAACAATACAGGAAAATTGGCTGTACCGGTTGCCTCAGTGTTGTCTCGGTGAGCCTTTTTTGTAATATGTTGCTGACCTGCAACCAAACTGCACTGGTCTGCATCTTTTTAATAGCCATTTCCAGAGTATTTACACGCTCTGTGTTATTCTGAATGTATAGCCACTTACTAGCATAGTCCAATTTGATTTAGTGCAGTTCAATATGTCCTGCTTTTATAGTGTGGGCAAGAGCTGTGAGTGTGATGTTGTGCTGAGGTGTCTGAGGGCTGCATGGCACAGCAGAAGAGGGAATCCTGACAGAAGCCAGACCTAATCTGTCGCAAACTCCCTGTACATTTCTTTCCATAATTATTTCCTCCACATCCCTTAATCTATTCATTCTTTCCAACTGCTGTTTTTCTCTTTATTCGTGCTTACCTCATTAAATCCCTGTTTCACTTGTCTCTGTCTCACTCTTTCCTCTCTGGTAGTATTTAACATCACTATCCCAGCTTTTATTTCTAATGCCCTACGTTACTCTGCATGGCCTTTCCTTGCTGCTATGTTTATCCTGGTACTAATTTCCCTTCTTTTCTCTTTTTTTCTCTTCTTGCTGTTCTTTTGCCAATGTTTCCTCCCTCCTTCTTCCCTCTCCCCTTCTTCAACTTCATTGGATAGGCAAGGGCAGTGTTGCTGTAACTGAACCAGCACTTCCTGGTGTTGTTTCAAGGGGGGCGTGGCCAGCCTTTAGCAAGGAAGAGAGGGAGGGAGAGGGGACTGCAGGATCTGTATGCCCAGTGCAGTCAAGGCTCCCTCCTCCTCTTCTTCCTCCTCCTCTTCCACAGCTGTTGCTACTGCCACCCAGCGAGCACCACTTTCCTCGGGCAGCAGACAGACGATCCAGAGGCTGGGGAGTCAGTAGAGACACAGCCCAGCCCGTCTCAGCACAGCTCAGCACAGCCACCTCAAGAGGCAGGGGAGGGGAGACACTAGCGCACACAGCCAACGCTGCAACGTACACACACACACTCACACACACACAAACACTCCGCCTCTCTCTCTCTCACTCTGGTGCTCGGCTCCGCACAGCTCCTCTACTCATTCGCTGCTGATTCACTCGCTCACTCGCTTGCCTGTCTTCTGCCAGTCGCTCTGCCTTGCTGCTCTCTGCCTGCCTGCCTGAGAATGGTCCAGCCGGTGCCTGGGGGTCTGCTGTCGCGGCCTGTCTGAGCACACGCATAAACACAGAGTCAATCGACACGCGGAAGCAAACACACACACACAAACTGGAGAGCAATGTGAGAGGTAAGAGCTTGGTTCATAACCCTCCTGCTTGTCTCATTGGTTTATCTAGATCTTTCCTCCTGTGTGTGCTGCAGCTTTTACTTTCCGAAGTAAGCGCCTGTGCATTGGAACATAGGTAGAGATATGGGGATTGTTTGCTTTAGTGTCTGCTGTGTGTATGTGTTCAGTATGTGGGCCATAGGGTTAACATTGATTTGTTACGGCCTGTTTTATAGATATAGGCAGTCACACAATGCACACACATGCACGTACACACACAGACACACAATAAGACACATTCTTGGCTCAAAGCAGACAGTCACACAATAGCTACTTCCTGAGGGTAGCGCTAGTTAGCAAGAATATTTTGCATGTGCGTGTGCATGTGTGCGTGTCTGTGTGTGTGTGTGTGTTTGGAGGGCCATGGTTGTTCCAGGAAACAGTGGAGAGGATCAATAGATCGCCCACTCAGCTTTCATTCCCTCCGTCTGACTCAACATTGGACATGTTGGGAGTTATCCTGCAGGGCTTGGTTAACACGGGGAATGGTATTTGATAATAATTTGATTCTCTAGGTCCCTCTTCCCTCCCTTGCTGCGTCAGCCTAAAGGGGGAAGCATGGGTTTGCATGTGTGTCTGTACGTGTGTGTAAGGCAAACTCCCGCCCCGCTGCATGTAAATTACGTGTGACATGTGAAGCTGCTGCTACCTTATATGGTGAGCACAGTATTTCAGTACAGTTGGATCTTGCCAAGCATTCCGGGTCGCGGGAGGAGAGAGTGTGTGAGAGGGTGACTCTGTCTGTGGGAGTGTGTGTGTGTGTGTATGTGTGTGTATGTGTGTATGTGTGTGTGTGTGTGTGTGTGTGACTAAGTGAGTGTTTTCATGCGTCTGACAGAGGGGGAGTACTTGAGAGAGAGGAAGAAAGTTGAAGACAGAAGGAAAGAGGGGCAAGAAGGAGAGAGACAGGGAGAAGGAGACCCAGTAAATGGAGGGATTTTACTTGACGATGTTTATACTGGAGTGAAAGTAAGTAGTTCCGTTCTTTATTAAGGCTTTGGGAGGTGCCGTGAGATTGCCCTGTAATGTTTTTCTTTCTTTCAGGAGTTAAGTTAAGTTTGTCTGTGTAGATCATGCGAAGGTAAGCAGCCTGAAAGTGCTTTCTTACGTGTGATATATCTGGCTATTTGTCAGAAACAATAAAGTTTTTTTTTGCAGTCATTGAGTGTTTCAGAGAGTCCAAAACCTGAGTCTGAAAACAGCAGGACATTATTCTAGTAAAATACATATGGAGTGTGAAATCCAGAGGATATTCAGAGCTTTAAACTTTAGCCTTCCTCCTCTCCCCTCTTTGTCCCTCTCCTCGCCACCTATGCCCTCCTCCTCCTCGCTTCTCTGGGGTTCCTCTTGGTGGTGTGTCCGTGGTTGGGCCGATGATGAGGAATGTTGTTGTTGTGACTTAGAGGGATTCAGGGTGGCTCAGACAGTAGCACACACACACACTAGTATGTACACACATGCAAGCATGCGCAACAGAGACAGATGTGTGGCAGATTGCTTTGTTGAGACTTAATCCCTATTCGAGCTCTGCTGCTGGTGGACTATCACTTTCTGTCCAGCAGGAGCCTGAGGAGCATGGATGTTGTTGTCAATATGAATATCATGGCTAATAATGTCAAAGGTGATATGGCTCTCTCCGTGTATTATTGTATGTGTGTGTGTGTGTGTGTGTGTGTGTGTGTGTGTGTGTGCGTGTGTGTGAATGTAGGTGCAAATTGCTCTGCATTTATGTGTGTCGCCCCCGATCTAGGATCTGCCCTACAGACAGGATTATGTGCATGGTTGAATCTGCGCTGACAGGTTAAGCCTTTATTACACGAGGGCTTCTCTGTATGTTCCTACTGTGTTATGACCACATTTCAACCCCTCTGAGCAACAGTTTGACACAGCTTAGGCTGAGTAAGACACCTTCCACTTAACGTAATTCCAAGCTAAGCTAAAGTTAATTGACTCTGGCCCCTGTCAGAGACGCAGTTTAGCTGTTAACTTGCCATACTATATATATATATATATATATATTGACCTATTTCTGTTTGTCCTGTAATAATTGTTTATCAGATATTGCAGTATAGAGGAAACACAGCCACACAACCGTGATAATAAGCAAGGCAGCACGTTGTAACTGCTGTTTGTGGAGTCAGTAATAAGTGTCTAGTTATTTCTTTGTTCTGTCCAGAGGTACACGTGTCAACACAATCCTTTTTACTTCACCCCAGTTGCATCAGCTCTTGCTCACAGCAGTGACATCTTAAACCTCTCTATCTCTGAAGCGCAGAGAGATGGCTGTAACATTTAAGGAGACACTTCTTCCCCAATAGTCGCTCTCTCTCTCGCTCACAATCTCTTTCTAGATACCTTGCTACCTATCCTTTGTTTCTATAATTGTGACTGCACTGGGTCTGTTTGCCTTGTTTTATTAGAAGCAGGCCCCAACACAAGACGGTAGATGTGGGTACATTAGCATGGCGTGTCCTCCATGAAAATGATTGACTAAATTAAAATTATACAGATGACTTGTGCAGAAGATTAAATTTCTCCCTGACGAAGTATGTTTGCATGTAATATACTGATAAAGAAGCTAAACCACCACGTCTATTCATGTATGCCATTACCACAAGGCACACAGCCTCCATACATGTTTAGAAACTGTTGCATATGTTTAGGAATTTAAAAGATCCTGTTCTGTATGTATATCAATTATATGATGGATGGATGGGTGCAACGCTGTCAATAAGTGTGGTTTGAGACTATCAACACATTTTAATGTATAATAATACACATTTTTTTATTGGCCTACTGTTTATAATTATGTATGTGTATATGGGATAGCAACTAGGTTAAGCATGACTTAAACAACATAAACATAAACAGTGGAGGTCCAACGTGATCTGCCAGAACAGCTTCAACAAAACACGGCATGGATTTTACACGTCTCTAAACTCTAGTGGAGGGATGAACTCCATTCTCCATATAATAAACCTGTCCAAAATCTCTCGCAGGTGTTCAATTGGTGACTGCTGAGGTCATGGCATATGACTCACATCACTTTAGTACTCACCAAACCTTTCATCTCTTGCATTTGCTATTTTTTTTCCTCTCCTTTTTTCGGATTTTTCTTACATCTGTAACCTGTCTGTATATGTGGAAACCAGCATGACTATGTCCCAGCACATTGACACAGATAGCATAAATGTGAGCCAATGCGCCACTCATTAAACCATAATGCCAGACATTATCCTCACTGTCTTTTGAGTTCACCACATCCTCACACACACACACATGCACACACGCACACACCACGCACACACAAAGATGCAGTGTTGCAGACAATCAGATATTCACCACAGTTTAAGAATACCCCCTCTCAGGACACATAGATGCTTGTGTGTTTGTATAGGTTCGATAGCTCTGTCCATGTATGCTAAACAAGAGATCTAATTGTCTCCTGAGGTTTGCTCTCGGAGGAATCAATGGGCATTGTTTTGTTGTGCGTTCCTAGCCTCAGACTCACTTTCAGAACCACGTTATTTATTATTTACTTATTTGAGAAATAAGTCAGTTAAACTAATAGTTGAGAGGAAATGACAACTTGATACTGTTGACGATAAGGAGGTCAACAACAAAACCAACAATGGGGATACTGAAATTGCAGAGAATTGACAGATTTTACTTTTGCAACACCCTGTAGGGCATGGCTGTCCATGTGAGCTCTTTTCATCTATAACCTCTACTCTTAACAAACCAAACTTTTGAATAAAGTTTAGATGGATAGCGTCGCTCTAACCCTTATACTCATTTTATCCTGAACTATACGGGGCGCAATCTCTCAACCAACATGGAAGGTCGCATCGCCTAAAGAAATCCAGTAAACTCAGGGATGTGGTATAGAAGAGTTACGGTGGATAGAGCAGCAGCCCTCAGCCTCTGAGTATGTGTGTGTCAGAACGAATAAGCGCCAGCGAGAAGAACATTCTCCTCACGTGTCTATATATGCACTAGTGTGCATGTGTGTACGTAAAGGTCAGTGAGGGCAATATTGACATGCTATACTTTGAGCACATGGAGCAGCAGGAGCGAGGCCTGCGGTGTTGCATTTCCTCCAGCGTCCTCCGCTGAGATGACCTGTCTCAGCACACTGTCACCCTGAATCCACCTCTGTCAATATGCTGAAACCACTTCTTTTACTGAACAGCAGCAAAGCAAAAGAGACGGACACGGGTTATCCTGCTGTCAAACCCTAAAATAGGAGTTCCGGCTAGAAGCTGTGGTTTGTTAGTTAGGTTGCCATAGCAGATGTTGCAATATAACAAGCAGCAATGCGCTTACTGCATCAGGTTTATTATTATCTCCACCAAGTCGGTTATGTTTTCGGTTCGGTTTGTTGGCCTGTTTGTCAGCAGGATTACGGGAAAAACTACGAGCCCAACTTTCATGAAACCTTGGTAAAAAGGTGTAGCATGGGCCAAGGAACAACCAATTAAATTTTCGAGCGGATCCAATTCCCGGGGCGGATACATGCAGAATTTTTCACTCATGGAAATAGCTTTGGTGGAGGTCTGCGCTCTATGAGTACCCTTCTAGTTTCATATCTGATTATAAGAATAGCAGAGCCTCCAGTAACTAATGACCTGTGGTATTAAGATATGCTAAACTGAACTAATAAGTCTTGCCATGACTGTGAACCACTCCCTCTTGTTTCTAGCAATTACTCACAAATACAACTTCAAGACCAGCCCAGGTTAGCAACAAACGTGTTGCTTTGATTGCTCTAACTTTTTTTAATGAGTTGAGACATGCCTTAATAACAAAACAGCTCTCTGTTTTAAAAAAAAAAAACAAAAAAAAAATGTATAATGTCTGAGCGCCTTTCATCACTGTCCACCGTGCAAATAATTGGCAGTTTGCGCTTTCAGTTGAGGTGAAGAGTGTATTTCAACAGCGTCTCTGACTCGCTGCAAACAGATTTGTTTTGTGACTCATAAGCAAGAGAAAGTAAAAGACGGGCAGGGTCACTTTTAATGTCAAAAACCGTTTGTGCCGTTGAGGCATATGCTGGTGTCACATGACCGTGAGCTGATGGTGATGGGCTGATATTGAGAAAACACACACTTCCTCTTCTTGCGGCCATGTAATGTTTCTACCACGTGTCCTAAAGGGTGATAGGAAGCATACGGTCGCTTTCTCTCTCTCTCACCATCTTCCCTTCCTCCAGTGTGGTTGACCTTGCACCAGCTTGAAAGACCTTGGAGTCTGAGGGAGTGCTGCTGAGGATGCTGGAAGAGAACGCCGGCCAGACAGTCACATTGAGGGCATGGTTGGAGTTGGGGAGGGTGGAAAAAACCGGAAGACCAAAGTACAGTAGGATACACTGGTTAAAACAGGTTAAATTATGTGGTTAGAGAAGAGCAGTAGATTGTTTTAAACAGCCTTCTATTTTAAATTAATGCCTCAGAGACAAAGAGCACAGACAGTTCAAGTGGAATTAAATAGAGGGAGTGGCATACTGACAAGAAAGACCATAGAGATGAAGAAATCAATACGGGAAGGACACCCATGTCCAGACATGATGGATCATAATGAGCGCTAATTATCACTCCAGCACTGTCTTATACCATAATACATAGTCTCTCTCTCACAGATATGTGCTCGTCTGACTCTAATAGAAACCATAGAAACAGATTAGGCAGCCAGACAGAACTCAGAGGGGTGTTTTCAAGTCATCACCTTCTCTCATTTGATAGAAGACAGACCCTTGGCACGTTTTGAAACGTGTTATAATAAATATCTCTATTCCACCAAATGAGTTCATGTCCAGCTGGGGCTTGAGGTCAGTCTGAGTTCAGAAATGATCTTTGTTCACCTGAAGTGAACTTATTTGAAAGAATGTCTGGGTAGTAAAAGTGTGTTGCCATCAGCCCTGTCAGACCGAGCTGTAGCCAGAAATACATGTAACATCGTTATATGATGTAAAAAAAACACAGGTCCTTGGGCATACTGGGTTACACAGAGAGATTAGACGCGGCTGACTTGACATTTTTACAGCAATTAAAATACAATTCTGAAATTTCACTCCAAAACAAGATCTATCTAGTCATACTTCAAAAAAGCATTTGGCATGGAAATACTATAAAACTGACAAAGAGTCTTTACTGCTCACTGAGTCAGAATTTTATTGAAAAGTTCATTTTTTTTTTAGTCTCCCTTCTAAAGTGCATGACATGGAAGATCATTGGCTGTGTTTGTGTGCGTGTGTCTGTGCATGTGCATTGTGTGGGTAGGGCAGTTGTAGCGTTTGTGTTATGATTATGCTTGCACTCCAAAGGTCGTTTGTAGCAGTTATGCTACTTTTGCTAGCTTAGGGGTCATACAAGGTGAAACTCAGCAGTCCCCCCCTTCACACTGTAACATATATCCATGTTTGCTGGGTCATCATGACCTGGGCTGTACTGCTGCAGGGCTCTGATATAGTGTGTTGCAGTGTTGCAGTGCTGTAAAGTAAGAAGCGGTTTGTAGCATTGCTGAAGGTGCACATGCTGTTCTGGGAAAAGCGATTTCTCGACACAGGGTGTGGTGAGTTACCCTGCCTGTGCGATAAGAGCCGACTGGGCCCACGGGAGCCCAATCATTCAAAATCTCTGAACAAACCACGTAGAATGGATTCACCAAAGATAATGTGAAATACACACGATATTATCACAGCAGGCAGTTCATATCGACGTGAGACCATCGGCGAATTACTGTGATTGCGGTGGTGTTTTTTTATTTTGAACGGAGAATATTATTATCAGGAATCTTTTATGTAAACTTGCTTGTTTGAAAGAACTGTATTATTGTTTCAGAGGAATCAGGTAGTCAGAGAAATAGTGTGCAATAGTTTAGCCTGTCTCTCTCTTTCTCTTCCTCCAGCAGCAGGCAGGTCAGCCTTCTCTTTGCTCCTCCCCCTGCTCTCACCTGGCGCTCAGCCCAGAATGTTGCTGCAACTCTGCAAACTCTCATTGGTCCCCACTCTTGCACCGCTTCGCAAGAAGGGAAATGACTAACCTCTTCTCCCTCCTGCCCTGCCTTGACTTCCCCTCTGCTTTCACTCTCTTGCTTTCTTTCAACTCTAAACACATTTGCAAAGGCCGGCTTTGCTGTACTTGACTGTAAGTGATATAGGATTTGATCAGATTTTCCTGCGTTGACCAGGAGGTGTTGAAAGTTGTGAATGGCTGCTTTGTGCATTTCTGTGTGTGTGTGTGTGTGTGTGTGGCGTGGCGTGGCGTGATGACCGTGTGTGCGCACCATGTGTGTTTAGAGCGCAGGGCGGGTGAAAGTTTTATTTGTTTAAGCTGACACCCCTGCATTTCTGACATTTTTACATATTCTTTATGCCCACAGCTGCATAGTTTAGCAGCGGATTTAAGTATGCTGCAAGTCAGAACCTCCTATGAAAGAGAAATAAACCTGAACGTTTTCTTTGGATGCGTATCATCAGCCTAATCTTTCTTTCCCTCCTTTCGATCTCTCTCTTTCCCCAGAGAAAGTGCCTTCCCTGATGTCTGCTGCAGCTTCGACCTGCTTCTACAGCTGAAGCCCCACCCTCCCCCCGCCTCGCTCGCTTGCTGCCACGGTAACACGAGTGCAAGGACAGCAACCACACCCACCTCGCAGCCTACGTTCCGACCTGCTCGTCCATCCACCTCCATCACCATCCACTCCTCGCAGCCGAGCTCCAGCCTCAGCACTCCTCACCAGACGGCCCCTCCACCAGCTGACCAGCCTTACCACAGCAGCCCAACACACCACCAGGCCCGCGCAGCATCTCACCCACCTTGCCTTTTAACCTTCGCCTTCAACCCTCTAAGCCTCCACACGGTCCTGTAGCAGGCTACACTATCACCTTTGTTGCCTGCTTCACTGCACATTACCAGAGGGCTCTCGGTTTGGCCTGTTCGTTGGCTTGTGAATGTTTTAGGTGAGACCGCAGCAAGCAAAGTCAGGCCAAGAGCGGCAACTTCATTGTAAGGCTAAGTCGTCTCCTGGATACAAACACTCCTTCTGTGGTTGATTGATCAGGAAAATTAACCAATAAGATTTGTCCTGCAACATTTCACTTGGAAAAGGAACTCACTCAATCAATAGGAACATTATTTTAAATGTTTCATTTCAACGTCACATACACGTATCACAGACTTTAACAACAAGTAAACACCTAAAAGTTGTGGATTAAAACACGAGAGATACTTTATTCACGCTTGAACAGATTTGAGCTCGGCATAACTTTTGCCAGTGTGTAGCCATGGCGATGAGCATGGCACACATCCGTGACACAAAGTGGCTGACACTTGAGGTATGTAGGGAGTTCCAGAGGGGCACGTGCTCACGCTCCGACCAGGAGTGCAAGTTCGCTCATCCGGCCAAGAGCTGTCAGGTGGACAACGGACGGGTCATCGCTTGCTTCGACTCACTCAAGGTAAGAAAGGAGAAGTGGTGAACAGGAAGTCTGGAATATCGGATCTCAGACACACACACACACACAGATTGGCCACAGATGAGAGAGTGAGCACTTTCAGCCTGACAGGCCGTTTGAGTGAATATATATAGTATGAATATGTAATATAGATACAAACTGGAAATAGCGGTTGTCTACAGTCTCTACATCATGCTAGAGCGCACCATCTGGCCACGGCATGTGCTCTTCTTGGTCCCACCTATTTCTGGTCAGGTGACTGGGACATGTGATCAAGGGTACAAAGAGGAGCGGGGAGGGGGGGGGGGGGAGTTGCAGCTTTTTGGATTCAGGAAGCAAAAGTCAGGCATTTGTAACACTGCACTGTGGAATTCTCTAGGACAGGCTGAAGTGTTTTGGTGGTTGTTTACTACCCTTATTTCAGAAGTCATTTAGGAGTCAGTCGCTATTCTGACTGATTACACTGTAAATAAACACTAAAGACTAAGTCAGCACAGTCCCTCTAAGTGAAAAAACACTGCTGCCAGCGTTTGAACAGGAAAACACAGATGAATAGGCTGTCATGTACAAACTCATATGGATGCCCTGAGCACAACACGTTTCAACAGCTAGAGAGGAGCGAGGCGATGGCGTCATCATGTAGATCTCACTCAGTCAAACCACTTCCTGTGCAGAGGCCTGGGGGCAGTTAGAGGGGGTTTTTGTGTGTGTCTCTCTATATGCGTGTGTGTTTAAGAGCGAAGTTGGGGGCAGATTTAGGGCACCTTATGCAGTAATTTTCCATTTTTAGGCAGCAGCAGGAAAGCAGAAAAGCCAACAGCTCTTTTTCTTTCTCTCTCATTATCTCTCTCTTTCACAATCTGTCTTTTTATCGGGGCAAGATCTCTAGAGATGGGCGGACCTCAACCCAAAGTTTCCAGCATTGACACACACCCACACAGGTTCGGCTGTGTGTGTTTTTTTTAACTTCTGTTTGTATTCTGCCCCAGCAGACATTGGTGACTCGTGGTCATTGGCAGTGTGTGAACAGGGCAGGGTTAGGATGAGGACAGCGTGTGTGAGTCGACTCAGAACAGTGTTTATAGCCAGATGTGGACAGAGGCACATTGTCAAGCCCAGGCTGAACTCCCCCCAAGTTTCCTCACAATTTGCTAACGCCTGTGCATGTGTGTTTGTGTGTACTTGTCAAAATTACAAACCAAATTAAGTAATTCTTATTAATTACATCTTGAATCATATTTTTTTTTATAGTTTTGGCCATGGATTGGTGGAGATTGCCACCATTATTCTACCTAATCTCTTGAGATCTTCCGAGAAACACGAGCATTAAGTCACATGATCATACAGGTTTTACACAAACCCTGAGTTTAGCCAAGTATTAGTAAGAGAAAACAAAGACGGTAAAATGATTAGTCAACCATCCATCACAGTTCATAAACAAACTTCCCAAATTCAACTTTGATGTATCCTACTTACCATAGTGCGCACACAATGTCCTTATGCAACCAAAGATTATGGCCAACGTTTCTGGTCCTTTTCAGCTTTACCTTCTAAGAAGTATATAATCTGGCTAAACTGTTGACTTGTTTACAACCTGTGTTAAATGAATTTAAATGTTATAATTTCTATAATACAAATGGTGGCCAAAACTACAAAAACAAGGCCCAAGCTGGAAGACACTGAAATAGAAATGTTCTCCCGACTATCTGTCATGGACCCCTCCCTACAATACGGTGACCACATGTACACATTCACTGACAACACAGTAGAGCTTTTTTCTCCAGGCGGAAGGATCTCGATACATGTGTTTAAATTGTCATTCACGCTGAGGTAAAGGTCAGCCACTGGAAAGGAGTAGCTGGCAGATATATGGAGGCTTTTTTGAGGGAACCAAGGGGCCTATTTTAGTAGTTTGAACAAATGTTCCACTAGGACTTGTGTATTAATGGTCATGGGTGCCCAATTTTTTCCACTGGTAATGAAAAACAGAGCAGGTCTCTAAAAACCACAGTGGAAACAGTAGGAGCGAGCAAGAGAGAGAGAGAGAGAGAGCGAGAGAGAGAGGAAATCAGAAGCAAAAGCCGTTATTTGCACGTATACACCAGAAGATAAGACCTAAAATACACACTTAGGCACCGACACGTTTACCACATTTTTAAGGTTTTCATCTAGCATAGATCCACAAACCACACTGATAAAAAAAAAAAAATGTCCTACTCTACTTTCACACGGGTTCATTGGTTGAAGTAGGACAACTTCTCAATTGAGTTGTGATACATTAAGCTTCATCGCTCCCTTTACTAGTCTTGCATCCCCTACACACACACACACACACACCACACACACCACACACACACACACACACACACACGCTGCTCCCTCTTGGACACGTGTGCACACACTTTCTGCCCATGAGAGAGGATCGGCCTTCTTAAGTGTATAATTAGAACAGGTCTCATATGATCACCAGTGCATAGCTGAACAGGTCACACCCAAACCCAGCCATTTCCCCAACAGCCACACTCTCTCTCTCTCTCTCTCTCTCTCTCTCTCTCTCTCTCTCTCTCTCTCTCTCTGGCCTCCTTTTTACATGGGGCACACACACATACACGTAGAACAACACACACACACACACTGGCACATACAGAGATCACCCACAAAATAAACATGTGTCCTGCTCTGAACCACGCTTGTTGGGTCCATGCTGACGGAATTAGAGCAGGACACATGTTTATTGTGTGGGTGATCTATGTATGAATGTGTGTGTGTGTGTGTGTGTGTGTGTGTGTGTTCAATGGCCTTAGACCTTAGGCTGTAACCTCAGAGCACAGCCCTTTCTGCTGCCTCTGTATCTGTTTGGTGCAGCACAGACGGCTCAGCTATGTTCGAAGCGGCGTAAATATTTGGAGAAGGATAGTGGCTGCCATAACTCCCTGATTTAAAGTTGGCTTAGTAACTTTGTCTATTAATGATTAACTTCCAAGCAGACGCTGATTCTAAATCTGTATAAATGATTCCTATTTACAGCTAAATATTTAGTCCTGCTCTAATATACGCGGCAACAGAATAACCAATGAGACAGGTGGGAATGTGTGCTGCGGCACTGTGTCTGACTAAACTACAAGAAGAAAACGTACATGATGTGTTGAGGAAGTAACCTACTTCTAACCTTCAGTAGTTGTAATCACTTGAGTTCTCTAAAGCATTCATGATGAGATTGGAGTGTAAAAGTCATCTTAGGTTGCAGAGGCAAGCCAGCTAATCCCTGCCTCATTAGTTTATAGTGGAATGAGTCTGAAATAATATAGGTTACTATCTACAGTAAATTAACTGAAACACTGCAGCTCCACCCCACCCACACATGGATAAACTGCCAGCTTATTCCAAGTGCTGTACCATCCCACTTTAATTTGATGCAAGCCTATTCTAGTCCACCGCTGCTTGTTTTCATTCTCCTCCCATCTTGCTAGGTCCTTCTACTTGATTTCCAGCTCGGTCTGGTTTTTGCCTCATTTACTTCAGGCCACACCCATTCTTGGACAGGGTGGTTTACATTACACCATGATAGACACACACACACACACACACACACACACACACACACACACACACACACAGTACATAAACCAATGTAGGGGCTGTGGTGAAATTAACAAGCGACCTTGGGTGAACCCAGCAGCAGGTCCTTGTTTACCCCCAACACTGCTGTCCATGTCATTAAAAAGGAGTGGTAACTGTCCACCATGAAAAACAGTTTGAATATACACACACACACGTACGCACGCACGCACGCACACACACACACACACACACACACACACACACACACACACCTTGCACTTTGTCTACCTGCCAGAACCAGACACACCCACTGTCATCATGTCTGTAGTCTGAGAAAAAGAAGCCAAGTGCATGCGCGTGCACATGTGTATGTGTTGTATCTGTATGTGTAGTGCTGTTGCAGCGAGTTTCTTTGTGTTACCAAGCTGTTGTGAGCCAAGATTACATTCCTGCAGAGCAGAGGGCGGGTAAATAGCTCTTATTTATCTCTCTCTGTCTCTCTCTTTCGCTGTCTGTGTCTATCTGTCTTTCCTCTCATTTTGCTGACCATATTTGACATCATGTTTACGTTCAATGGTTAGATGGAACAGTTAGGTTAAACACTTACACATACAGTCTAACACACACACACACACACACACACACACGCACTGAGAGGTGGCTAGCCAGACAGACATATGGGGTAAATATTAGCTGCGTTGCTAGTCGACAGTGTTTTTTTATGGTTTCAAACTAATTATCCAGGCAATCTCTGGACAGTAAAATCACCACGTTACTTTCTGTAACCATGTGGTTATGAGTTCATAAGGCTAATGTGTTTTTGACACTGCTGTCACACAGTGTATTAAAATACACACTGCACATGGCCACATACAATAGGCAACGGTTGTCATTTCTGTGGCCATTGATGAACTAATAAAAAACCAGAGCAAAAACATCACAGTTCAAGTGGTTAATTTAGCTCAGTGTAGTTTTATTTTAATCTTAATTTAAAGCTTCTTTATTTATTTTTTGTTATCCCTATGCTGTTACAATATGCATAGTTTTTTTATGTGAAAGTGTTTTTTTCTCTGGATGCTGCAACAAATGTTAAACACAAGTGGGAATAAAACTGAGAGGGAATTATCTGACATGTTAAACTGTGTAAAGTCTCTGACATAAACAGATTAAACTTCTTCCTCGGATGTTGTCTAAAAAGATCTGTGCCACATTCAGACACGATCCAAATGTTTATCTGCACAACAGCCGCAGATGGGCATGTGGAAAAACTTGTAGTCGTGTGATCCTCTTATTGCTTTCTTCCCTGGCTTCTCGCCAAAAGTTACGAGCCTAAAGAAAAATTGTGAAGAAAAGGAAATAAGACACCTGTGCACACTGTAATAATGTCAGAATCAGACAGAGACAAATGTCTTTTTAGGATAAAAGTTTCGTCACTCCTGTGGTTTGTTTTCAGTAGCACTGTGCTCATCTCAAGTCGAGGTACTGCAGTGAAGCTATGGTTCAGACAGAAACTGTCCCCTGGATCCATAAGGGTTCCTCTCCTCTGCAGTCCGCACATATAGGATCTACCTACTAATTGGATTTTTAATGGGATAACTGTGGGTGCATCCACAATGAAAATGTCTCTCCTTTAAATGAACTATTCAGTCATCCATAACGTTGAGCTTTTACTAGAAGAGAGCTATTCATAATATCACAGTGTCGTCTGTTTGGCCGCGCTCAGTCTTCGCTAGATAAGAGCTGAGTCACATTGCAGGGGCTTTTATTTTCGTAAGTAGGATCTTTTACGTCTCTGTGTCGAGGTGTGGAGGGGTTTATTCCTACGTCTTTCTCACTTTCATTCTAGAGAGATTTGTGTTTGGACCAGTGTAATCCACACACACACACACACACACACATACACACACACACTTAGACACATACACAGAGACATTCTTTGGTCTGCTCATTCCATGGTGTGTGCATCCTTGTCAGATCAGTTTGGCTGTGCGTCGTCTCTGTGAGCTTATGTGACGGAAGATCAACGACAACAGCCTGTCTTTTCTTCTCAGTGTCAGCCGTCCCTGTCCCTCCATCACACTGGGCCCCTTTTATAACACCACTGATACAATGATTACTTCTCTAGTGTCTCTCTCTCTCTCTCGCTCTCTCTCTCTCTCGCTCTCGCTCTCGCTCTCGCTCTCTCTCTCTCTCGCTTCACCTATTAACAGAGATTTCAGTGTTGCATAATCTAAACTACAACTACACGAGAGCAAACATTTACATGGATTCAAATGTTTACACTATCAAAGTAAGGTTTTTTATATCCACACATACTTTAGAAAGGAATCGTCAAACTTCATTTTTTTATGGAAGCTTCCTATCAGTTTTGCATAGTCCTAGGTATCAACTTTTCAATGCTTGTGACAGGAATTTCAAGCTAGATGTTTATAGTTGGGCTCCATCCTTCAGACTTTAGCATGAAAACATTTCTGTGTCCAGCACTTTTAAGCCCTGTGCAGCCAAACATTGTTCAAACCAACAGAACTTTAGAAAAAATGTGTACAATAGTAACCACTGCAGTGCAATCATGACAACTAATAACTAGTAAATGCACCATTTTACCTGCCATTTACATTTAGAATACACGTATTTCCATTTGGTGACATAACGCTGTCATGAGTCTTATGCTTGAATATGTTAGTGCAGAATAAGAATTTAGCATTAAAGTGCAGTTTAATACTACAGCAAACACTCGCTGATCATAATACAACTGAAGAGAAAAATATTGTATCGGTTTACAATGCAGCCAAACAATCTCACATTGTTTTAATGAAGAAGAAAAATGTTGAAATTTGGTGTTGTTTGTTCCTGGTTCATTTTCCTGTGAATCCCACGTGTTTAGTTATGCAATCTCAATCCAGCACAAGAATGGCGGATAGAAAGAAACACTACGATACAAAGAGATAATAACTATGTAATATAATTACCATGTAATATAATCTAAAATCATTAAATTGCTATTGTAGAAAAATGGTGATCATAAATAGCATCAAAAATGTGGTTTGATTTGAAGGAAAGTTAAGCGACTTTAAAGCGACTTGGGGGACAATTAAAAAGGGAAAACTGGACAATAAGGGGTGAAATAGTTTTAATCTCAACATGCCGCCAGCCATATAACTGATCTGGCTTTTCCTAATTACCTCTATCCATCTCCGTCTCTAACATTCTGTTTCTCTCTTTCTTGTCGGCTTTTTCATTACTTGCATGTGAACAGTCACATAGCGAGTCAGTCAGCTCAGCCATTATCCTCCCATTAGCCAGGTGAGAGAAGAGGAGAGGAGCTTGAGGGCACAGCTACTCACTTAGACTCAACTCTCTCAACACCTTTTCAGGCTGCTCCTCCCTCTCGCCAGCTGTTAGGTCCATCAGTCAACTTTACCCTTCCCCTTTTCTCTATGTTGATGCCAAAACGTGAAAGAGGAGCTACACAGTGAGATACCCGCTGGTAGTGAAAGGCACGAGAATGTGAGGCAACAAGGAACAGCAACAAATGATAGCTGTACATCTGTTCGTCACCCGCTCCATTGCTCTTTCTGTGTCTATCTTGTTTTGTTTTTTTTTCAAAAAGTGCATTCCTTCTCAAAATCACAGTGTCTGGGCCTGTCAAACACATGACTTTGGTCTTGACTGATTTTCTCTGATTCCAACCCCAAAGTTGCGAAACCTACCCATTTTCTAAAGTTGTTTTTTTTTATTTGACATTGTGCTAAAACTGAGAAGTGAAACAAGTCACCAGTAAACGCATCATCAACATCCTCACAAATGATCTGGTCTGCGTTTTGGCTAGTCATGATCCATCATGTGTCCTTGTTTTTTGACCTGAAAAAGTGGCACCACCTGAGGTCCAATTAGTGTTAGCGCTGATTAGTTTTGTGTGACACGCACAGACTGCTGGAGTCTCTGTTTACACTGCCTCACACTGCACAGTGCACTGCATCTTCTACATTGTGTATTACTCACACTAGCACCAGGTACATACTGTATCGTGAGTTCTAGTATCTTTTGCATTGGAATTGCTTGCATTTACACACTGCCAGTTAATAGGCCTTGGACTTCTAGACTGACTTTGGGCTGATTTGTTGGTTAGATGACATTGTTGCTGTAGCTACTGCTCTGACCTTAATTATGTGGGATTCAGACTATTTATTTATTGAAAACAAATTAAGATACTTGAATTAGCCCTGTACAGAATTTGTGAAACAAAGTGAATGAACCCACCCCACTGTCTAGTTTTTTTCTTACTTTTAAAGAGAGAAACACTTTGAAGAGTTAATACGAGGCAAAATCCCTTCTTAAAATGCAACGAGAGAGAGAGGGTGAAAGCATCCTGCTTGTGCTAGTGCCAAGTTCGAAGGAGATAATCGCACGCAGAAACAGGATTAGGCCAGTTGACAGTGGGATTAGAGTTGTGGATAGGATTACAGCCTGTGAGATCAGATTAGCACAATACATGCCAGATTAAATCTGTTACTGCTGCAAACCCAATTAATCATCTGCCTGGTGAGTATGACTTGGCCATTGAAAGAAGAGACTTTTTCTGTGTGTTTCTACAATCCAGGTGTCACAAAACTGAGAAGGAAATGAACCCTGTGCAGATAATGTTGGGTGTGGGTTAGAGAGGGAGAACAAACGACCGGGATCAAAGAACGGCATATAAAAGAGAAAAGGAGAAGCGACGTGCATCGCAAAGGTGCCACTCTGAAGAGGTAGAAATAGGGATGTAGTCTGCATAATAGAGATGAGAAAGATGGTGAAGGAATACAGTTCACTTTTCTTATCTTGGTCAAAGGATTTTTATGTCTCCGCGCCGGGGAGAGCCGAGGCTGGAGGCATTGTGTTGTCCCATTCACGTGAACGCGATACCTCAAGAACGCTTGGAGGGAATTTCTTCAAATTTGGCACAAAACTGGCCAGAATTTTGGGATCAATAGTCAAAGTCAGAAAAAAAAACGTTTTTGGCCATAACTCAAGAATGCATTCGCTAATTACAACAATTTCACACAAATGTCTAATAAGATAAAATTATGGAGGGAGGACATTTTGGACAGACATGGATGTAAACTGCAACTTGAGTGTTTGGCTGAGGCATACAAAAGTGAAGCGGTAGCTCTAGTTATTCGTTACTTCTGCCTTATGATCACTTTCCCTTCTTCTTTCTTTTTTCGTATCTCTCTGTGACAAAGTATATGTGATTCTGATTCTTCTACTTCAGGACTGTTATGATAGTCTAATACTTATCTAAAGTCTGAAACACATCTGTATGTGTAATTTGATAAATACACCATTAATATATATATATACATCTATGTGGTAGGGAATCATAATTGTACATATGCTATTAAAACACTAGAAGCAAAGTCTAAACGTTAGTATCGCATGTCACCAGATTACTCCTCTTTCAACTTTTGAAATGGCTGATTAAGATATATCGCAGACTTTGATCCTCAGCCTGTGAGGCCTACAGACTCTGAGAAAAGATCCCACCTCAGTCATTTCAGAAACAATGAGGCCTCTTTGCTTCCCGGACCTTGTGATTTCTGCGCAATAACTCTCCATTCTCTCTCCTACTTGGAAGCGGAGCTTGGAGGTGATTAAATGAACGTTCCCAGGCCTCCTCACGTACTGACAGTGCGAGTACTGGATGGCTTTCATAAAGTGCTGCTGCTCAAATCAATACCTGCGAGATTGCTCTGTTATTACTGATAATGAAAAGTACGGAACTAACCTTGTTAGCCCTTACAGGAGAACAAGCAGCACTGCATTGAACAAAGACTGTAGAGGGAATCTGCCTCAAATAAAGTCACATGAAAGTGTGTTTGTGTGAAAAGAGATAGAGAGAGATAGCAAGAAGGTGGGGGGGGGGGCATGTCAAGAGGAAAACAGAGAGGTCTAAGTTTGGATCCAGGGCTCCTGTGTACGTGACATCTGACCCGAGGCATTTCTGAGAACCAACACCCTCTGAAGTGTGAATAACTCATTGCTGTGTGTGTCGGTCTGTTTACGTCTATATAAATAGTGAGGTTCATGTGGCTGCCACTGTGTCTAATGCATATGTGTTTTTGTGCTCGAGCATCAAGTGACACAGCATTTCTTTGAATTATTTCCTAAAACTTTTAAAAAAATCTATTCAAATGTTCCGTCCACACAAACATGTTTTCATCTGGCTAACTTTACCACCCTGTGTGTGTGGTCTGCGTCGCAGCCTGCGATCCTTTTCTCTCCGTTGTTGTTTGGTTAGGTTGGTAATACGTCACCGGGGGCATACTGTAACTATTATCATAGATTAACACTCCCTCCCTCCTCCATATCTCAATAAGCTCCACCGGTCACATCAACTCCCTGACCACTAAGCTGTGCAGCATGGATCACAGTGTACACTGAGTCCCGGCAGGGAGATATAGACATAATCACAAGGGTATGAGTGTGCGCTCATGGTCTGATATAGAAATGCAAGCCGCAGCGAGAAACAACCCTGCATCACCTGCTAATTTAATGCTGAATTAAGTGGCTAAAGACAAAAAGAAAATCCATTGTACTTTACTGTAAAAGGGTATTATTGATTAGGAATTGCTCATTGGTTTAGGTGGCACAATACTTAAGACCACACCAGCATGTCTGAATATTCTTGGTCTGCTGTTTTCGTAGCATGCTACTTCACTGACTTTCACGGAACTCCAATTTTGCCATGCCATGTAAGATGATCTTCTCATATTCAGATTATTGACTGAGTTGATATGTTTTCTATTTATATTTTTACATTTGAGAGCACAGTAGACAAAGAGATCAACCACCGAGCCTGGCCCTTTTGAGTCTCTGCTGATCTCCAGCAAAACAAAGCTTCATTCACAGTGTGTGTGAGGAGAAAGGGCTTTCATCTCTGCGTATGTTTGGGCAGAAGTCACTGGAACGCAGGGCAGAGAACAGTGTAGCTTCACACCAGAACCCAACAACACAACTGCGTCTCGCACCATAACATCACACCACCAACACTGGAGCATCAAACATACCAAAGGAAAGTTCCTTTGGATACAGTGCAGCTGCACTTTTAAAGACGTACGGTCAACATTGTGACGTGCAGGATACATGCTGTATAAATGCATATGCAATGCTTCAAATTAGTGATATGAATCAGACATACACTCGCTGTTAATTAGTGCACCAACATTGATTTTCCCAAGTTTTTAATGAGTATGTTTTTTGTCACTAGGAAATGTAGATGGTTTGTTGCCATGAATCCTGAAAGGGTCATAATAGGTCTTCAGGGTCATGAGACTTTTTAATGGAATAGGAAAGCAATCTTTTTTGCTAGACAGTTTTACCTCTTCAAGCCTCTATAAATTATTCAAATAAAACAATCTGAGATTTCTTATCCATGTTTGTTTTGACCCTGAGGACAGTAAACAGACTGTCCCATCGATGTCTCATCGATTCATAAATGAGCAGCAGATCAGACATGTATTTTGTGCCCTAAACCACCATTCAGCACATTATAAACCAGCAGTACTAAAGGGTTGCTAGTCAAAAAGGTTGAGGACGCACAGGTTTATTGGCTATATTTAACTCTAACCCTTAAGTAGAAGCCAGTTTTACTTCTCTTTTCCACCGTTTCACTCTTCCTCTCTGACACACGCATGCGCATTAATACATCTTGCTGCTTCATCTCTTCTCCTCAAAAGGATAGGATGCAGCCACACCCAGCATTCTTTACACATTAGTTCATTGTTTGTTTGAATCCCACACAGTCACAAAAGCAGGGTGTGTGTCTACGGTGAGAGGCAGAGTTGGAAGAGAGGGCGATCAGGGTGGGACATGTTATTAAAACTTATCATCAATCAGACAGCACAGTAGCCGTAGTGATTATTGTTGCCTGTTTGGCATTTCTGATCTCACCAGGAAAAACACAGACCCCCACTGTTAATACAAAACACAGTGTTGAAGCAGGCAGGGGAAGTTCAGTTGCTATTATATTAAGTCATTTGTTTTTGATCCGTCATCAACAATTCTGTTATCTAAAGTAATGATAACAAGCAAATAATTTGTGTCAAATGTCAAATATTTTACAAAATGAGATTTAAAATAATTGGATATTGTACGCTGTATACTGTTGTTTAAACCAGTTATCAATTACTTCCTTAGGGATTTCTTGCAATTTTCATGTACAGATAAACAATGTGAAATATTCATTTGATATTATATCTTTAAATGTGGTCATTTTGGAATTGTATCCCTTGATAAAACATTGTGGTTATAGTGTCATAATATGCAGCTCTGAAACAGATCCTCTGAATTGGGGAAAAAACATTCCTGAAAAACACTTTTGATGATGAAGACAAATACAGTATGAACCTGCTCTATGCTCATCAACCTGCACTGACACTGGGGAATCAACTAATGATGTGGATGAATCACTCGGAAGCTGCTCGCTTTATTGTTTTCATCAGTTCTGGCATAAGCATGGAGCAACGACAAATCAGTTTATTCACTAATCACATTCTCATCAGGTAGTTCCTGCGCCGCCGTGAAAAATGTGATTTGAATCCTTATATGGATATCCATTGCACATTCAACTTTTGATTTGCATAATTACTTTTAAATAGTGTTGCTATAATGAGATAATGTAATCCTCTGTAATTCTTCTCCAAAGTTGAATTCCTCGACGGAGACAAAAGAACTGGTCGGTGATAAGAATGTTGAAGATGATATCTTTTGTGGCTTTAGGGTCTGTTGTATCTGTACTATTGTCTGTAGTTCCTGTGTCTGCCAGCATTCGGGAAGAAGCCAGAAATCACTGCGTTGTTAGTGCAGGGGTTTCTGGCTGCTCTGTTGCCGTGGACACCCAACTAGTTGCTCCTCAAGGCCGCTGATGTCACAATAACAGCCACAAACATAATGTGAGAGGGACAACGTCTTTCCTCTCTCTCTCTCTCTCTCTCTCTCTCTCTCTCTCTCCTCTGCATGTGATGATCCCCACTTATCACTTCTTCTCCAAGTCCTAAAATTTCCCTGACGCAGCCCGGCTCTCGCTATGACTCTCTCTCTTCCACTTATGCAGCCTGACGTTTCCTCTTCTGGGACCTGATTCTTTATTCAAAATGGCTGCCCGTGTTAGTTGATGGCATTTTTCTTTGCATGATTTGGCACAATGGCGAATGTACCGTAGTTAGCTAAAGTCGAAGCCACGTGTTTTTTTTTTCTCAAACATTACTCTCCCACCTTAAACCACACAGAAACTGTTGCAGTTGAGAATCCAGGGTCATATGGGGTGAGCGCAACATGATCCTCCATGCCTTTGCAACCCCCTCTGCACACACACTCAAACTCACGGAACACAAACGCACACAATTTCTCCACACACTCTCACCCTCCCCTTGCTGCATGCCATTGTCACTCTCTGGATGAGTGCTATTAGTGCCTGCTTTCAGCTCCTCTCGTCTCGCACACATGCACAACACACTCGCCCACTTTATACACACACACACACACACACACACACACACACACACACTACTGAGTGTTGTCAGTGTCAGAATTCTTCTAAATGCCAGCTCAGCTTATGTACACATGGTTTGATGTACGACCTGGCCAGTCTTGACAGGAGACCTGTGTATGGAAAGTTATTTCTCTGCTAAATTTACCTTTTTATCAATAAGGTAAATTCAAACTGCTGCAGGGTTAGCTTGAGTTTGTGGGGTTATACCCTGAAAATGAACTAAACACAAGGTGAAAAGTTGCCAGTGGGAAACAGGGCTAAAGTAGAAAATGGAATTTGCTTCACGTTTTTGTTATCAAATCACAACGGACATTTAACCCAGGGGTAGTAGAAGTGCCGTTTGAATTGCATAGCCCTGGGCTTCGGTTAACTCTGGGTTAACAATGTGTGTGTGTGAAAAGGGGATAAGTTAGCTAAATTGGCCCAGGGCTAAGGATATGCAGTGTGAAAAGTCCAAATATGTATCACACACACTGTGAGTTTTATTAAATCCAGACATGCTTTTTTTTATGGCTCTACTTTTACGTGTTTATGCGTGTGTGCTTTTGTCTTAACGTCAAAAGGAAAAATAACTCATCTGACATCTTTGAAAATGTAAAAAATCTCAACTATATTATAGACCTCCACTAGAATTGAAAAGTAACACATAAAGATATTCTCATGCGTAATATCTCACGTCAGTTAGCTCTTCACTCAAGGTTTTATACAGACCACAGACAAACCCTTCCTCCGTGTGCTCCCTTCTATTATTGAGGCAGTAGGAAAGATAACAGACACAGAGTAGAAGAAGAGAAGAGACATGGCTGCAGTCCTGCTCCATGCATTCTGTAGCTGTCACCTACCTTGTGCAACACAACCTTTAAGAAATCACTTTACAAAGTGATCCAATGATGACTCGAGATAGCAATTTCGGACAAGTGGACTAAGTGAGTGAGTGAAAAAATGGTGGAGGCCCCCACTGCCATTTACGTGTCCCCCTCTTATCCTTATACCTTATCCCCCACCCCTTTCCCTCGCACCTGTCCGGTGCTCCAGTGTCAGTGAAAGTGAAGGAGATTTGAAAGGGGAAAGAAGTCATGACGGGATACAGAGATGAATCCCGGTGGGGACAGCTCTGTCAGCGAGGGAAGGCAAATGCTGCCACAGTCAGCTCAGCTATGCCACAGGGCTGAAAGTAAATACACAGTTTCTTAAGCTGCAGACGTGTTTGTGTGTGCATTTGTCTTGTGTTTGTGTGACGCGTATCTGCCACCTGTTATCTGAACATGACCCCGACGTGTTTGCATTCTTCCTTGCTTGAGAATGTGCATGTTTGTGTCAGACTCCTCCTCTCCAGACCGAAGGTATAATTGGATACTAGCATGCAGCAAAAAGGGATCCCTGTCTTTGATAATTATTTAAAGACTTTTAAGTGTGACCTCCGGATGACTGCTGATAAAATACATACGGATAATATGAGTGGACAGTATTTATAGCGTTAGTTAGACATGTAGCTAAGGTGGAAGTTTGTAGGGCAGCGCTACAGTATCCATCATGACCTCCTGGTGCTAGCACGCACACAGACACACACATGCACATGTCCCTGCTGGGACTTACAGAAATAGCATACCATTAGCAATTAGTGCTAGACTCAGCCCAGACCTAATGTGAATTTGAGTGACTGACATTGAGCATTTACACCATTTCTGATGTTGCACCTAACCAAAAACAAATTTCCATTGTAATTTGTTATAGGACCAGTGTGTAGGGCCATGTTTAAACAGTAGCTCAGAATGAACAAACCAAATATAGCTCTAGATAGGTGTAGAGCCAATGTTTAGATCTAGAGTTTTCCGTTTATCCGTTACCTGAAAGCCACCCTAGTTCTCCGACAAGCTTGTTCAACTGTGGTAACGCCATCCGACACCTGCATTCCGTTGCTCATAAAGTAGTGCTATGGTAAGGATGGCCTCTGAGCGTGGCTAAGATCCTGAAAGATACCACGGTTTGCACTCAGCGTTTGTTACTGCAGTCTTGTAAAGGGAGGGCTGAGCGGTGGGGTGTTCAGTTGGTTGCAATCTGCAACCGCAAGGCGAGATGCCGCCAAATCCTACACACTGTCCCTTTAATGCGCAGTATACTATTTTAGATACAGCCTAACATTGCTTTGAGCTAAATGCTAACGTCAGCATGGTAACATGTTCACAGTGACAATGGTAACATGCTGATGTTTAGCAAGAATGTTTACAATGTTCGCCATCTTTGCCAGTTTAGCATGTTAGCAGCATGCTAACATTTGCTAATTAGCACTAGTCAGAGGTTCACCAATGTTTTTATAGTTCATACTGAGGGAAACATAAATGTCTGTACCAAATGTTATAGCAATCTAGTTATTGATGAATGAAGAGCGACAGACAAACATAACCCTCCATAAAGCCATGCCACTAGCATAACTTAAAACTTAAATAAAAAAATAAAGAGTGCAACCAAACAGTATATCGCATTGTCATTCTGACACTTTTCATCTCTGCTTTCCTCCTTCAGGGCCGTTGTTCCAGGGAGAACTGCAAGTACCTGCACCCTCCTGCCCACCTAAAGACTCAGCTGGAGATCAATGGCAGAAACAACTTGATCCAGCAGAAGAACATGGCCATGCTCGCCCAACAGATGCATCTTGCCAACGCCATGATGCCTGGCACGCAGCTATCACCTATGGTGAGAGGATACACACGTATGAACACACAGCTACTGCCCACGGTGAGACCAAATACATGTAAAAGCTCACCCATATACAGCTCTTTTGCTGTCTGCGTGGCTCTTTCAGTCTTCTGATTTGTCTTTCCGTCAGTCCCTCTCTTTTCCCATACAAAAAGCTCACAGTTTGTGGCTTATGTGTACATCTTATCATGTTATTTCATTCCTCTGCTTTTATTTTGCTATCCTCCAGCCCATGTTCTCGATGACGCCAGGCATGGCCACCAACGCCAGTGCAGCAGCAGCTGCAGCCGCAGCCTTTAATCCCTACCTGAGCCCTATGTCACCAGGCCTGATGCCCCAAGAGATAATGCCCAGCACCCCCGTCCTCATGGCCTCCAGCCCCACCGTCAGCCAAGTCCCCAACGCTGCTGCTGCTGCAGCCCAGAAACTGCTGAGAACAGATCGACTTGAGGTAACAGACAGACTGATGAAGAGAACCTGGTTTTTCTCAACAGTTTATGTAGCATGTAATCAACTAACTCCTCCCTAAGAGTTCCAGGAAAACTAATAAAATCTACCTCATGATGTGTTTCTTAGTGGGAGTGGAGTCGCCCAGGATGATAATGAGCCTGTAAACAAGACAAGTGTTGTTAACAAGTGGTTTAACAAGCATAAGAATAATGGCACACTTTATTGGACTTGCATTAACTATGTCTGAAACTGAATTGTAATAATAATATCAGGTCCCATTATGCAAAGAAGGTGCTAGTTAAAAGAAAATGAAAATAAAACCATCATAAACTGTAATATTTCATCAGGTTATGATGCCTAGTGCATTCCACGAGTTGCTTGTAATTAAAAGTTGTTTCATTTTAGAATGAATTTTCTCACTTAATCTGCCTCATCTAGTTCCAGTACCGTTTAGGCTTTTGCGCAGTATGCTTCACAAAATACCATTAGACAAGCACCAAAGATGAGCCTGAACTTGTTCGATATTTATATGAGTGGAAAGAGCGATAATGATTTCAACAGCAACAGTAATAGTATAGCAACAGCAAAGAAACACGTTCTTTCTAGTCAAGTGAAACTCAAAACTGTAACCCTTGGTCAAAGCATAACATTTGTTGTGGCAGCATTGCATTCTGGACTGTCGAGGCCACTGTGTCTTCCTCCTCTACCGTGGCTGGTAGTGTGATAGTTGAGTCTAGAAAGAAGCCTTTGCTCTCTGACTCTCCACCAAAATTCAACTTTGTTGTTGCGGCACTAAAAAAGATCTCACTATCACTTTTCCTATTTTTTATTTTATGTTTAAAAAAACAAAAAACAAACAACCACACAATAGACCCAGAAATGCAAGATACATTATGAAAAAGCAGTTTTGTGTGTTTAGTGGAGCTGACAGGATGTAGAATGCGTTTCCACTTTTAAAAATGTGTCAGTGAAATTAAAAAGTGAAGTATAAATGCAACTGTTACTTTAATTGTCGGAGCACTATTATCTGAGTTCAGCCACACGCTGCTGACACACTCAGAGCAGGAAAGCAGGGTAGATACCATATAAGTGTTACCCACGTGTTCATGATACATCTATTTTAAAAGTAGGTGCTGCCCTCTGGTGTCTCACATATAGACTTAAGAAATGAGACTGTGACTCACGCTCCAACACATTACAGATCTTTATAATAAAAAACATTATCATAACATTCTGTGGTGATTGTGTTAAAGCTTCAGCACCTGCCTCCGTGTGGTATGAATTCACGACAAAGCACAGGAACTCTAAATCAAACAGTTCCAGTTAAACAGGAAGTACACTGCATATATCTGTACAGATCGTTTGTTTGGTGGAAAAGGATACTGCAGAGAGGAAGGCCTAGAAAAGTATTTACACAGCAAGAGGAGTATGACCTTGCAAAGCATTTTAATCTATTTTTTAAACTGCAGGTCTCATGATTTTTTAAGTTTAATGGATGTTTGAAACGAAACACTCTAATATGACAAAGTGAAGGCTTGACGCGTTATACTTCATATAATCTACAGAGAGACACAAATACACGAAGCAGGAAATGTTCTATATTCTTGTGTTGTATCCACATGCTGTGCTGAATTTGTCGGTAACTCCGCATCTTTTCACGATTTTTTGTCCTCCTCGTTTCCAGGTGTGTCGGGAATATCAAAGGGGCAACTGCTCTCGGGGGGAGAACGACTGTCGCTTCGCCCACCCGGCAGACAGCACCATGATCGACACCAACGACAACACCGTGACCGTGTGCATGGACTACATCAAGGGTCGGTGCTCTCGGGAAAAGTGCAAGTACTTCCACCCGCCAGCGCATCTGCAGGCCAAAATTAAGGCTGCCCAGCACCAGGTGAACCAGGCCACAGCCGCCGCGGCCATGGTGAGCAGTCTGTACAAGCGTGGTCACACTCAGTCACACACCCACACAACAGGCTTAAAGGAGCAATTTTGAGGAAGTTCTTAATTTTATATCAGGGCTATCTACTCTAAATTCAATCTCCCAGTAGGAAATATGTTCTGTAGGCCCATACTCGCATTCATGTTTGTCTCACCTTCCTGGTTGGTATCATGTAGCTTTTTCAGTTCTGCTTTTTGCCAGGTCAAATTTTAAAGGTCTGCAACTTGGTTTGGTTCAAATCTGCTCAGAACAGGATGATATGAAGAAGGATCAGACAATGGTCCATAATTCTCAATGAGTGCATTTCGCTTTTTTTCCTTCCTAAACTGAAAAAAAAAACAAACATTGTCTTGTTCCTTGTTCATCTCATCCCGGAACACAAGCAGAGTCAGTTCCTCTCTCTCTATCTCTGATGGCCTGGTCTTATTTGTGACACCATTGTTTCTGTACTTCCTATCTATCACTTCTCTTCCTCTTAAATTATTAAAGGATTCATTGTGATGTCTCACAGTAACAGCCCCTGTGAATAATCATGCAGCCACACTTATCTGTTGACCACAGTGTTTTCTACATGCTCTTCTTGACATAGCGAGGCTGAGAGCTTTGGTCAAATCGTTGTCATGTGATACTGACTGAATTGCGCAGTGAAGCAGAAACCTGTGAATTGTGCTTAATTTTCTGTCCAATACAATACCTAAGAGCCACTTAAAGAAATGATTGAATAATATTCTCATCGCTATATTCATCCATCTTTGTGTGACAATAACTAATGTAGATTAGTAGTTATCATTGATTATTGATGATCATGTAACTGTTGAGCAGTAGAGCTAGTGTCCACACTGTGCATGCCTTAGTCCTGTTATCCCCTTGTATATTGCATTCCAATGATTTGTTTTTTTATTTGTTTTTGTTTTTTCTCACCTATACCCAAACTGCACTGCTGCCCCCATGATGCACCTCTGCTTGCTGGTTTATGTTAATGCGCTTGAACCCCATTGGCCCATTGCCATCATGTGCTCGCTGCCTGCTAATTAAGACTCAGTCGGCTGTCAAATCACTGAAGCGACCCCTCGACGCAACCTTTGACCTGGTACTATGACCTTTCACCTTTTAGCTTGGCATGTGGCTTTGTTGTAGAGCAGTGTTTTAACCAAAGATACCTAGCTATTTTTGTTGTCGTTGTCTCAGTGCAATGTCTGTTTTTTTCCTCCTGTTGATCTGTCATTATTGCCTGTGATAAAATGATTGTGGCTTTTTGGGTTCAGGCTTCATCCAAGACAAAACAACTCTCTTCATGTAGAAATCACCTCAAACACGAATTGAAATGTGGAAGTTGTGATAAGGAGCCACAATCAATTCATCACATGTAGCCTATTTAACAAAAGTCAGCGAGGGCTAAGAAAGTAGAGCTTCTATAATGGTGGCATGGCTTCAGTCTTACGTCCAAAGTCAGTGGTCAGTGTTGTTGAGCAGCTCAATCAAATGTGTGCATGTTTGTGTTGCTAGTGCATGTCAGATGGATAAGGGTGGGGCTAAGAGGAACAGTCTGTAAAACCATACAGGAGTGATCCCACCATAACAAATGACTACAGTTCAAATGATAGTTCACTCCTCCATCATCAAATCTTCTCCCAGATATTCAGACCTCAAGGATGGCCTCATGCCAAGACGAAATCCACATGCGGAGCGTTTTATGGTGTGAATATTCACAACGGGAAACATTTTTTTTAACATCTGACTCATGTCCCTTGGCATGGGACCATTTTTGACATTTGTCTGAGAGTGAACCATCACTTAAACATGGCTTACACAGTTTATCATGGAGCTAGCAGTGCAGCCTCCCTCTCTCTGTGCTTCCTACCTGTTCCACCTCCTGTTAGCAGCCTTATTGTTTTAATAGTTAATGCTTGCTCATGTTGCATTTAGTCAGCCCTAGGAGTACAAAGTTAACAATCAAAGTAAGCTTCCTAATGAAATATAATGAATATGAATGCTTGTTAGCCAGTAGCTCCAGTAGGCACCATGCTCCTGCTTGTGTAGTAATTGTGTCAGACTGCTGCTTGCTTGCTACTGATGATATGATGATATTGTTATTGTTGTTGTCGTTGTTGTTGTTGTTGTTGTTGTACACACAAGGATGTCGTGATGCTGTTTTTATGATGTCCTCTAACGTATGTACCTTTTTTGTTTTATTTCCCGTTTTTGCCTCTTTCCAACACACCCTCTCTCTCTTTTCCACGCACCTCTCTCTCTCTTTCTATCTCTGTTTTTTTGTTTTGTCACTGTCCTCCCTCCGTCTGGCTGGGCAGGGCATCGCTCCTAGTGTCATGGCTCCCCTGCCCAAGCGGGCAGCCCTGGAGAAGGCCAACGGGGCCTCTGCCATGTTTAACACCAGCATGCTCCAGTACCAACAGGCCCTGGCCAGCATGCAGTATCAGCAGCAGGCTGCTTTCCTCCCATCAGGTATGGCTCCCAAAGCAACCACCTCTAGTGCTCTGAGCACCTGAAGATGCTCGGATCAGTATAACCTGGCTCCTGCTTGTCGGGAGTTGGGCAAAGTTGTAGATTGCAGGACAGAGCAGTTTGGTTGAGGACAATATATCAACTTTTTTGTCTTCAGATAGAGGGAGCTTACAAAGATAGTCATACACATAACATAACATAAAAGCTCTAGGTCATGGGTCTTCAACAGGAGGAGGTCAGAGTTACTGCAGAGGGGCCGGCAAGTTATTGTGTGATCTTTTGTTGTTTTTGGTTGCTTAGTTTCTTTTCTGATGAATAGAAATGTCTTAAAATGCATGTTACAGTTACGTGAATCCAACACATTAGTAGCAAAGATAAATCGGCCTATTCATTAAAACAACAACCCAATTCATTAACACAAGATTGGTCATAGTCTAACTGTTACCCATGAATCCTTGTGCAGTCACGTGAACTAGCTAAGCTGTGCTAAATCACTGTGTGGCACTTATCCGTAACAGTGAACTAGTTAGCTTAGGCTACGTGTTATTATTTTACTAGCTTAGTATTGTATGCACCATAAAAAGATATGTTTATACATGCCCCTTAATGCCGCCCTACACATTATTGTAGGCCCAGTTTAATATTCAACTCAGTTGTATAGATATGTAGTAGGGGGTCCCTGCTCTGCCTCTCTTTCAGCTAAGGGGTCTTTGGCCTGAAAAACGTTGAAGACCCCTGCTCTAGATTCTCAAAGTGCAGTTGAATAGCTAAGAATGCTTCAACCAATGTGTGCGTTATGCTTTGTATGGCACTGCATGGCCACTAGGTGTTAAGAATGGGTCAGAACGTCTTTGTGCCTACTAACTGCTTTAATCAAACTTTACATAGCTACCTGCTCCTCCTAGGACATGCAGGCTGAGAGAGGAAGGCATGGGTGTGTGTAAGAGAAAGGACAGGACGTGGTTACTAGATTGTTAGATTAAAGTGTTTGTGTATTTTGTTGAGAGAACCATCGCTTGGGCTTGGGCTGGGATGGACGGGGCGGGACGTGTTGGTTAATGGCACCAAACAGCAGGCTGCAGAGTCTGGCTTCTGTTCACCTCTGCTGCTCACTTCTGTCTAGAGTGTGTATATAATGTTTAATACTTGATATTTACAATCACAACCGCTTGCACTCTTGTTGTATTACACATTCATATGCAATGCACTTCAGACAAAAGTTTAGATTCACACTCTCATTTGATTAACAGATATGATGAGTTCCCCAATTTGCCTTTTTCCAATCACTGATGACTGTTTCCAAAAAAATATTAACCTTTTTTTCCCACCTTATCTCTCCCCTCACTCTAACGAACCTTGTGATGGGCTGTTTTGATTTCTCTTCCCTATCCAATCCACTTCCTGTTGCACTGCATGATGGGCAGGCTCAATATTGTGCATGGCACCTACAGCCAGTGTTGGTAGGTTCCAGCTTTCCTTCTTCAGTTGTCTGTAACCTCATGTCTGTGACTCACACGACATCAAAATTTAACCATACTGTGAAATTGACTATATTGTATTAATAAATTAGTGATTTTTAGATGAGATTTTGGTGACCTGAGAGTCACTGTTCTGGTTGCGTGAAGATCATTTTTTGTGATTTGAAGCATAATTAAGAGTCCACATAAGGAAAGACAAATGTTGTGACATTTAAATATTTCTTATTACTTGTATGACAGCTGTTGTTGTTCATAATCAATTTAAATCACCTTTATTTTGTTAATTTCTCTGTGTACACACCTACTATATATTGCTTGACCACTCTAGTTCTCATTCCCGCTCTAAACTTGGCTTTTGGCTGGTCTAACCTGACACCTAATGAAACTCTTTTCAAAAGATTAAAAAAAAAAAAAAAAAAAGAAATTAAAAAACGAGGGAGTTCAATTATAACCTTCCCCCTTATCTCCTCTGCCTTAAATATTTATGTGACAGCACTGTTAGTTTTTGTAGAACTTTAAAAAGTTTGCTCTCATCTGGTGTTTACCAAGAAAGTGCAGTATTGTTAATTTTATGATATAATACACACACAAGTGGAAGTAAGTCACTGCGTTTGCTGCAGCTACACTGTGTCACATCAAGTTCTCCAATCACGAGACCTCTTATCAGTGTTGGCAGCAGGAAGAAAGGGAACCAGTTAAATCGAATCCCTCTCTGACTCCCCCTCTCTCCTTCTGCCCCTCTCTCCTTCTCCTTCCCTCATTTGCGTAGTGTGTATGTAGCTACACTGCTCCTTTGTGTATTTTTGCTTACATGATTTTCCCTCCAAAAAAGTTCCCATGATGCATGGTGGTTCTCCAGCCACTGTGTCTGCAGCCACCACATCTGCCACAAGCCCCTTCCAAACTGCCTCCACCAATCAGGTTTGCAACTCTACTGCATCAGTCTCTCTGTCTCTCTCTCTCTCTCTCTGTGTGTGTCTCTCTCTCTCTGTGTGTCTCTCTCTCTCGCTCTCTCTCTCTCTCCCTCTCTCTCTGTCTCTCTCTCTGTCTGTGTCTGTCTCTCTCTTTCTCTGTCTCTCTCTCT
>CALSCE010009779.1:5841384-5883884 GCA_943593645.1 Bovichtus variegatus | reverse complement strand
TCAGTGGTAAAATTTACAGACCTTTTTTTTCAAGTGAAATCCGTCATGTCTTACAGATCAAATGAATGTGTGCTGGCACCGTCCAAGCCAAAAGAGTTCAGCCTTTATGTACATAACCTTCAGAATGTCAAGCAATGGGACAAGGAGGGTCTGCCATCTCTTAGCCGGTCCACGACGATGGTCTCATCACACGTGTAAACATCACAGGTGCAACACATGATCTGTGCCATCCTCCCACATATCAATGTCAAGAAGAATTTGTTGTCAAATTCAACGTCCAGCCAAAAGAAGAGGAGTTCTTGGTGCCGTGGTCTCCCTCTGTGGGAAACGTTCACATTACACCTCTGTGTCTGACTAAATCATAGCACTCAATTTGTTCTAATTATTATCATTACCGTACGCACAGAAGGTCAAGAGTGTGTTTGCATAAAAGCAACTTTCAGTGCTGGTAGATTAGTAGACCAAGATTTTATTTTAATTTTTTTGTTCTGCTTTATTTTTTTAATTGATAGCCATATTTCATAGTTTACAAGTGTAATGCAAACATACAGCTTGAATTTGAATTGAAATCTGAAAGGCACAATGATTTTAACAGGAATTGTATTCGCCAAAAGAATTAGGCATGTACAGTATTGTGTTTTTACGGCTACTAGTGAAACTAGATGTTGAAATGAGGGTTTTGGACGTATGAATGTTCTGGGTAAACCAACATACCTGTGTACCTTGAAAGCACAGCCAGGCTAGTTTTCTTACCTTGACATGTGCCATCAAGGCCATACAGCTAAAACCAGAGTGTTATCTCAGCAGTGTTATTTGTTTACCGAAGGTAAAAGTTTTTTGTATGGCTCTTTTTGTATTGTTTTGTTTTCAGAATCTCCATTCTGAGTGTTTTGTTTTTTTAACTTTTCATTTCTCTAATTAATCCATTTTAGAAGTGGGGTTTTTGCCAAATTTGTGTTTTTTAATTTCTATGTTTTTTTTTTCTTTTAAAATCAAAAATGGAGGGTTTTTCTAAAGTTTGTCATACCTCTTTTCATAGACTAGTGTTGTTTTTGTTTGTTGGGATTAAGTTGTTGCTCAAGTCCATTGACTCTAAAGCCTGGTGAAGTAGAGGGTGTAGCTTCGATTGACATTGTGTTACCTTGTTCTGCCTCTTTTAAAGAGGAGCGACTCTAAAACTGTGCCTCCAAGAAGCACTGTTGAGCCATGTGTTGATGGGAATTTCAAACAACAGACCCGACGGTCTATTAGGTCATTTAAACCACATGTGCACTTGAATGATTGTTTGTCTAGTCACCCTGTTTTAATTTCACAACTCATCCTAAGTGAAGTTTTTCACTTTTGAGGAAATGCAACACATAATGTGTTTGTGTTTCCAAGTTAAACATGGAGGTCCTCATTCACTTGTAGATCTGACTACAGAAACCAAAGCACAGTTTTTCTCTCAATCATATTCACAAAGAGTTACAGAGGCATCTCTTGAGAGTAAGGAAACATGTTTATCATCTTTCATTCATTTGTCAATTTTATGATCACATCCCTTTCTGTTTTCACAGAGGTGTGTAGTGTGTCTTTACCGATTGTAATGTACCTAACGAAGCCTTAGATTACAATTAATGGGTCCCAGCCCAATCAAATGTACTTTCAATCACCATGCAGGTAAAGAACACCAATGATGTTTTATAGTTGTCTCACGTGCCGCTTATGATCTTTTTTTTTTTTGTTCTTTTTCTCTTTGTAAAAGTAACAATTACTCTCTTAAATTTCATTGATCTTCTGTGTTATGTACTACTTAAGGATTTGAATCTATTTGAGGTATGTAGATGTAGATTTTTCTTTTTTTTGCCTTACTATATATTACTTGACAACATTGATATAGCCGTTGTAGATTTTGAGGTAGTATGACATTCATAACTTTTTCAAACCATATAAATGATAATGTGTTGAGTCAGTTTTAAATATTCACTTCATTCATATAGCTGGATATCTTTTTCAGATGATGTTACATTATCAGTTAATTTTGTTGATGAAAGACTTTTTTGATACAAGGAATGAGATCAATTAATTTGCTGCCACTGCAGCAGACAAAAAAAACTAATGTTTTAACCAACTTAAATTTTCCTTGGCACATGTCAAGATCACGTTTGAAAATATATTGTATTGAAATATAGATTGTCCATGTTTTAGAGTAAAAATTATTTTCTACTGTATCCATTTCAAAAAGATATGTGTCTTTGTTTGAATATTTCTTAAGTTTGCCCTGAATGTCAGGCCAAAACGAGCAGTGAGATTGACGGGTCTTTGGATGTTTGGTGGATAGTGAGATTAGGAGCGAGAAAGCAAAGACTTTTCCAGACTGGAGAGGTCAGAAATGCTGCAGATGATGAGTTCTAACCTAAGGGATGAAAGTTGACGTTTTGCACTTCTGTATATAGTCAAATGAACAGAGAAAAAAATGTGTATCATATTGAGATATTATTTTGAATAAAAAAAGATCTATAATTATAAGGAATTTTGTTAGATTAATTTAAATTCTTAAATTAGAAGACCAGCTAAAAAAAACTTGCTTGCAAAGAAGGGCACTAGTTTCTTGGCCAATGCATTCAGAGAAAGCTATGCGCTTTTTGTCTTATTTTATCAGTAGTATTGCAAGGGAATGTCGAAGGGGAATAGAGATCCCCATGTCATGCTTTCTCCACCTCTTCTGTGGGATGACATATCCAATAATATCCATATATCATTTGTTAGACTTGGTCATGCAGTATTGCTGCTCCCATGGTACAGTCGATACATACAACTTTCAAAATTTGTATTCTATTATAGTTTGATTTGACTGCATGTAAAAGTACAAACATGTAAACAAAATAAACTGCGTAGTTATGTGAAGCAAGATAACACATTCAGATTACAGAATACACAGTAATATGTTTTTGTTTTTCTAAATATACATACAGTAGATAACAGTGGGGAGAAATAATACTTCAAAAACAAGTCATCTTACTCTTGTGTGATAAAAAAAATATTTTCCAAGCAAACATGCTATTTAAACAATGATCAAATATTAGCACTCATTCACCCCGGATACTTTCTCATAGCCATATAATTACAGTCGACACTGACTCACGGGACGTTGTTCCTGCTATCATGGCTGTGCACTCAGCAGGTGAAGGCTCACCTCACCAAATGCGTATTTGGCGAATTCGTCTTTGAAATGAATGTAACAGCCAACAGTCAACATGCTTGTGACTTGAGGCTGCTGTGTTTAGTTGCTACAGAACCAAAGCACCATTTTCTCCGAACCAGATGTTCCGTCTCCTGGCTGGAACCATGGGTTTATCTTCCCTGCTGGGGGCACGTGTACGCTTTGACTGCTTTTTACTTGTAAGTGCAACCACCGATTATGTATTTGCTAACAGCTTCCACACAATAATGTACTATTCTGTCTTCAGATTTGTTTATGCACATTTTATTGTTGCCATAATTGACTCTGAATCTGAATCTGAAATCTAAATAAAACAATATTTGATTTGCTCATGCAACAGGTGTGTGGTCACTGCCTCTGTGTACTGAATGTGTGAGTCAAGTTAACGCAAAGGGACATTTCAGTAAACGCTTTAAAGCTCAGATATCAACTTCATATTTATTAACACATGGACATTGATGCGCTGTCGCTGAGACGTTCCAACTGCACCTTGCACGTCAACGCACAAGTGTTTATTTACCATTATATTTTCTTCCCAATTCATATGTGAACGGGACAATCTAGGACAGTTTATTCGATATTGTTTCTGAACTTCAACCTTCAGGGTTCAATGTCAGCAAGACTGGAGCAGCTCCACGGAGAATGACATTAATATTAATTAAATTGATCATGCTCAGGGCAATTTACATGACATACTGTGCTTTATCTGGGTCAGAAGTGATAATGGGAACTCACAACATGCCTCCCATTGTACTATATATGAACATGTAACATTTGACTTCCATGTTTTGGAGAGATTGCATTCAGTTCAGAAGGCATGGGTGTCTTATTCGTACAGTGATTTATGTTTGCAAGTCTAATTCAGATATGGACAAAGGTAGTCTCACCCCCAAAAATCAAATCACAAGAACCCGCTTTCCCTTCCAAATTGTTTGACACAAAAACTCAGTATTTTATCTTCAGAAACAGGCTACACCCGTGATCAGCATTATGTAGTGCCACCATAGTGCACGTTAGCAGGATGTCTATCAGATAATCTAATCAGATGATCACAACAGATCAAGATGAATAAATGACAGAAGCCTCTTGGTTCCTGCTGAGTAGAGCAGTCTGGTTAGAATTGGGGCTACATTTAGAAGTTTATTGAGAAAACAACATAATGTTCTTTTTCACAATATTCTGTGACCATGTTTTAGCCCTTTTTCTCATCTCATCTGGCGGGCACACAACGGGGACACGCTCCATCGTTAAATACCATCATACAATATCATCATAGCAAAGAGAAAATGTGAAAACACATCAGTCATGGATCTTTAGAACCTGTCAATGAAACTCCTTCAATTGTAGAAAAGTATAACCCTAACATCATGACTGCAAAGATGAAGGAAATCAGAAATAAATCAGAATCAGAATCAGAATCAGAAAACCTTTATTCATCCCACAGCGGGGAAATTTACAGCGCTACAACAGCAAAGGGACAGTGCAGATAAAAGGTTAAGTACAATGGATAAGTACAAAATATAAGTACAAAAATAAATAAATAAATAAACATTAAGATTGTAGATATAAACAAACTATCATCATATAATATATTATTTAATGTGGAATGTAACTGAGCAGTCATAGTCAACTACCTTACTTAAGTGCAAATTTGAGGTACTTGTACTTCACTTGAGTATTTCTATTTTATGCTACTTTATACTTGTACTTGTTTGATAGTATAACACTTCCACGGAGCCTTTTCTCTGCATTATGTGTACTACTTTTGATCATTTTACTTACAGACAATTGTAATGGAGTACTTGTATTTTGCAGTATTGCTACCCTTACAGGCCCAGGCAGTGGTGGAATGTAACATTTAATCAAGTACTGTAAGCTACTTAAGTAAAGTATTGAGACATACTTTATATTTCTAATCCCCTACATGTTGAAAGCCAATATACTTCATTACAGCTTTCATTTCTAGTTTCTATTAGCTTTTTAATACAAAATATAAATCAACTAATAAAGGATTATATATTAGTATAGGCTAAACTACCCAGCAGTATATAAAGTAATTAAAATCAGCCCCACCTTTACCAGCTGCAAAACTAAAGGGATGTTTACACACAAATGTATATGATAATATAATAGATATGAATCTGAAATGGCACATTCTGCATAATGAGAACTTTTGGGAACTTTAAGCCTATTTTGATGCCGATACTTTTGTATTTTTACTTGACTCAAATGTTGCACGCACGACTTTTATTCGTAAGTATTTTTACCCTGTATTATTGCTGCTTTTACCAAAATAAAAAACAGCTGAGCACCTCCCACCCCACTGGCCCATGTGGTGAAGATACATAATCTGACATATGTAAATCGATTAATAAATGACGTCATTAGCACGCACGATGATCATGATTTCGGGGACAGTGGGTGGCAGTGAAGCGCCTCCTGAGAACAATGGCCGTGATCATGTCCACCCTCATGCACGAGGGCAGAGGTCAATCGCAGTAGGCCACAGACATGCACGCGGCTGCAGTACGCGCCTGGTCACCTGACGGCTCCGGGGTTTGGGTGAGACGGCTCCTTTAAGAAAACGGAACTGAGCCTCGGCTTTTGACGCGCTGAGGATGTGGGCAGGAAACGCCATGCAAGAGGAGAGCAGCGATCACGCTTCCCAACGCCGTTGCACAATACAGCGCGATCAAAATGTGCTTTAATCCCCCCCGCTAATGTCCAGGAGCGCTCATTCTCCTCGGATCTGCACTCCGCGGCCGTCACAGAGCAGGCTAGGGGGATTTTCCGGCGTGGGATTTGACTCCTATCCGAGCGAGAGGACAGCCTTCCCAGCCTGCTCGGTTTGAAAACATCGGGGCTGGTCAGCGGGTGGGAGCGAGAGAGCAGGCTTCGTCGCGGAAAGAAGGAGGTGTCTGCCTATTTTTTTTTTTTCTTTTTCTTTTCACCCCCCAGCCATGAGGGAGTACAAAGTGGTTGTTTTGGGGTCGGGTGGAGTCGGGAAATCCGCGCTGACGGTGCAGTTCGTGACGGGCTCCTTCATCGAGAAGTACGACCCGACGATAGAGGATTTCTACAGGAAGGAGATCGAGGTGGACTCGTCCCCGTCGGTGCTGGAGATCCTGGACACGGCGGGGACCGAGCAGTTCGCCTCCATGCGAGACCTGTACATCAAGAACGGGCAGGGCTTTATTTTGGTTTACAGCCTGGTGAACCAGCAGAGCTTCCAGGACATCAAGCCGATGAGAGACCAGATCATCCGGGTGAAGAGATACGAGAGGGTGCCCATGATCCTGGTGGGAAACAAGGTGGACCTGGAGGGGGAAAGAGAGGTGTCTTCCGGGGAAGGCAAGGCGCTGGCCCAGGACTGGACCTGCCCGTTTATTGAAACTTCAGCCAAAAATAAAGGATCGGTCGACGAACTGTTTGCAGAAATAGTCAGACAGATGAACTATTCAACTGTTCCCAGTGGTGGCAACCAGTGCTGTTCATGCGTCCTGCTCTAAACACCGAAAACATCCAGAAACAGTGCATCCGGGCTGAATTTGAGCTTCTTACTTGTCCTGCGGGCTTTTTTGCAAAACTATTCTCTCTCTGTCTCTCTCTCTGTCTCTCTCTCTGTCTCTCTCTCTGTCTCTCTCTCTCTCTCTCTCTCTCTCTCTGTCTCTCTCTCTCTCTCTCTCTCTCTCTCCTCCTCACACTGTTGTCTTATTGTTGCACACAAACACGAATCGACGACGACAACAATCGATTATGTATTATAGTCTGGAAAAGTGTTTACATGACAAAGTACTTGAATGTTTTGGGATTTTTTAAATAGCTTTGTATATGACACTTCTCTGGAAATGTGCCTCAATGGGAATGTCTTATTGTGAAACCTAAGAGACACCTGTTTTCTGGTTATTTTGTGTGGTTTTATTGGTTGCGTCGTGCTGTAACATCTTCTAGGCTGGGTCCATCTGTCTTGGATGGTGGTGGGGTTGTGCTAATCCCTGGCAGAGCTGGGATCGGTCACTTTGAGGGTCTTTTTGGCTGAAATGGCGGAGCAGGAGGCCTGAAAGCACTTAAAATCGCTCATAAACGTAACAATCACCACTCAAGCCTTGCCTAGGTTTCTCAAAACAGATCGCCACCATTTATTTCCCCAAAAGGTCAAGCGGGATCCAAGAGGTGCAGACCCCCACCCACCAACATGCCGTCTCTGAAAGCTGTGGACTGTGGTGGAGTTGTGTTACGACTTTATATTTTCGTTTTTATCCCCCCTCTCCGGTCTGGTGAAAGTGGATTTATCATGGAACTTGCACTTGGCTGACGATGTTTCTCCTCAGTGTGCACAAACGAGGACCTTAGTGCATTGCTGTCGCTGCATGGGGAACGCCACGACCCCGTGTCAAGTGCCTTCCTAAGAAAACTCCTGTGACTGTGCCAACTGATGAGCCCTACTTCCTCTGCAGTGCGTCTTGATGGCAATCAGAACTTTTTAGCAGTTTTCAGTAAACGATCTAGTTTCATTAGTTGTCAAAGTGAAAATAGCCTCTTCCTATTTTACTGTCAGGAAGCTAAGCTTGTGTCAGACCTGCTGTTACAGGGTCGGAGTCAGGCCGTTTCTCGAGGTACTAGTCCAACAAGAACAACAGAGTAACTTTAACCTACTAGGATTATGGTTCAGTGAATGGCAAGCCATGTTTTGTCTGTATTATCTAGATTTTAATTTGTTTCTTTTCTAAACATACTATGACATTTTTGACTTACTGTAATTGTAATTCTCCCTTTGGACAAAATCTTCTGCCATCCACCTGTCAGTTTGAAAGACTTGTAATACAAAACGCATTTTACGTAACGCTGTGTGCTGTGCTTGTCTCTGCTGATAACATAAAGTGTCGACATTTTGGGGTACTTTGAATGTGATTGTCCCTTTTAAACAGTATTGTTGCTGAAACAAGTAAAGTCCATACATTTAGTCAACAGATGGGAAATTAATTGGCAATTTATTAGTAGTTTAAGTAATATATGAAGGGAAAGCTCCACACATGTTGTAGTTCCAGGTACAGCGATGTGAGGATTTGCTGCTTCCCTGTTTTTATACATTTTGGGTTTTGCACAAAACAAGTAATTTATAGAAGTCACCTTGGGCTCCTGGCAATTGTCATTCAGAATTTCCAAAACTTTTGGACATGTTATACACTAATAATTAATGAAAAAAGAGATTTACCGACTATGAACATAATTAAATGCTGTGGCTTTTCTTGGTATTTATATATCATTTGGTAGATGCAGCACCTGATGCCATATTTGACACTTGTTTACAAAAGTACAGGTTTTAAATGTTTTACTGTACTGTTCCTATGAGGATGAATAGCCTTCAAAACCTTGTTAGTATTATTAAGTAAGTGATCGTGGCCCACGTGAATAAAAAAAACTTCTCAGTCCAGTTGTTTGAGTAGTGGGTAGGGTTTCCAGTAAGTATGTTTTGCTGGGGAGAGCTGTTTCCCCTCTTCCCTGCCGCATGTTTTCTAGGCTGTGGAGCGGAGGACAGAGAGGGCTTTTTGTGTCTGCAGCCAAGTTCAATCAGCCATACATACTGTAGACTGGTATTTGGTAAGCCGTTCCTCAGAGCGGCCAATGAGCTGCTGCCTCAAGTGTCCCTCTAACCGCAGAGATTCAAGGTCAGATTACCAAACTCAATCCAAGGACATGCTCACACTATTCAGGCACGACGTGAAGAAAGGATTGCTTCAATGAAGTTAGCAATGCTTGCTTTGTTTTCATAATGACCATCTGCGGCCGCTGCAACTGTCAGTGCCTCCTTATTTAAGATGCGACTCTAAAGCGCTTTGCAGGAATGCATATCTCATAGTCCTTTCATTAGAGATGACTGGAATTTACTATCAACTATCACCGACTCTATGCAACTAACTCCGGTTTTATACAATACAGTATGTCCATCTAAATGATTACTGATGAATGAACAGGTGGCCTTCATTTCTTTCTGTCTGATTGGGGAAAAATGTATTAACTTTCTAAGTGAATTGAACTTTATACAGTGATTGTGGCTACAGATCAATATGAATCACATAAAGTTGTGTGTGATTCATGTTAATCTGCATGTCAACTTTCACTCTTAGCTTGTCATCAAAAAAAAAAGCAACAATTCTGCGATATTTAAGGGAATAATTTTTTTTAACACAAAATAAGGTGTAAGATAAATGTGTCAAACTGATTTAGCTAGTTGCTTAGCTACCATTTTTTTTTTTTTTTTTATCTTAACAAGTGGTTAAATGTGTTCACTTTGCTCCATAGGCCTAAAATACTGTAACACAATAACTACAATGAGCAAAAGCAGGACTACTGTCACTGCCTGTCAGTGTAAAAGTACTGTACCTACCTATGTACAAATTGAGGTAGTTTTACTTTGCTTGAGTATTTATATTTATTGCTACTTTATATTTCTACTCCACTACATTTCAGAGGGAGATATACCGCTGCCGTAACTACTTACTTTTCAGATTAAGATTTCTTTTTGTAAACAAATGATCATTTTGTAAAATGAAATGCAATGTTAAATATTTAAGCAGTGGCTCTAAACCTTTTTGGCTTCTGAACACTTAAAGAAAAACAGCGTCTAGTTGAGGCCCCTTGTCACATTTCAGATGTTGTTAGCAGTCAAAGTCAAGTCACATTCATTCATGAAGAACATTTCAAATCAAGCCACGTTGCCCGAGTGCCGTCACTGACGGACCAAAGCAGGGAGCTAAAATAAAGAAACACCGACACAAACCTAAACGCACACAGCAAAGAGTTGGTTTTACTTCAATTCTTTTTAAAGGCTCAAAATGGTAAAATCTCTGACATGCTGTGTAAATGTTCAAAACATTAAAACAAATCAACATTTCATACATAGTTATGTCGTGAACCAAACTACCTGACATTGTGTAAAGCAGTTAAACTCCACATTAACCTGCTTCAACAGTAAATGCTACTCATACAATGATCAGTATTAACAATTTAATGTTACAGTTTATATGCAGACACCAAAAGAAGATCCTGTTTAAGTACTGTTGTTTGTTAGCACTGAATTTAAAAAGACAATGGGTTTTTAGTGGTTTTTACTTTATATCTTTTGCATGCAAACTCTAAAATATAAAGTGCTGCTTTTCTTTGCTTACGGTCGTCGGAAAAAGAAGCTACAAGTGGCGTTTTTTTGGCGTTACTCAAATAACTGTATACAAATTATATGAATATATACATATAATATTATGAATTTGCTACTCTGCCTTTGGAGCCGGAGGTTTGCCACACATTCTAACACAATCTTCTGCTTACTGCAATATTACACACACCCTGCTGTTCATCCTGAGTTTCACAATCTGCCTGGCCTAGTGCAACATGTGCAATACATGTAAGCTAAAAGCAATTCTCCATTTAGCTTAACCTCTGCAACATTTCACCTGTTTAGTCTAAATCCTCTATGCCTATAACCGCTAACCACATTAGCATTTCATTGCACGCAAATGTGTCAACTAAAGCTTACTGATACGTTGAGCTTTTTCAATGTATAGAGGAAAGGAAGGGTAGATGGTTTAGTGTTTCCTGTGTTGTGGCAACTTCACCTCAGACCTATGAAATGCTGAAACAGATACACAGTTCCTCTTTCAAAATTTAGAAATGGTTTGCATCGTCACAGCCTCTGGTGCCCATGACACAGGACGTGAGCCCAGACCTGTAATGCACACATGGACACATTGGGGGAAAAGGATGAACAGATTTCACTTGTGTGGCTGTGGTGCATGCAATGGCTCCATGTGATTTGATTTGAGCAAAGAAGCCAGCAGGATCATGTGACACTAATTTACAGTAGTTGCCGCTGGCTGGTCATCTTCGAGCTGTTTGGACTCACAGCCTGAGGCAGAAACATTGGAAGAGATCATCGAATTTCCCTCAAAACACTGCCATCGTCCAACCACCGCAGACACTTACACTAAAACACCTTCTCTCATGTAGACTGTTGAAGAGTTTTCATGTCTTTATTATTGTTAAACCAGTGAACCACATGTGACAGCCGACAACGCACACACTCAGTCTGACCCCAGCACCAAGAATGTGAGTAAATGTGGAAGTAAGAAAGTCTTCTTTCATCGTATGTCCTGTGCTTGTCTTGGCTTTCGCAATAAAAAAAAAAAGCCTTTAACTGTGGAGGAGAGCAGAAGCAGTCAGGGACAAAAAACTTGCTGCTTCATAAGAAGTAAAACTGTACATGGCATGCTGCCATTTTCATGGCTGTTCAGTGGCTGGTGAACACAGTCAAGAGCATCTAGCTGCTAAAGATCCAGATATTTTTCTCTAGAATTGTTGGAGACCATACTGGATAGCAACCACTACACTACAGAATGAATCTATTATCATACATAATAAATCCAGCTGTTTGCCCAGAGTCTCATGTACACCTGGTCTCCCACTTCAAGCCGTAGAGTCATGCCACTGGTTGCTGCCTCGTGGTGGTTTCCATTTTTGTAGGTCAGTGTGAGCTCAACATTAAAATGTCCAATATTTCCAACATTGACGGTAGATGCTCCAAATGCCACCCGCTTTCCTTGGGAGGTTACATAAAGAGTCATTTTTCAATTACTGTTGGTCTTGATCAGCTCGCACTACTATGTTTTATAGACCAGGAAATACCCTTGAATTCACCAGAAAACCAACAGCTGTTTTCTTCTGCTCTGATTAGAACAATCAAATTCTTATTTTGGCAAATGTTTTTGAAATATTATATAAAAATATGTGAAACGGTGGTGCTTTATGGCAGCCCTAAGATAAGGCAGAGCAGCAAAACAAGATATAAAGCAATAACAATATAAGAGGGTGCAAGAAAGATAAGACAGTACATGAGGAACATATCTGCTACTGATAAACAGTAAAACGTGACAGAGGCCGATCTTTGAGAATAAGTGAAGGCAAGTGCACGTGATTGACCACAATGGCTTCCACTTTGAGGGTCGGATTTTTCTAGCAGCGTTGACTCGCTGCCTGCAGGAGTCAGATTGTGTACAAAATGAGTCACAGGTCTTGGAGGGAACAGTAGAGAAAAGACCTCACATATCCAGTGACTGAAATAGACTAAATGCTCTGCGTCTGCCTCTCACACTGCACACTGAGTGGGAGGACACAGCAGACGCACAGAGGTGCTCACAGCTCCCTCACATTTATCCACCATTGTATCTCCATTTTCAGCCTATGCTGATACGCTTAGGCCTATGAATGGATAATGTGTGCATTCACTTCCATCTTCGTGACTGTTTCTGAAAAGCTGCATGTCTCTTTTCTGGGTCAAAACATTATATAATGATCTACAAATCTAACTTAATAGGACTTTAAACTTCTCAGGCCTAATATGCTGATGTAACTGAATGTTTCCTTGGATACGGCTGCTGTATCCTCTCTGTCCACAAGAGGGCAGGCAGGTACAACTGAGGAAAAGAAAAGAGGTTTTATATATATATATATATATATATATATATATATTATATTGAGTCTTATTCAATATGCTTCCATTCAAGGGTGATTTAATAAATCATTTCAGGATTTTTTGAACTGTTATATAAAAAAATAAATAAATAAATTTAAAAAACAATAATAATTAAAACAAAGTCATACATACACTGTACAAATAAAAGTTACCAAACAATAAGTTATTACAATAAGTTACCCTGTAAATCAGGGTATGTTTTTGATATTTTACTATATAAAATATTTTAAAATTAGAGCAATAAAACATGGTCTTAGAAAGTGGTTTGGAAAGCTATTTAAAATATGTTATTATTAATATTAAAAAGAATTACAAATATATATATACTGTATATATTAAGTAAGGAGCACAAGAGAAATATATATATATATTTACATGAAAACACCAGCATAAAATATGGGACAGCAATGCGTGGCATAATCTCTCGATAAGCCATACATCTGTTTTGCAGATAAGGTAGAAACTATTTATTCATAGAAAGCCTTGATTTTATCCTGCTAAAAGGCCTACATTTTTGGACATTTAAGAGTTTGTTTTTTGTTTTTTCATCAACTATGTCAGTTATTCATCTTTGCTCATCCCCAACAAAAACAACATGAATGATTATTTGAAGATCTTTCTTTAGTCTATTTCTACTAAGCCTTTACCATGTAACCAACGTAATGGTGCTGTTCTATGATAGCTTCAAGACAAGGTTGAACAAAAAAAAAATAGAAAACACAAGGGAGATAAGACAGCACAAGAAAACAGATACATGTTTACTGGAAACCACGGGGCAAACAGTAACAATCTGGGAGAGAAAGTGAAGGCATTTGCATGTGATTGACCACAGTTGCTTCCACTTTGATCATTTTTCAGATTGTGTACAAGTGTACATGAGTCACCGTGGTCTTGGAGGGAACAGTGAAGAAAAGTCCTCTCATATCCAGGGACTGAAATAAGCGAAATGCTCTGCCTCTCACACTGCACACTGAGTGGGAGGACACAGCAGACACACAGTGGTGCTCAGCTCCCCCACATTCATCCACCATCTTGTCTCTTTTTCAGCCTATATACACATAGGCCTGTGAATGAGGGATGTATGTTCCTGTTGGCGTGTGTGCGCATGCATCCACTTCCACTTCCATGATTGTTTCTGCAATGTTGTGTGTTACTTTTCTGGATGAGAAAAGTACAAAATGTAATTCAGGCTTGATACTGTATGAGAAAGTAAAACCGATTATTTTCCCTTGGATCTGGCTGCTGTATCCTCTCTGTTCACAAGAGGGCAGACAGGTACAACCGACCAAGAGAGAAGTACTCATACGTAGCTTCATATGTAGGACATACTGTATGTACGTGCTCTTTATACTAATATATTTACATTTTGGGATCACTCTAAATGACCTCTACCACTGCCTCAGCTTCAAATCATGCTGACAAATGAAACAAAAAGAAAACTTTATGTGAGGAGCACAAGAGAAATAACAGGACATAGTTACATGAAAACACCGACATAAAATAAGTAACAGCAATTCAATTAGAGATGTGTCCAGCAGATAAAGTAGAAAAAACGATTCATAGAGAGCCTTGATTTATTCTGAGACATTAAAGAGTTGTGTGACATGTAGCACAACTAAAGAAAGATGATAAAATCAGTGAGCTGATAAAGTAATGTCAGTTAAATATGTATCTGACGTTTGCTAACATTAGCCACCATAAGCAAAACCCTGTGAGTATATTGAACTGAGCAAGGATGCACTCTGTTGCTTCTGAGTTCAACTTATCTTTTGTAAGAGGACACTTGCACCATTTCTTCTTTTAAAAGTGACATATTCTCATTTGAATTCCCAAAATACATAGCGAAAGTAATTTAATACTGGGGATACAAGATAGCCATACTTGTGGTCTTGGAAAGCATCCACTCAGTGTATTCTTATTACTTGTTACCTGGCTCATTGTGTTGGTGCTATACACATTAAGTTTTCTTTGTATATGTTAAGTCTCCTCTAAGAAAGGACCTTGGTGTCTGTGTATTCACAATCAATAAACATTCACATACTTGGCTGGATTTCAGTTTTTCGTCATTGTGTAATTATTTGCTTAAAGGAAAGCAGACTAGAAGAACTTTGCTCTCAGCTGCAACGTGAACTGGCTGTAGGTCACATGCCACAGATACATCAAGTAAATATTTCTTACAAGTATAAGTTGACAAAAATATCCCTCTGGCTTTGGTCGGCTTCCCTCACAGACAAGCGGGCTTCTCTCGCTGGAACCACCAGGAGCTCAAACAAAAGCTGCCTTTGTCTTTTAATTTGTCATCTAATAATAAAGTTGGCATCACAGGTATGGCACAGAGGTGTCTCTGCCCTCCTCTCTGGTGTCTCCTTTGATACCGTTAGTATGTTCATTTTGTGATTCTGTTTTCCCGTCTTTCTTTGCTTTGTCTATGCACATGTGCATTATGTTTGATATATCTGTGGAAATTGGGTCGGGGTATTACACTAAATCTTTAAATCTATTGGCCTTAGTCATGAAAACTCTTCAGCAAACAAATACGCATATCCTCTATGGTCCCGCATGACCAGCATTGCATTGTACTTACATGGAGATGTTTTTAAGCCACATTCTCTCCACAGGATGACTAAATATATTTAAAAGGATTGGCTAACTAAATAAAGTGTGCTACCAGCCTGTGGGAGACAAGGTTGGTCCAAACATGTATCTCAAGGCAGCATGCAGTGAGATCTCCATGCCCAGCCAGAGGGGTCGGCCGAGGCTGGATCGTTTCCCCAGTTCCATCCAGCAGAGGCAGGGGGCAGGAACCAGGGTGCACCCCTCAAGCCCCACCAGCTGCCTTCCAGGAAGCTTCGACGCCAGCAGACCTCGAGAGCAGCAGGGTTTGGAGGAGCTTCTTCATGTACACAGCCATTATTTTCAGGCATCCGTTCAACCTAGAGCCAGCATGGTGTACAGGTAGGATATTGTGTTCAGAAGAAGGGTGCATGCAATTAAAAACTCTAAAAGATTTAGTACATAAATGCTATAAATTCATGCCATGCTGCATTATCTGATATAGTCATAGCAGGAGATTTACAGCATGCACCAAGTTTTACATTACTTACATTTTGCATCATTTTGGCTTATCATGTTGATTCTGCCGACTGAATTGCAACTTTTTTTTGCATCTGTTCGAAGGGTAAATGTGAATTGAGTTTAAGCCCCATCAGGGTAAACAGCAGCCTGTTTGTCAATTCCCTCCAATCAGTGTAATTTATACTGGAAGTAAAGATTAAAGTTTACCTCTGCTCAGCGGGGTCCCTGTCCTGTTAAATACCTAATGCTTTCATCATCTTCTGATAAGGAAAGGTCCTTCTTGGCACAGCGAGACCCGCCACTAATTCCCATCCGCAATTAGACTTGACGTTTGAGGCACATGAGGCCACCATCAGATATGCTGCTCTGTCTCCGTGGCTGCAGGTTTCAGTGCTGTGGAAAGACTGAGGATTTGAATAAGTAATGGAGCATACGTTTGAGTTGATTGCCATAGCAAAGCGGAAAGAAAGTGAGCTTTCAGCAGTGATGATCAAATATACCATTACATGAAATTCCTTTCTTTTTTTTCCCCGACAGTTTCTGAAACGTGATCATTTTCTGGATGTGGGATGGATGTGTGACTGGTGTATTAAATTAGAATAATTAAATAAAATTAATTAGTCCAAATCCAAAAATCCAATTAACTTTTTTTCTTTCTGGGTTCAAAGTTTTATATATGATACTAATTCCTCATTCTACTTCATCCCAGATATGATTGTGTGTGTGTGTGTGTGTGTGCGTGTGTGTGTGGGAGTAGTAGCAAAAGTAAAACTTAAAAATAACAGTTTGGCAAGCAGTTAGAACCATATGAGTGTACCATATTTTAGATATCTTTGACTGTACATCAAAAGAATGAAATTAGTTTTTTGCAAAGTCTTAATTTGAAAGAGTTGGCACTCCTATTTTTTTTAAATGGGACTCTATAACTATACAGGGTTTATTTTATTCCCTGATGAGTGAAAATATGTTTTTTTCAACTAAGTCCTAGCTGTGAAATGACATAATAAAAAAAAATGGCCATCATTGGCGTGACATCACATAGGTGGGCGGGGTACGCATCAAACAGGAAGTTGAATATGATGTACTACTGCAACAAAATCAGTCATTATTATCATGGTTCTATTAGCATTAGGATATATTTATTTTGGACAGCATGATTTGGGGTGATTGAGACAAAAGTCTTTGCTAATGAAGAATCAACCTTGCACTAGAGAACCATTGTTTGTACTCTAGATTAGTGGTTCCCAACCTCTTCATGTGTGCGGATCCCTGAACTACCACAAGAATGTTCATGGACTAGCTGGATTTTGCTGGCTTTTTCGCTGGTTAGCTAAAACTGCTAGCAAAAACACCAAGTGTACCATAATACATTAACCAAGCCAAACATAATGAGTTTAGACTAGTTACTCCCTGGTTCCAGTTTGTATACTAAGCTAAGCTAATTACCTGCAATATCTAGTTTTAAAAGGAACGTACAGACAGAGTGGTATCAATTCTTCCACTCTAGGCAGGAAAAGGAATAAGCGTATTTCCCCAGGCTAATCCTTTTTGGAACTATGACTATACTAATAACCTTACTGATGATAACAGCATGCATGGCACATAACACTGTTAAACTGTAATGCCCCTTCAGCCTATGTATTTCATTGAAGTATTTTATTATGAACTCAATCATCTCCCCTGTGCATCTAGGATTGAGCTGTTACCCGAAGGGAGTTTTGTTTCAATAACACCCGATACATAAAAGCTAAAACTCCAAAGAAAGTGAGCTTGTTAGCCATTTATCCTGAGGTTGGAATTCTGCAGGTTCATAAACATTTAATCGATACTGAATCTATGAACCACTGAGTGCTTCACCGTTAGACAATAAATAGCTCTGCACCCACATCCCTCTGCCATTCAATATTCCCGCTATGAGGTCATATGCCTGCTGGGCAGACGCATAAGGTCACTAGGCTTCTGTAGGAGCTGTAACAAAAGATGTCAGCATTCATCAGTGTCACCATAGGTTTCAAACTGAGATTAGGTCGTGGCTGAAGCTGATAATGATGTCGATGGTGATAATAGGAAATGTCTTAATGGTAGATGGCAAACTTGTTGCTTTTGGTGCTGTTGGTGAAGGATGGTGATGAGGATGAGGATGAGGATGAGGATGATGATGACCTTGCACTTTCAGTCAAATCCTTCTCATATTGTCCCCTCCTATCAGATTTAGAATCAAATCCTCCATCAATATCTCATGCATGTTTGCTGGCCCCAGAGTGGCATTTTTAGCGCATAGTAGCTGTGACCATTGTGTCCACACAGAATCGGTGCCACCCTATTAAGGAAGATTAAACAACCAATTCTTTCTCGGTGGTGTTGTACGCGCAGTGCATCACAATGACATGCGCCGCCGCTGTCTAAATTGCAGCATATTGCAAAGACTATGGACTTGGAGCGAGAGAGCGTGCTGTGTTAAATTGGGATTTAGAAAGGCGAGATGGGAGAAGGGGATGAGAGAAAGGAGATAACAGACGGAGAGACGATGTGAGCGAAAATGGGAAAAGCAGAGGAAAATGCAAGGAAGTGATCAAGCAGCGAGAGTGACTGCTGCAGCAGTGACGTCACAGACAGCTCAGAAAGGTTTCCCCCTTTATCATCTCTCATTTACTCAACAGGAGGTTAGTGCTGATACGGACAACTATCTATTAGACATTGAATAGCCTTTTGAACACGAGGGGGAAACGCGCAACACAAAAAGCTTTTTTCTGCACTGTCATTTTGTGAGATGGAATCTAATGTTGCTCAGAGTGGCTATTATAGGTCAAGAAAAATCATTGTTCTCTGCAGATATACATGCAGCATTTTGGAGGTATGCAGGCAGAGCTATCAAGCTGGCAGATGTTCCACACTGTGGGATTTCCAGGATTAGGTTAGAGATGCTCAGTGCAGCATTATGGTGGCTGGGAGGTTTGTGTCTAAGCAACAGAGTTTCAGGACTCTATTATAGGTTCTTACTGGAGCAATTAAAGCAGAGTGGTTTGCCTGAGGGTAACAGCGTTATCGCCCGTTGGGGATTCCAGCTGAGAATGAAACAGATCTAGATGACGCTTTTGACTGACATACTTTTAAATTGGATCGACAGGGAGGAAGTTGTAGCCTTGGAGGTGCTGGTAACATTAGAGAGATGTTTGCAACTTTGTCAAACTGCGCAGTTACCTCTCCGGAGTGTCGCAGAACAACATGATCAAGCCAAAACAGGGTTTGCCGGCAGGCAAAGAGGCTGTAGAAGACGTGGAAATGTTTCAGTTTTTCTAATAGGTTGTATGATATAAAGGTGCACTCCACTGATTTTATGCATTAAGATCAGATCACCCATCAGAGGGATTGCCTCTGGGCCTGTGAAAACAGTTGTATAGTTGTATAATGTCTTCTGTGACTATGGGAGAGTCTATAAAATAGCCCTGATGATGTCAGCGTGGGCATGCAGACTTCAAATCCTGAACAGAAAGCTTATTCCATCTTGTGAAGGGCTCATTGCATGGGAGGAATGTGGTTTTAAAAACATATAAAATGCAAGTATCTTTCCTCAATAGACAGCCTTTGTTACTCAGGATGGGAGTTTAGGAGACGGAAGCATTACTAGGCAAGGAAGGTCTAACAAATGACTCAATCAAGTTGCATTATAGGAAATGTAGGATTCCAGGGTTTCTAGATCTTGACGCAGACTAAAGGTCAGAATATCTCGGACCCTGTAAAAACATGACTTGTTAGTGCTCCAATTTGTGCAAATCACTGGAATACCCCTTTGAGGAGTCTATAATTATAGATGATAATAGGTCTTCAATAATTATTGTAGCTCAAAAAGACAAGTCAATACGAGTCATGATGTAGTGCCTTGTTTGGTCACGTGTCAAAAAGCTTTAGTAGCATTATGCTGCATTGAAGTCTATAGTATTCTAATGCATTACACACACTTGAAAAGAGTAAAACGGTATAAACTAAACTCAGATTACATTTCATTTCACAACATATACAAAAATCACCGCCCCCCCACTGACACAGAAGCCACATTTGGCATCATAAATGACAAACAAACCTCCTCTGTTATCAAATGCAATCACAAGGATATAAATAAATATGTTGGCCTCGAGGTTCTTGGATTCTCAATGAACCATGACATCCTGCATTGTCACATTACTGTTCGGTGGGGGAGGAAAGTAAGACGCTGCCCTGCCTGAACACTGGTTTATGCTTTCTTTCTCTGTGCCACTTAACATCTGCTCTCAGACGTCAGTGTCAGTCTCCATCAGTTGTTTAGCGAAATAAAGCCTGTAATTTCTAACAGTGCAATTGCAATTACATGAATTGCTTGTTTAATGTACGGGGGTCTCAGTTAGTACTTATCACATGAGTGTAAATGTTACTGCACTGTAAAGATGGCATCCACTGTAATGGAAGACCTCAAAAAGAAGGGGGGAGCAAGTAAAATGCCTCCTAAGTCGTCACCAGTGAAGTAAAGCGTTCACATGTGGGTTACTGTAATCAGCCACCGTAACATCCACACACACACACACACACACACACCCTCACATCAGCTCAGCTTCCTTGGTTTCCATTCAGACGATACCTCTTCCTCTCTCTCTCTCTCTCTCTCTCTGTGTGTGTGGCGCCATAGTGAAAAACACTGCAGTTCCTTCAGCCAGTCAGTCAGAGCCAGCAGCCTATACACACTGTCTCTCTCCCTCATTCAGCGCCTGGCTCACTCTCTCCACGCTCAACACGCGCTGATCCTCGCCTCCTCACTGCATCTGTCCTCTTCTCCCTGAAGTGAGGTACCATGCATCCTGCTCTCTCCTCCTCCTCCTCCTCTTCTCCGCTTGTCTGTTACCATTTCAGGGTCTCTTTATCAAACAGAGCATTCTTGCTGCAAAGCCGGGGACCGTAAAGACTGTGTTACTTGCTCAAAGGACTTTGGAGACGGGACAAGGTTGTTTTGCCGGGCTTGAGGACAGCTGCCGGAAACGCTGCTGTTTGTTGGGATGCGGATCTTTGCGGGGCCTCTGCTTGCTGTGTGACAACGCTCCATTCCTCTCAAAGTTGCGGAAGGGCACACGTCAATCAAGAACCTCGTCCTCGTTTCTCAGAGGACGCTGACAACTTGCTGTGTGTGTATGAACACTTCTATCAGCAAAGATTTAATTGTGTGTGTTGTAAGTGGAAGCAAATGCAGTTGTTTGCCAGAGAAGATTTGTGGGTGTTAATTTGCAAGCGTTTGCTTTTCCTGTGAATGCATGACCTTATTTTTGGGATGTGTGACAGGAGGTGTTAGATGGTGTCTGTGATTACGTGCATGTGCATATGTGTACAGTGTCGAAAGGCTTGTGCGGTGGTGCAGTGTTACCATCCTCACTCAGGGTGTTTGACTAAAAGGTAAGAGAGCGAGAAAGACTCCCCAGACTCCCACAAGTCCCAACTGTCCGACAAAAGCTCTCAGACACCCTAAAGAGAAAGGCATTAAAAGAGGAATTAGAGGCAGACTTTGGGGACGGAAATGGACTAATCAGAAAGCAAGCACAAAACCAAATTTGAGTTGGAAACGGAACAGTGCACAATATGTTATACAGGATAAAGTGAGGAAGATGAAAAATGAGATAGAGAGACAAGAAAAACTAGGGCAGAAATGCGCTCATTCTTCAAATTGCCTCGCTGAAGCAGCTTAGAGATGTGAGCAGAAGACGGTAAAAAGGAGAAAACAGCACGAGAAAAGAAAACCCACAAAGGTTTCACAGGATTTTCTCTTCTTTCTGGTTTAGCAGGACATTTTTTCCACATCTCCTCGCACCTTTAACCCTCATCCCTCTAACACACACGCTCTCAAGTGCTCTTCTCAATTGGAGCTACTCATTCAGCGACTCATTCAGTGCCTCTTCTCCTTCATCCTTCTCCCTCCATCTCCATCCTCTCTCATGTATTCAGGTGGAGTCAGACCGGCACAGGATCCCTGTCTCAACCCCTCACACACTGACCAGGACTGCACTGCTGCTATGTCCGATCTTGACGCAACATCAGCTTGAGATTCTTCTCCCAAAAGAAACCGAACAATCTCATGCTCCTATCACTTCTGCCTGTGATTTCCATATGAGATTCAGCAGCACCAGGCAGAACTGGCCTGGACCACTGACTTTCAACTTCACATAAGAACAACAGGGACAAAATCTAAGTTCCACGGACAGAAAAAAAGACTGTTTAGTACTTTAAGGACACAAACAAAGCCTTGTTTGTCTTGGAGTAGCTGTAGTGCCCTTTGACAACAGCCATGCAGGTATCCTTTGCGTGCACGGACCACGGGCTGAAGGCTCCGCGTAACGGCGAGCACAGCAAGCAGAACGCCACCAGCCCCAACACAGCCAGCCAGGCCCGTGCCCGCTTCCGCACGGTGGCCCTGATAGCTCGCAGCCTGGGCTCCTTCACCCACCGCTACCATCACAACCTCAAGGAGTCCACCGCCAAGCTCACCGGCATGAAGTACCGGTACGTAGACGTGATGGTGGAGACTGTGTGAGAGAGTAGAGTGAGGAAGAAGGAGGAGGTGTATTCAGTTTTAGTTTGTCTTTTCTGCCCAGTGTATGCTGTGAAAACCAGCCACAACTCTGAATTAGAGAAAATAAACTTAATAACTGAATATGAGTGACACAATATAATATGTTTAAAATGGTAGAAAAAAAACATGACAGCCAAAATGAGAAGAGAGACCAGATGAAGATACATGAGCAGTGACAGGTGACGAGTGGGATGCTGTGTGCGTGAGTGTGTCTGTGCGTTTGTTTCTAAGATGCAGATGTATATCTCCATCTATCTACATATTTATTAACCACAGTCAAAGAGTGTCTAGCAAACTGGGATCTGGGACAGTTTGGGTTTTTTGGAGAGACAATATATTGTGTGTGATGATGACAGAAAAAAATACAGAAAAGATTATGTTTTTCAGTCACACAGAAAAGTTATATTTCATTTTTTTTAAGATAAGATAAGATAAGATAAGATAGAACTTTATTTTTCGCGAGGGAAATTGTTGTGCAACAGTTGCAATACACAGTAGGAGACAGTAGAAGATGCAAACATTTACAAAAATGTACAAATAGTGCAAAATGGTTTATACAATATATATATATGTAGAAACATTTCAAAATTAGATGAGCTGAGATGGGGTAAAGTGCAATATTAAGGTGCAATATTCAACAGTATTCGGCAAAATAACAACATAAAAAATAAATAAAAAGAATTACCAAACCAAGTCGGGCTTATTGGTTTAAAACTGGACTGGTTTCAACCTCACAGATTACAAATGGTACTGCAGAAAGACACTGGAAATAGACATCATTCCATCCCATCATGAATGAAATTACCAACAAAATTTATAAAATATTATTAAATGAATAAAATGCACCATTATAACCATACAAATCATATCACACAGTTTGGTCCATGAATACGTAAGATAAAGACAGAGTACAGTACAGGTGCAGTACAGTATGGACACCATAAGGTACAGTAAAGGAACTTTTAACTCAATGCTGATTCTTTATAGACAAGATATCAGTAGGAGAGGCAGTAGTATGACAAATTTACAGCACACAAGAAATAGAAATAATATTACCAATAAAATAGAAAAAAAAAACAATGACTGACATGGTGAAGTGCACTCCACGTGTGTGTGTGTGTGTGTGTGTGTGTGTGTGTGTGTGTGTGTGTGTCTGTGTGTGTGTCTGTGTGTGTGTGTGTGTGTGTGTGGGAGTAGTAGCAAAAGTAAACAATGCTCTCTTATGTCAGTGAGTGGGCTCTTAACCCAGACCGCAGGAGCAAAGTAGTAGGTTCCACCTCACGCTGGAGAAGGTGACGTCATCGCTTGCGGTGTCAGGATCAAGAGAGATACGGAGAGAGACTGCAAGAAGGAGAGCATGATGGGAAGAGATGGAGTTAGAAAGAAGAAATTAAAGAATTAGAGAGTGTACAAAGGAGAAAATTGGGGCGCGCGGGTCAGTTCACAGAAAAGAGGCAATTAGCAGAATCTGGGCAGATTGGATGTGAGGCAGCTAAATGTGATAAGTGTCTGCTTGTCGCACAATCTCATCTCGTTTCCATAACAACATTGAAATGGCCAACTTCAATCTGTTCCCAGCAACAAAAAAAGCCTGGTGACTACATTATGCTATCTGGTTCAGCATTCACAAAATAGGTTTTTTCCATTAACCGAGAAGATTAATTTTGAAGCTGTTTTGCGTTTTTATAAGACACAGATGCAACCAACAAAAGAGCTACAGTTTTAACAGGCTCGTTTCACTGCTGAGAGGAATTGATACAAGCATTGTTTCATGCTACTGATGCAGGAGGGATGCAAGGTGCATGGCCTCTAAAATGTTTTAGGTTTGTAACATGAGGATTTGCTTGTTCTTGTAGCTCTTTCTTAAAAACAGGTGGTGGATGTAAGCAGTAAAGTGCCTGTAAGCCATCAGCAAATCCATATTTTTACCTCAGGGAAGTAAATGTTGGATGAAATATCTCGTTTGTCACGTCCCCTCTCTGCTCCCTGCTTGTCTGATCATTTCTGTCGCTCGATCTTCCAGTAATGTATCTCTGTCTCCCTCTTTTTCCAAACCACTGACTGACAAAGCTGTTTGGTTAAAGTAGACGCTCGTACTGCTTTGAACGCTATCTAAAAAGTGAATCTCTTTCTCTAGAGGTGAAGCCAAGTCCACAATCAAATCTGTTTTGTAAAAACTGTTTCAGATGTTCTCAGTGTGATAGCAAATGAATTGACTTTTACACAAAGAGTGTGTGTCTCTGTGTGTGTGTGTGTGTGTGTGTGTGTGTGAGTGTGTGTGTTAGTGGGCGTATGCATTTGGCACATTGCATTACTTACATGAGTGCATGTACGTTCATTAGATGTGCGGCGTTGAGGCTACGCACTGGGAACATCTGAAGGCGTAGCAAGTTGAAGCAGGAGATGTAGTGTGCAGAGCGAGCGAGCATAAACTCATTATACCACCATCCGCAGCATTTTTGTTGTCATGGCGATGTATAGTGTAGCCAAGCATAATGTAGGTCTAGTTGTGGCGTCCCTTAGTCGCAACCTTACAATTCTTGTATTTTTGCTCCTAAAACAATACGCAGACCAACAAACAAGCATGCATACAGGCCAAAGTACAGTATGTGATGTAACCAAACGTGCTGTCGTTGCTGGCTTCACAAATTGAGCAGATTATTTCTGGCTCCTGGTAGGGTGCCCCTGGTCGCCTGAAGTTCATAACGCTCATTAGGCAGCAGAAGGCCTTTTGACAGTCCAGGAGGTTTGGGGAAGATTCCACTTGATTGGTTCAGAGCTGCGCTGCAGATGGGCATGCAAGAATCCCTTCTGTCGGTTCCTTGGGATGCAGACTTATCAGCGGCCAGCAGAGAGAGAGGCATTCTCTGCTGTTTACTGTATACATGTGTGTTGACAGTGTGAGTAATGCATACACCAGCCATAAAAAGTGTTTTTTTTTTTATGTGCGCTAGGAATTGCCAGTTCTTATCAGATTTTAGGGCCTGGCAAGATACACTATCGATATTTGGCATTTATTTTGTACTATTATAATCAAACTGCAGGATTTTATCATACAGTATCATCAATGCTTTGTTGCATTAACACTAAAAAGCAACTTTGTTGTATGATTTCCTCCAGAATCATTTCTTAAAATCCTTGACAATGCACTTGAACATTTTTCCGTTTGACTTCTTCATTTTGCATACCGGTGAACAGAAACTACAGCGAAGTAGATACTGACATGATCATGCATCGTCTTTCAATGGAATCATATCGTCATATCGTGATCACATCATATATCGAGATAATGTGAGACATCATTTTGTTGGATAATTACAAGCACATACTAACTAAAAAAACAAGAACATTTTAAAAGTCTGATGTGAAATATTTGAGGGAATATCATTTGAATTTTGTTTGCTTTATTTTTACGTTTTGCACTGAAATTCATAATTAGATAGGAAATGCTCAAGTATTCAATTAACACAGGAATATACAAAAATAAGCTTTACCATGGGATCATTTCATACAGGGTTATTATGACCTATATCGTGATAGAAGACTTTGGCCCAGCCCTAATACTGTGACTTAATCAGTACGGTATGTGGATCGCACTGGTCACGTCAATGTATTCGACAGTCTAGTTGCACAGTTAATCACAGTCGAGCTGAATAAAGGTTAGAGGAAGAGTTTCTGTCCCGTTTGTTAGTGTAAAGCAGCGCCAAAGCAAATGTCATTCCTGCATCCATGGATAACTCTGCTGAGCCTTAAGCTTGATCCTTTTAAATACAGATATTTCCTTTTTTAAAGTCCATCTATTGAAAAAAACACACAATGGGCATTTAAACCTTAAAGCAAAAATACTGTTGTAAGTGAATTTTTGCATAAACACTATTATTTCACCCTCGATGGCAGAGGAGGGGTCGCTTCTGCTTAAAAATTTAGAAATGAAAAATGACTGATGCCCTGCAATCTATTATCATAAATTGGAAAGTCCTTTCTTGTTATTATATGTTGAGGCCTTTAGTCAGCTCGGTCACTTTCTTGACAATAGATTATGCGCGGAATATACTGAAGATTAATTTTACATATTTAGCATGAAGTCAGCAAGAATCAGCATATTTCCCCAAATTATTCCGTGGGTTCAAACAAGGTGTATAGAGGCTTGTGTGATTGAATACTACACAGAGGGATGATGTTTTTAACAGCTGCATTGTGAGGACTGATGTAACCTCTGTCTGCCTGTCCACAGAAAGATAACAGATATTCTGCAGCTGTGGCACTTGTCAGGATGCACCATGATTCATAATTTGCTTCGTTGTTGCTCTCCGTGTCCTTATGTTTGTTTTGTTGTGAAATTTGAGTATGCGTGTGCATACGCAGGTGCTTGTGTGTGCATACATGCGTGTGCGTTCGCATGACTTCATGCGTGTCTGCACTCACGGAGCCCATCACGCTGCTTTCGCTCAGATACACACTGTCTGGCAATGCTTTTTGCTTTTTTTGCACACTTTTTCATCGTACATCAAATGTCTTCACCACCCTTCAATAAGATACATGTATTTTGTACAACATCATTCACTTGAGTTTATGTTTCGGCTGTTTTGCTGTGATGTGTAGTTCTAATAATATGAGCCAGGGTGTTGTACAACAGGAGCCTTATAGTGTGGTGCTGCACTCTGCCTAAAGACCAAGCAAGCCCCCAAGGATGAGATCCGCCCAATCTCTCAGTTAAACAGCCAGGACGATTTACATGGATTTTGCGTTTTAATTAAAGGTCACAAGTAAAATGTTTTTTTTTCCGTGAGCATAATGGCTTTATAATAGTGTTGCCTTGCAGATGCAATTGCAACATTTGGGCTTTTTCTCCCTAAGTGTAAACTGTAAACAGACTGTAATCACAAAAATAATAGGAAGCGATAAAACTGAAAGAAAACGCTGCTGCATAACGGTAATACTAATAGAATAAAATGACTGTGAATTACAAAACTAGGGTTATTGGTTGGGCTGAAAAAGGTGAAACATCAAATAATCAGTTAGACGTTACCTGAAAATCGATCCGAGCGCTCATATGTCTTTATTGTCATTGTAAGTTTGTCAAATGTCACTTAAAACATTTACCTTAAAGAAATGCTGTGAGGTCACCAGAAAGCCAGTTTGTATCAGAAATCTGTGCTTAGCAAGACACTGTGTCATTATTGAGCATTTATTTCTCTATAATGATCATCAAATCGTAGGATTTTATGATATCATAATTTATGATTTGTGTTACATTAACACTACTAAGCAACAATTTCCTCCAGCAACATTTTTGTAAGATCCTTGAAAATGCATTTGAAAATGTTTCAGATTGACTTCTTCCTTTCGATGCATGCCAGTGCACAGAAACTGCACCTAAAAGGAAACCGTGACATACTTTCTATCAGCACTGTATGAAGGTTTTCTAGTTATCATGACATGATTTCCCCCCCATTGCTAAGCTCTCCACAACCTTCTGAATCAACCACTCCAGATCTGCCCACATGTTTTTCAATACTGGATCAACCCACAGACCACTTGCTTCAATCATGTGTCTCTGACTCTGAAAATACAGTTATTTTGTTAGATATTTTCTACTCATCGGTTTGGGAAAACAAATGTCCGACATTTTTGAATAACCTTCCACAGCACTGCAAGAATAACACTGTGCGGGTCTGTGTATTCTACATTTAAAATGGAAAAAGTTGAAACGGTGTCGACTTCGGCCCTGTGGAAAAACAAAGCAGAAAGTCGTGTCCAGACTCTGCACACACACACACACACACACACACACACACACACACACACACACACATGCAGCATTGTGCAGGGCCCTGTAGGGAGCCAGCTGTCATTTCCTATTTCCCATTCTGTGTCATATAGAATGCTTTATCTGTAGAGGGCGTTTGATCTGCTTAGACTTGAGGCTCGGACTTGCAACTCTGCAAGCCTCAGTCTGTTGCTAGTGTCTCTGTCCCTCTTCATAGCGCTCTTTCTCCTCCTCTTCTTCATCCATTTCCCTTATTCTAACATTGGTAAAATTCAACAATGAGGCCTGTAGGCTTCATGGTGATTTGCCCCCCTGCAACTCTGCTGAAGTCTTTCTTTCATGCTTTATCTAGTCTTTGTTTTTCCCTCAAAGGGCTTGATATCTCTTCCCTACTTTCTTCCAACCCACACAGGCCCTGGCTTTGATATATTTAGAATATGACCCGCCTTTCCACCCTGCCCTGAATTATTTTGATAACAACATTATGGTTGCCATCAGGAGAGCGGTGGGAACCGAGGAGGTGGGTGTTGTCTAATCCCTCCGCCCATCAAGGTTGGCTTGTGTGGGTTTGCTTTGTCTACATTAATCCCCAGCGAGTGAGGAGTTTTATCTGTGTACTCGCAACCTTGACAAAAGTGTTAGCTGACAAATATTGATTTGAGCAATCGAATATCAGGAAATAAATTATAAGAAATGCCCAGGTGTGACTTGGGAACCACATAAGTGATTTCCAGGAAGAAGAAAAAAAAGATCTTCCCACAATAAGAGGTAATTCCTCCAGAGATTTAAGCACAATAAATGCAACCAGATGTTCATTTGATTTTTTTTATTTATTTCAACTGGGGATCCACTAAGAATAGAACGGGCTACATAGAAGCTTGCAGGATGTTCATAAGCGGTGACAGGTTTGTGTGAGGGGGCGTCTTCATATGACTCATTTGTCATTTTACTTCAAGGCTTCTTTTGGGCATCATCCAAGCATGAGGGACTGAGCCAGGCTCACTGGCTTGCAAAGATGTTTATGTGGCGGTTTGTATAGACAAGTTGGCCTATCCTTAGTGAGTTTATCTTACCATGTACAATACTAGTGCAGTGCCTGATCGGGATGTGCTCGTGCTGCTGCTTCTTGAGTTTCGAAGTGAGTCTCTGCATGCGTTTACAGTAGCAACGCTGCAATCTACGGATCATAGTCCAATGGAAATTATATGGCCTCAATAAACTCAACAATACCGGGTTTTTGCAGTTTTTCTACAGAAACGCTGTTCCAAATAAGTTCGCGTGCGGCACTGCACTCCCTCGGGTCCTCAGCAACACGCACATCAAGCGTGAAGTGGATTAATCCAAAGGTTGTGGCGAGAATCAAAACTCAGATACACACACAAACACACACACACAGAGAGGTCTGTCATTATAGTATGACAAGTAATATGTAAAGAACTAGTGGCTCTGCCTCCTCGCAGCCCTATTGTTCTCTCCCACACCCACACAAGCACCCATTTTCTCATAAACACGAAGTTGTTCATTTTCTTTCCTTTGTTGCAAATGACATGCTGTACTGCCCTGAATCATTAGCTTCTTTAGCAGCGTGCTTCTGCTGGCACCCACTTCCCAGACCTGGACAGATCTATTACTGCTCTATAGCCGCCTGTGTGGTTAATAATCAGGTAGGGCCGATGCTGCTGCTTCACTGGGGACAAGAATACAGCAGCGAGGCAGATTCTCCACCAGTTGAACGTCAGCTCTGTTCTTCACCTATCATTAAGACATCCTGTATGCATGCAAAGCATCGCACAAACACTGCAAATATAGCTTATGGAGGATCTCCAAAAAACAATGCTAGCAATTTCCCAATGACAGCCAGCTCTATTTTGAAGTGGAACATTCTCACAAGCTTGTTTACTGTGGAGACAATGTGCAACGTGCCACTGTTAACATGAACGGCGGCAGTTTCAATGAAGACCCGAGGCAAATATGTGTACAGTTTACAACTATCCCATGAATTAAGCAGATGTTTCACCCAAAGCAACTGGCAATAAATGCAACAGTGAACATCATCGGCGCAGTCCTTTAAAAAACCCAACCAAACACACACCGATTCAGTCAGCATCACACGTCTAACCTACAGTACAGCCCCTCCCCCACACATTCATGGATCAGAGCTCCGACTCTGTAATACATCAGAGAGACGGAGGATATAATATCCAAACTCCTCCGCCATATCAGAGACAAGAACGCATCCCACAATTTGTGACTGCATAGAGATATGTCTCCTGTCATGTTGTCATCAGCGCCTTAATTACACAAAACATCAAAGAATCCATAAATGTATTGAATCACGTGTTTAAAATACGTTAACACTTTCCTTTATTTTCTTCCTCTATCTTGGCAGCTCAGCTGAACAACTGACATGATGCTTCCCCATGTTGAACACCTAATTGAATTGGCTGAGAGCATGGTTACATAGCACGGGCTCAGATTTGTCCGCCTTTAGCTCGACGGGCACAGGCCATTAGTTGTCAGGCACAAGAAAACCACTGCTGGCAGTTTTTACATCCTCATTTGTTGTAATGAGTAAATGCCTGCAAAACCAAGCAGAAGGCACAGACCGCAATTGGAGGTTGTTTCTGTGTCAAGAAATAAGTATTTGGACATATTCTCCTCTCAAGATGAAGCGTGTTGCTTGTGATAGTGGCTCTGCGTGTGCATGTGGCCTTGATGATTCTGTCAAACGAATGTGTCTCAATTTCACAGCATTTTGCTTCACATCGTTTCCTCGATCAGATGGCTGCCTTCGCAGGGCTGCGCATCACCTTGACGCCGTTTTCTTGCGCCTACAGTCCACATACATCTGTGGGAAGACACCTGTGGTGGCTTGAAGGAGAACAATCTGCTCTTACTGCTCTCGCCGGTTTGGAGTCATTAAACATTTGTTTCACATGAGTTCTCCTCTCAGTTGGACATTATGTGGCCCAGATTATAAAACGAAATGTGAAGTGGAGCACTGAGACTCTTAGACGAGGGTGGCAGGAACTCTGTCTTAGTTTATCTCCCATTGTGTTGATGAGAGCCAAAGGTGCTGTATCACATTGCCGCAGATCAGCTGGATGGAAATGAACTACAACAGAGGAGGCCTGTCAGGATGTGTACTGTTGTTGACAGGTAGAGGGACAGCAGAGGAAAAAAAAGTCTGTGTGAGGAGCTGTCTTGAGAAATGCTGATATGACTTGAGAGCCAGCGTGGCTTTCTGCATTTTGTAGGTAAGACAATAACAGTAAAAAGCTCAAGGACAGAAGTGCTCAGCGCTGCAGGAGGATGTCAAAGGCTCCGAGTAAAACAAGAGGTAATTGAGTGAGGAATGAGGGGAGAGAAACAAAGGGCAACACTTGCAAAAAGTAGTGTACCAAACTCCCCAGTGCAGCAGTACAAACAGTAATTGGATTTTTACAGCTATGAGCAGAATATTTTTCAGGGTCTTTAGAGGGCCATGGTCTTCTTCCAGAGAAGGTGTGATACATATTGATGGAATAAATCAACTGTCCTCCATCCCGTAATCTCTCAGTTCTGATTAATGAATGCAAGTGTGATAAGGTGACCGTCACATTAGTGATCCTCCTCTCGATTGACCATGAAAAGCTGTCTATGATGTTGTTATTACATGCCTTTCATACTGCAAGTGCAATTGATTTCTTTTACTTTATATTATTAGCTCTACAATAGCAAAATTGCTGTCATTTCATTTTAGTTGCTCGAGTTGGAAACAAGATAGATTTTGGCTTTGTTTAAACAGAAAATCTTTGCCCAGAGTGAAATTCAGCAGCACAGTAATTGCAATCATATTTGACAGAAGACATCTTGAGTCTAAACAACACTGTTTTTTAATCATATTCTGCTTTTCTTCATAGGAACCTGGGGAAATCTGGGTTGCGTGTCTCCTGTCTGGGCCTGGGTGAGTACATTTAATTAGCATCAGAGGCAAATGTCTAATGATTTCATAAGCCTCCAAGTGCAAACTCAGCTCATCTGTGTGTCTGTGTGTGTGTGTGTGTGTGTGTGTGTGTGTGTGTGTGTGTGAAAGAAGGGGTTAGTTTTGTAAATGTCATTATATTATTTCACCCTGTTATAAACCTTATGCATCTTTCATATGTATGGAGACTCATGAGAGACAACACAGAGCTATTTGCTAAGTGTTAATATCTTTCCTATAAATATTTAATCAATAGCACTGTTTTCAGCAAACAAGTTGCTCAATTATCTCTCATACCCAATGCACACCAAAGCATAAACACTGCCATTCGTCTTGATGGTAATGATTGTGTGTGTGTGCATGTGTGTGTTCTGGCTATATGTGCATGTGTGTACTGTGCGCCAAGTTGCTTGATGGGGGTGTGTCTCTGAAGACAAAATAACTTGACAAAGCAAAGCAATAACGCAGTGTCGCCCAGGCCCAACAAATACTGAACAATGAAAAAGGAGTATATAGTGATGTATAGTGAAAGATTTAGCCCCAGCACATTCAGCAGCAGGGAGGAACAGTGAAGAGGTAACCATCCTTCAACTTAAAGGAATTAGTTTCAAGGCTTGATATTGGCAAGCCTCGGACATGTGGTAGTGCCCTTGAGCAAAACATTGATTCCTGCTTGTATTGATTTCCACTAGAGGAGTTCAAAGAAAATGTGAGTTTCATTGTGGGGATCAAAACAAGTCGCTTTAGCATTTGAATCTAGACTAACAAACTAACAAAGAAACAATGCTGGCCTCACTCTGACCAAGGGTAACAACATGTTGTTGAGGAATGTTATATCTCATTTGTTTAATCTGTACAAGAACCAGAATGTAGAAGTGACAAGTTGCCCTGTTTACTGTCTTTATGCTAAGCTAAGTTAACTGGCTGCTAGTTCTAGATAGGCCTACATATTAATGGTGGTGTAAATCAATCAATTTACAAAAATGTCAAACTATTCCTTTCAAATTGTGTAGCCAATGATAATTTAAAAGAACATGTATTTTAATTGACCATTGCCAGCTTAGGAAAATCAGAGTCTACATAGTTCTCCTACTTTTGGTGCATTTGGCTAAAGACTTAGCATTAGCTTTTACATTATTTCTTAGTACTGGGAGACGACAACAAGCAGCATGTTACAGGATCAGGCAACAGAAGATATAAAGAATATACTTTTTTTTTTTTTTTTTAAATCGGGCAGTTTATAAAGATTTCTTTTTTACTTGACAATTACCAGCTTAGGAAATTGATCTGCTGCGATGTGCTCTTGTGCAGTTGGCTACACTTGTGGGACCAGTCCCAGCCTTATTTCTTATTAGTGGGAGATGGGAACTGTGTTCAGCCTATGCTGTTTGAAGGGACAACAGAGGCTGGGACGCTTTATATCTAAATGCATACTGAATACTGTACATCAGTGCAGTCTGCATGTTTTTTAAATGTTATTGTATTTGTAAACACAACTGTAAATGAGCCACAGTTAGCCTAAAAGTTTATTTTTATTTGTTGCTGAAAAACGCATCCACATTTTTTTTGAAAACATCAATTATAATAAAAACTAAAAAAAACCTTTTGAGCTGGAAAAACGTTATATAAAATAAAATTGTTCCCAGTATAGATCCTTGAGGGACACCCGTTTAAGAGAGGTAGTGAGAGCCCCTAAAGCTGCTGTGATTTGTTTCTTTAAATATAATCATATAAAAATCTGCACAGTAGCTTACTCACAAGAAATTCATATGGCAATGACGTTTTTTTCTTTCAACCTATCAACACTAAACCCTGACATGTGGCTATGATGAACTTAGGAGGGGTTTGTTTTGTCGTGTGTCCTTGCCAAAATCTCAAAGTAATAATTAATTCACAACTAAAATGATTACGAATGATGCAAAAGTTCTTGTATGTTTTTTGTTTGTTCCAAAACTTTGGCTTTGATATTTCCTTCAACAGGCACATGGGTGACATTTGGAGGTCAGATCTCTGATGAGGTAAGATGTCATGTCAAATCCAACATTCAGCCTTCACAGCTCATCAGCAGATCTTGGCCTTCATCATTTTAGACCCTGCAAATGCAACTAATGAGCACTTGTGACAGTCTACGATGCCCAGTTATTAACCCCCATGCGAGCAATTTAGTGTATCTGGATATAAAATTGCATTACTGTGAGTATACCACAGTAATTATTCCAGTATCAATTTCCCCAATATCACAGACACAAACAAACGCACCAAAACAAAATAGGAGCCCAGTGCAGAAAGAGAAAGTCATCATGACAAAATTGTATCCCATGTCTGGCTCTGAATAAACTGCAGGCACAAGAATTAGGTCAAATAGTCTGGGAAATATATTAAGCAGTAAACAACTTTTTTTAAGATTTGTTTTTGCCTTTATTATAGAGACAGGACTGATAGACTGGAAAGAGGGAGATAGAGAGGGGATGACATGCAGCAAGTACAGTTTTCCTGGTGATGTGTATCTTAGTCGAAAAGAGATTTACTCACCTTCAGCTTCTTCAGGGAGTTTTCCCAGCACATCCTTTTTGACATGTACTTCTGGGTAATATTTATAGTTGTGTATTATACCACACTAAAGTTCATGAGGGGAAACTTGTCTTGTCTGTGTTAGGTGGCAGAGCAGCTGATGACTATCGCCTACGAGAGCGGGGTCAACCTGTTCGACACGGCTGAAGTCTACTCCGGGGGGAAGTGAGTAATGTCTCAGATTTGTTATCTATGTCACACCCACAGATCAATTTTCTGGCCTTGTCAGCTTTCGTCCCTTTAGGACATGAGATATGAACTAGGTATATCTCCAGACCAGGAATTATTCACCTGAGGAGGCCAAAATGAAAGGTAGCTTCACTTTAAAGTCATTTACATAATCGTATTCATCACTTGAGGCTCCGAGTTATGTTCACGGATCAATCTAACTTTACAGACTTCGACATTGTCTCCCTTATTAATGGCTGTAGCAATACGGGGATGAATATTAATTTCAAGGTTGCTGGTGAAATTCAGGCGTTTATCCTTTATCTTGAACTGCTGTACTGCTGATTTTTAATCAAGTATTCGTGGTTTGGTGCGTGGCAGATAACTGTAGTGCTTACATGCTCTTAGAGAAACGGCAGCCTCAGATATAATCTTATCATCTCCTTGTGTATTTTTTTCTTGACAGAGCGGAGATAATCCTGGGAAACATCATCAAGAAAAAGTGCTGGAGGTAAAATACAGTCTCTTAAGATTTGAAATGTGTCCTATGAATAGAGTTTAGATTGTGTATGTGTGTATACACTGCGCAGCCAAATGTATTACAAGCCAACAAAATATGTACCTTAGCATCTTATTCCAAAAATGCAGGCACTCTTCTGAGGCTGCAGGGATTTGTGAGGTCAGGCACTGATGTTGGGTGATAAAGTCCTGCTCACAGTTGGTGTTCCGATGTATCCCATAGGTGTTGGATGGGGTTGAGGTCAGGGCTCTCTGCAAGTTCTTCCACCCAGAAAACCATTTTCTTACGGTTCACTCTGTGCATGGTGGTCATGTTGGAACAACAAAGGGCCAAAAGGGAAACTTTTGGTGAAAGCACACTATCGTCTCCATCCTTTCTGGCTCGTAAATTATAATGAAGCAATCTCTATGAAGTTGTACTTTGTCAAAGCTTACCTGTTAATGTATTCCAAGTTTAATGTTTGCCACTTTAGCATGCTGACATATGCTGATTAGCAGTAAAAACTAAAGTACAGCTGAGGCTGATGGGAATATCATTAGTTCTGCAGGACTTTGGTCATAAACCTATGTATTAGACAAACTGAAATTCTGAACTGATGATGGCCGTTAGATGATGGTCAGGGGATCAAAGTTATTACATCCTCTGGTAGCCATGATGTCTGTCCATCCAAAACATTTATTAATATTATATATCTGTTTAAATGATGACCTGCTGGTGCTAAAGGGAAAATTATGGAATCACCAAAGGATTAGCATTCACCATCTAACTACCATGGACTTCAGAACTGATTTTTCTTTTTTACCAGTCCATCCAATAGTTGTTGAGATATTTCAGTCTGGGTCAAAGTGGTGGACCAACCGACTGACCCAAATTTCTATCTACAGTATATAGCCATGCCGCTAGCATGGATGAAAATGAACATGACCTTGTGTAACAAAAATATGTTTTCTTTCTCATTCCATAAATGATCTTGTGATCCCTTAGATTTATGTTAGGATCCCTTGGGGGTCTGCTGGGGGTATGCTATAACATTACAATGTCCCTTTATTGAAATGAAGGACCCAAGCCCAAACCATGAAAAGCAGCCAAACACTTTTGACCACATGGTGTTTGTGTGCAAGATACTTGTTCTTAGTATGTTAATGTGTGTCTGCTTTCAAGCACTGTACATGGTGAATCAAGGTGGTGGAAGGTGCAGAATGTACATCCATCTCATCTATAGCTGGAAGTTTGTAATCGCTAATTCACTAAAATCGCACTACTACTAATTGTATAAAGAAATTGAATATTCTCATGTGTGTGGGTCAAAGTTGAAATGCATCAGATGCTTGCCACTGTGAGCTTTTATCTGCACCACAGAAAATATCAGTTTCATACAATTTTCTGCATGAGCTGGCACACTGCAGTGAAAAGACTCCGTAATGTCTATCAGCCTTCTCGACAGCTCTGCCTGCCCTCACCTCAACTCTGGATCCGTGTAAATTATTAATCATTCAGGCATGGGGGATTTTATTGTGAGAGAGCAATCGTGTTAGAGTGCAGAGAAAAGAGTCCCTCTGTGATTCTTCATACTACATAATTTACATGATTGATAAACTGCTATTTCACACTGCAGGTTAGAAGGTCACTGGAGAGCACTTGCATGTCCATGCACACATGCAGACATGGAAATGCTGACACACACGCATCTTTTTGACAACAGCTTTGAAGTCCTTTCTTGTGGCCTTTTGATGTGTCTGTCTATCTCCCCTCAGGAGATCCAGCCTGGTGATCACCACAAAGCTCTACTGGGGAGGAAAGTAAGTGTATGTGCATGCAAGTGTGTGTATGGCGTCCAGCATGTTCCGTTTCCCTCCTCAGATGTTCAGGCTGTCGGCTATCTCACCAACAACAGGTTACACATTAAAGCATTTGCCACAGAGCTTGACATGGCAGGCATCAACCATTTTGGAAAACCCACAGACCTATAGACATGGAGGACACACTCGAAAAATTTGTGTCACACACACACACACACACACACACACACACTCACACAAACAGATTTCAACATGGACATGTTCTCACCCTCTTGCTTCTCTTCATACTCTTCCTAAGCCTTCTTGCCAAACTGCCAAGAGCCATATATGCTTCTTCTGTCATGGTGAAGTACGCTGCTCTCAATCTGCATTAGTCACATTCCCTCTGTCTCTAAAGGTCTTCAGGCTCCTACAAAGGGAAGCAGAAGCTCCAGCACAACCACATTCTTCTCCTGCTTCTCTTTCCAGTATCTGATGTAGATCAGTAGAGTAGTACCCCGGTGTGGTTGTGTAAATTTAATTTAAGCTGATCCTCTCAGACTATCGTCAAGGTACCAAGTCAGTCTCCACGCCGGATGGATTTAGAGAACAACTACTTAACCCCCGTGCTGAGCGAGCTGTGAGTCTGCCTGAGAGGCCTGTCAAGCATCTCATCACCCAAACATACAGTAGATATTTGCACACTTCTCCATTGCAATTCCATACCCTTTTGCACAGAAGAAGACATGATAATATAGAAGAGGACATGTTTTTATGTCTGTACTACATTATTATAACCCAAGCACGCTGGAACACCACAAGAAGGTGTGAGGCAGAAAGAGAAAGTGTGAAATCAAGCAAGGACACGACAAATTGCAGGCAACTGAGCAAAGCAAGAAACACTGGAGCAGAGAGAAAAGAAAGAAATTAAGTGCAAAAGGAAAAAGCAGGCATGGAGATTTCTGAAAGTGACTGAGAAACACAGGTCGGGTTACAGACAAATCACTGAAGCATAGTTTTGGAGATTTGCAGGTGTTCTGGTTTTACAGGCCACAATGTCACTGTTTTGGTTGAGTCTCACCAATCTTATCAGCGTATATTTTTAGACGAACTGGTGGTTGTTTGCAGTAAAACTTTATAAAGCCACTACATGCTCAGCGCTACATGTCAGACTGACAAAGTTGGCGACTAGTGGAGCATTAAGCAGAGACAGAGCCAGATATTCCCCTCAGGAGTTGGTAGAGACTAAAAGAAGAGAGAAAATTGGATTTACATTTGTCAGGCGGCCAGAAACGCAACTCCAAATGAATGCTAATGTTGCTCCATATTGGCTGCATCTGTAAATAGGCAATTGTTTGCTAAGATAGCATAGACAGCATAACGACTTTATAAAATGATGTTAGTTTTTGTGTTTATAGCTTGTTGCACTGCCCTAAAGTAGTCACAAAATCAATAAAAGCAGGGTAAAATATATGTAAAAATACCAGGACAGACAGTGACAACAAGCCTTTGTTTGCCCGCTGCAAAGACCCGCTGTTGTTCTATAGCTGCGGGCGCAGTGGGTGTATTTCTCCTCAGCAATTTGTACGCAGTTTGTTATGCAGGCACTCGTTTGGCATGTTTAATGATCTGCTTCAATTCATGAGAGTCGTGTGTATGTATATATCTGTGCTGACGTGCACGTCTTTCCCTCCTGTTGCAGAGCAGAGACAGAGAGAGGCCTCAACAGAAAGCACATCATTGAAGGTAACAAGTTGATTTCTTCTTCGCTGCTTTGTCCTTCACATCACCCCATCACCCAGAGCCCCGCTGCACTTTTGTAATCTCACTGTTTTCTCCCGACTCTTTCTTCCTGTCTGTATCTTATCTCTGCTCTTTGATTTTTTTATCAGCGTGAGCACTCAGTCGAATCTGAAAAATGCATCAGTACATCAAACCTCGACAGACGTTTTGTCTCTTCAGTTGTAATACCGCTACAGGTGTCTTTTTAGAAACGGTTACATCATAGTGTACTACAAGCTCTCTGGCAAAGTCACACAGTCCTCTCCTCTCCTCATTTAGAAGAGTTATGGCCTTGCTCAAGCTTCTAATGACATACCTCTCTCATCCCATTGGCCCGCTCCACCCAACTTCCCTAACAGCTCGCCATCCGGTCTACTGCGCAATGCACCTCCTGCAGTGACTCAGCTTCTCCCACGTTATTAACATTCACCACAGCCTCTGCAACTTTCCCCCCAAACAAGAGAAGGGCAAATATACTTGAGAAAGGCTGGAGGAGAAGGGGACAGACGGAAAAAGCGGAAAGGAATGTGGCACCGGCAATTATCTTAAGCCAGTCCAAATAATAGGTAGAATCCGTGAGAGAAAGGTGCAGTGTCCTTGTCACTACTGCTGTTGCACATGTCACAACAGGGTAAATTGGCTGAGTAAAACCTCTACTGACATCATCATCCTCACTACTGGTTGTACATCCCACCTCAGGCCGGTCAGTGAGTCATTTGATTGGTAAAGTGACATTTACTAGGAATGATGGGGTGTCAAACTCAATAAAACTTAAGAGATCAGCACTGATTAACCCTGAGGTGGAAGGAAATGTCAAAGTCTCTCCAGCAAGCAGCACGTGTGTTTACCATTTTCCTCAAAGGACAAAGAAATTCCTTGACAATTTCATCATTTCAAAGAGACTTTTGTAGAAAACATAATTAAATGTATTATTCATCACAGATGCCAGTAGAATAGCTTTGTTGTTCAAAATCTTTTCTCAGTTCCAAAAATAGACTTCCTTCACAGGCAGTAAACTCCAGCTAATCCTCGAGACAGCGGAAACTGCTCGCGATGACGGCGCAGGCTCGGATTAAGATCCATGTAATGGGTGTTTCCGGGATTGTGGGAGTGCAGATGACAGAGGAAGGAATAAGTGGTTGGAACAGCGGTGGGGAGAGCAACTTTCAGCTGGGATTAGCGGGCAATGATGAAGCCTCTGGCACTAATCTGCCTAAAACATTCACACATACTCAAGAGCGCAAATGTGTCTTTTGCCTTGTCTCACTATTACTCTGCTGTCTTCACTTGTGACAGTCTCCTGTGTTCGCTTTTCAGCTTTCATCTGGCCTTCTCTGTGTGTTCATGGGGACTGATTTGCTCACAATACTGTGTTGCCAGCTCTTATCCTCCCCTCAATGTAGAGTGTTTTACTTCCAACAAATACTGAAAGCTGAGCAAGGGAGAAAGGAATGAACGCAACCTTTTTTATGATCCCTCGTTTTTCTTATCATCCTCTCAGCTCAGAGTTGTTTGGTTCCTGTCAAAACGCATTCATTTGTGTAACGAGGATCAAAGTTTGCACAGATGCAGGGCTTTCTCCACATAGATCTTCTTACCGGGAGATGGTGGCGTAAACTCTCAGTTTGGCACTGATTAACCTTTTTATTAATAATTCAATTCTCATTGTGAATCCTATGTCTGCACTGAAAAAGATGCAGTAGCAAAAGACAAAAATATTCTGTATATACAGTTCTATTATTTCAATTATAAGCAATGTGTAAGGTCCTTTATTTTGACTCTGTTTATATTTCATTTTATATTTGAAAAAGAAAAAGGTCAAAATGTTCATTATTTTCACTTCATACTTTGAGTCATTTCTTGTATGCGTAAGTGGGTCAACCACATTTACTGTCACAAAATAGTCAAATTGTTTAAAGCAAGACTATGTAAGTTTTGCTGAACAGTGGCTTAAAGTGACAGTTGTGAGAAAGTGCTAAATGCTAAACTACTGCTACTACTGTTTAGCATCATGCCAGAATGCCAGTCTATTATACAGCTGTACAGCAACAGTTGCTCAAGTGGACAAGAGTCATACAGTCGTGATTTACTGGGATGTTTTAATGGAGTTGCGCCGTGTTAATGTTATTACTTACACCTGTGCTTTTCCTGCTTCAACAAGTCAAAATGTCTGCTTTAAAAAAGGTCTAATAACAAAACCTGCTTCATGTTATTCAACCATGTCCTCCTTCTTAATAACAGCTTAATTATTTGCTGGCCATGAAGCTATAATAATTCTGTGATTAAACTGAAAAAAACTAACTTCTGAGACTCAGATTAACCTGCCTAACTCCTCATATTCAGAATCATCACATAGTATTTAAAACACCGAGACTTTTCTTCTTCATGAACGAGCACTCAGTCAATCATCTCTTATGAAATAATATAGTCAGAAACCGCATTATTTTCCACTTGATCGGACAATAGATTAGTATTGGAGGTGATAAAGACTGCATTTCTTTTGTATACAATGCAGTATTTAGTCATTCCACAAATGGGACTTGTAGTCCAATAACCATGACTCCTACTAGGTAAACCAGACGGAATATGACAACTCAGATTCACATGCGAGCCAGATGCAGCTGGCGGGCCTTGAGTCACATGTGGTCAACTGTCACTTTGCCATGTTTATGAGCATGTTGACTTTAAATGCCCCAGGATCTAACTCACCCTATTTTCTTTTTACCTGATGCCATTGTTAAAATGAAAAGAAATAACTAGTGCTCTTGAATACGTCTTTTGTTGTACATCGTTGCTCTGAGCTGAGCACAAATATTTCAGTTAAAATGGCTATAGTTAATATTGTTGTATTAACAATGGAAAACAATCACATTTTAGTGTAAAGTCATATCATGGTCGAATAAATTGCAAGGAGAATTGGAGGCTGACACATGCACACAGTGATCACTCTTCCTCTGCAGATCCAGGCCAACGTGTCCATGTCCAAAAGTGTCAAGGGACAAGATTATCTACTTGCTACCATGTCTGCATGATACTGTAATAAGTCTCTTCGGTCCACTGGTATTAACAGAAATATTTAAAGATGATACTCAGGCTTAAGTGGGCTATGTTGAATCCTTATTTGTAACTGTGTCAAATCACCCTTTTGGAAATATTTATTGATGTTGTTAAAGCTATGGTTGGTAGCACATCTATTCCAGCACTACAACAAATTCTCACGATCCTATTGACTGTTTTTCTCTGACTTATTTATATCTTTCCCAAAATCTTCTCTGCTCTCACTTCAGGTTTAAAGGGCTCCCTCCAGAGGATGCAACTCGAGTATGTGGATGTGGTTTTTGCCAACCGGCCAGACAGCAACACTCCCATGGAGGGTAAGTGATGGCTGACCAGGCCCCAGGGGCTGGTAGGGACAATGCCTGTTGTTCTGTAACATGAGAAGGTGAGAAATAGTGACAAGCCCGCTGCCCCCATTGTTGACCTTTGCTTTTGACCAAAGAGAGTTTGTCTTTGTGTGTGTGTGTGTGTGTGTGTGTGTGTGTGTGTGTGTGTGTGTGT
>CALSCE010009779.1:5809821-5841374 GCA_943593645.1 Bovichtus variegatus | reverse complement strand
TGTGTGTGTGTGTGTGTGTGTGTGTGTGTGTGTGTGTGTGTGTGTGTAAGAGGTACACACATGCACACGCACACATACACACACATTTCAAGTAATCTGACAATCTTGTCTCGTCTCTCATCGTCTATTTTAGTCTATCAGTCTCCCTCTCTTTGTCTTTCTGTCTCCGTGGGATCACTAGTTTCCACAGGGTCTCTCCAGCCCTCCCTGTTCTTCAGAAACAGGATTATCCCCCCCCCCCCTCCCTCCTCCCCCCCTGGGGTAAACTGGTGTATTTTTGGGCTGGTCTCACTAGATACAAGGCCTGCGCTCCATTCCTTCAACACTCTAATGCTGCCTTTCCCACACATCTACCTTATGTGACCATTTCTTTCTTTTACATACTTCCAGTTTCTTCCTCAATTACTTCTCCTTTGTGAGGTGGCCATCATAGATACTTGGGCTCCTCTTCTATCCAATCCTAACCCTCATCCACTGGTAGTATTTGGCTGGAATGATGGAGTCCCACTGGGCTCACTAAAATATTTTCCAGTCTTTCCCCTTTGCCCCCAATTCTTTTTTCCCTGTGAGCCAGCAGACTGTGGGAGGCAAGTCTGTCATACTTATCGTTCCCGGGGCCTTGCTGTCACTGGTAATACTGGTGACTGAAAGGTAAACCTTCGAGCCTTTGCAGATAAAGTTACTTCACCATTGACAACTGATGTAGAGAAGTCTAATCTGATGGATTGATTGATGGAGAGTCTTGACAGGATGATCAAATCTACACAAAGAGAGTTGACTGACAGAAACAGACACAACCAAATATAAAGATAGGCTGTTTTGCTTTCAGCAGCTCTGCAACACAGTCGCTCCATTAATCAGTGCAAAACATTGTGCACGTTTTTCTTCATCATCGTTACAGTGGAGCAAGGCTGCTGTGTAAAGGGTCAGTCACTTTTAACAACTTGAGAGAGAGTAGGGACTGCATGTATAGACTCACACAAAACTGTGTAACCTTGTGCTTTAGCACTAAGATTTGCTAAAGAGCTTCTCTTGTGGATGAAGTAGCAGTGTTAATATGCTAAAACGTGGGACATTTCTGTGGGCATTTGCAGTTCATAGGACTTGTTATGGACATGTGTAAGATATTGATTCACGCAGCCACTTGTTCCTGACATTTAAAACAGGATTAACACCATAGCAGTGCACAAAGAAATCCTTGAGCTCCAATTGTCGTATTAAGATAGGAATTTTAAGATAACTAACAGGTGTGTGTGTGTGTGTGTGTGTCTGTGTGTGTGCATTTGTGTGGAGTTTGTGTTTGCATTGTGTTCTCGTGACTTTAACTGCTTCTGACTCTGTGTGAGACAACGAGTGTCCCCTTGGGGACAGAAAAAGCGATGTCATGGCTGCAGAGTCTCGCTTTGTTACCATCACCGCTTTCCTTCTCCCATCCACTCGTTCTTCTCTTTTTCTCCTCCCCATATCTTCCTGACTTGATTTGTCTTTTGTGTTATATCCAGTCTAACAGGCCCAACTTGTGTCAAAACTTCATTCTTCCTTTCCTGGTTTTGACACCCCTCTCATTTTTTATACAGCTCTTTACTGTTACAGCTGTCACTTATAGTGATGAGACGGGATAGAAGTTTTTCCCTGAGGGGTTAAAGGCTTAGCTGAAATTTCATGTGGCCAAATAGTTTACGTCATAAAACCCTCACATTATAGCAAATATAATGAGAATGTGCCAAATGGAGAAGCATCTGTGTCATTGTCGACGCATTGTTTTAATAGGCACACTGTCCCCTGCAGAGTATGCTACTGAATCTCAGCACAATGTTGCTATCCAGTCACTCAGCATCAATTTTTATTTGACAGAGCAATATGCACCAAATTGAATCCGTTCAATCAACTGAATATGAAAATCCCCCTGACAGATTGAATAAAAAATGGAATACACAGGCAGACATCAATAAATAGACTTTATCACAATCCCTCCAGCCAAAAGCAAATGAAATAGTACTGCCACTGCATACTGAACACAAACCCAAAAACTCCCATACAGGACATTTCTCTCAATGCCAGAATATCACCTTCTCCTAAAAATACTCAGTAATAAAGAGAAGCATTCAGGATGATCTCACCCACTCAGTACCTCAATACTTATCTAATACTTTGGCCGCACATTCAAAACCTTCTTTCTCTCGACCATAGAACAGCCATTGATAATCTTGTCCGACTTCAGGAGATATAACATTTTAATTAGAGAGCCTTGCTGAATTGTGTTGTCAAAACCAGGCTGGCTGTTTCACCTGTTGTCCATAGTTGTGCTAAGCTAAGCTAACTGGCTGTGTCCGCGTGTTCACTGTAGCCTACAGACGTGAGGGTGGTATCACTCTTCTCAAATTTTCTTTAAATTGTTCACCAATCCCATACATTCAAGAGCATATTAATACAGTACATGTTGTTCATGCCCACAACTTCACCCACATCATCCTCGTTGAACACCGACAGCGGCTCATGTGAGTGGGGTGTTGATGGTGTATGCTGGATATCTCACCTGAGTACTTCGCTCAGCGTGGCGTCTGGTGTTGGACTTTATGACTCACTGCAGCCTCGTGAAAAGAAAATGTATGTTAAGACTGGCCGGTAGGTGAGCACTGAGGCTGCCAGCGATCAAGTTGTCATTGAGGTGGATTATTCATATACTCATGAACTCTTATGAACTGTATGCGCCTCCGAGGTTCCTCCTTGGTTCATAATTTTTTTCGCTCTGTCCTTGCATCCCTCAAAATCCCTCACTCCCCGCCTCCCTTACAGAGCAGATGCACTGTTATTCCACCCACCTGCTTCACCCACACCCACACCCACACACGCACACTTGCTCTCTGTCGCTCACTGAGCTACATTTTGGTCCAGAGAGAGAACTGCTGATGAAAAGGAATCACTCTTTTTTAATCACACTGCTCATCTCTTCACCCTCATTTTCAGTCTCCTCGCTTCGTATTTTGCATTCAGAATTTGCATTGTGTTAATGTAGCAGATGGTTCATTAATGCATTTCAAGTGCAATTTCAGACTAAAGCAAGCATTTATAGACTAAAGTAATGACATAAATCACTTTATCGCCTTATTGCTGTTTTCGTCAGTGATAGAGTTTGTGCACGACTTACAACAGACACACATTCATAATATCAGCTGTGTGTCCTCCTCCTTTGCTAAATTTCTGGTTACAAACTCCTTTGAAAAAGAACTTCACAGTAGTTTGTATTAAATATAATTTTGTTTATCTACTATTCCACCCATCATTACTTCCTTGCCGCATCCTCAGGCATAAATACACAAAACACTAAAGTCCACTGTGGCTAATTTCAGCCCCTACAGCTGTAACTAGGATTTGTTCAACTGCACAAGCAACATTTTGCCAAGGTTGACTGAGTCTCTTCATCTAACCCCTGCAGCGTTTGGCCACATTAAGTCTTATGATCCCCAGCAAAGTATATCTGCTCACACATTAAAGGACCTGCGCCTTTCTCACAAAGAGGCTGTTACATTTCAAGCATCATCTTTGTTTTCACTGTCCTGAAGGTGCTAGTTTTACCAAAGGCTTTTTTTTTAATTCCTTGTAGTCTTCTTTAAACCTTGTTTTTTTTAGGAGAATTGTGTTATTCTATGATGAAAAATACCAAATGAATCTAATTCTCCTGTTTTTGTGTATATAATGTGAAAATAATTTAATTTAATTTAAGTTAAGATGCTGAAAATCAACCTTAATGTAGTTAGAGTTTTGAAAATGGTTTTCCTTGCAGGCTATAGAAAAGTTGCAATTGTGGCGCCATCCACTGTTTGATTATTGATAATGTACATATCTGATCTTTCATATTTTGTTTTTACAGAGATAGTGAGAGCAATGACGCATGTGATCAACCAGGGGATGTCCATGTACTGGGGGACATCCCGGTGGTCCGCCATGGAGATCATGGTGAGTGATGGAAAAAGTCTTTGTGCATCTCGTAACTGACAACACGAGATAAAGAAATTAAAAAAGCTTTTAATGACGATTAGTTTTTTAAGAAACTGGGATCTATTTTTAGCTGGACAATATATTGCTATTTATTGTTTTTTCTCTATCCTTGAAATCATATTGTGGGAACTTTTATAAACCAATATAAAACTAATAATCATATAAACTAATTTTCTTCCTAAATAACCAATATAAAACAATTAGAACGTTTCCAGAATTTTTGCAGAAAAAGGGAAAATGCAGTAAAAGGTGATGGTTTACGGTTTACTACGCAGTTTAAAGTGCTAAAAATCACCTAGACAACTTCACATGTTATTTCTGATGGCTAAACAGATATTAAAATACATTTTTAATAATATAGAGGACAGTGGGGGATCTACTGTGTATCTTGATATTCATTTTGCCCTCACTCCTAAAGCCATCAGCATTTCTTTGTACTTTAGAAGGGGGGCAATGAAATCAAAAATGAGCTGATAAGTTGAAACACCATGTGCCATACATAGAGCAGTGGGAGAATAAAAAAATTAAAAATGTAAACATAAAGATCAGTGTTGCACAACTTTCCTCATCTCCTGAGCATTTCTCTCCTTTCTCTTTATCCCCTGTTCAAATTCAATTAGGAAGCATACTCAGTGGCCAGGCAGTTTAATCTAATTCCACCAGTGTGTGAGCAGGCAGAGTATCACTTCTTCCAGAGGGAGAAAGTGGAAACTCAGCTGCCAGAGCTCTACCATAAGATAGGTAAGTCTTTAGTAAGTTTCTGTGAATATCTTGTATATCCTGTTGCTCAGTGACTGTTGTTCCTTCTCAGGTGTGGGTGTGGTCTCTTGGTCACCTTTGGCCTGTGGAATCATCACTGGGAAGTACGAGAACGGCGTCCCAGAATCCTCCAGGGCCTCAATGAAGGTACAGCTTAAATTTATTTTGACAACCTACCTACTGTCTCTGTTCCAATCTTTTCACTTTCATCCAAGACGAACAATACCAACCATAAAACATAATCTGGTTCAAGGCTGATTTTATGTAATAATTCTAAATACGTATTGTTTTACTGCTCCTCTAGCCATACCAGTGGTTGAGGGAGAAAGTAATGAGTGAGGATGGGAGAAAACAACAAGCCAAGCTGAAGGAACTGGCTCATATCGCAGAGAAGCTCAGTTGTACTATGCCGCAGCTAGCCATAGGTAAGGGACAACATGAACATCCTAAGACCCTCAACTTTCTATTCAGCAAACAAAGAATATGTTGCCCATGACCAAATTCATCCATCACTCCATACTGCCTGATAAAACTGTAAAAACTCTTCCTATCCCTGATCTTTAGCCTGGTGCCTGAGGAACGAGGGCGTGAGCTCAGTGCTGCTGGGATCCTCTAATCCAACCCAGCTAACAGAAAACCTGGGAGCCATTCTGGTATAAAGACCATTTCCTTAGCATAAATAATACTGAATAACTATTTCATTATTTGGTTCTAGTTAGCATTCATCGTGTGCTCTTTCTTTGTTTTGTGCACCACAGGTAATTCCAAAGATGACAGCAGGCATTGCCTCAGAAGTGGATCATATACTGGGAAATCGTCCTCACAGTAAAAAGGACTACCACCATTAGGATTGACCCTGTTTTAGTGAACTATGCTTGAAAAATCTTATCAAAGCTCACTTCTCACAGCCATGGCACTGTAAGTGCGTGCCCAACTTTGCTTGTTGCGCGTATGACTGTATGTGTGACTGTGTAAAGTGTTCTGCTTGGCTCCTTGTCTGTATGAACATCAACCAGTATCATTATTGTAAAGTGAGCTACTTGACAAAACATGCATGCTACAGTTATATCGGCCGACCTAACAACAGTTAGAAGATCCAGCGAGATGATTTCTGGAGAGAAATTCTCATCCGCTCCAACAAGTTGCTGAACCACAAATTTAAAGAAGCATAACATTAGATTATGGAGAAATAGATGACTGCACAACAAGCATGTGCCAGTTGCCGCCAATTATGATTTTCTGAATAAGGGTGTCGTTGCATCAAGTAACGAAAACCTGAAGAGGCACTTATTTGTCCACAAAGTATCACATAAGCTCATGGCAGGGCAGTAAATGAAACATAAAAAATTATTAGGAGTATCAAAATGTACCCAATGTTACAGAAATCTACCTTACTAGATGTCTGTGATGTAACGCAAAAAAATCACTGATAACTTGTGTAATTGGGCCAGTTCAGTTGTCAACGTGATGAATTGTTCCAGTAGGCTACTGGATTAACTGAAATTCTGCTCACAATGTTGTTGCTAATACCAAGAGAGCTAAATTCAATTAAAACATGTTTCGAAACATCTGTAGGCCTACTGACTGTTATGTATATTTTCCTTATCAAGCAGCTATAGCAGAATGAGCTTTTCATCTCCTTGTGTTTTATTTTTCCTTTATTTTAAACTGATGCAAAAGTACAGCATAGTGTACTTCCCTATGGTGCCCCTTCAACCCATTTTAATTTAGACTATGCCAGACTTTCTGTCAGTGAGGATAATGTCTGATTCATTTCATTTCAGTGTGTGTTGTGGCTAAAACTTTTGTCTCGTCGAAGTTGGGGAGATGATCCTCCTGAGGGGAACTAGTGAATTTAACAAACAAGGCCATGTAGCTGATGAAGAGACTTAATATAAAAAATATAATGAATAAAAAAAAGAAACATATGGACCCCTTTAGTCATTGCACCTGGATCTCTTATCCAACTTCTCTCAGATGCCAGTTTTACATAATGGGATGTTCTTTGTTATGTCCAAACATGTATTTTGGTGTCCTTTATTAGATTTGTACATACAAATAAAGAGCTTATAATTCTCATGTGATATGTTTTAGAAGATATATAGTAATTTTTTAATAATGTTATGGATGCCTTCTAATTTTCGCCTCTAATGAATTGAAATAACCAAGCTAGTCGTAGACTTCTTGTTTGCTGAGTTACATTGTAAACCGCAGTAAAAAAAAAACCTGTGACTTGAAACACGATGCCGTAGTTTCTGCTGTTTGCCGTTGGGGTTTGTCTGTGTCTTCCCGTTTTATAATAAAATAATGTGTGAATTACTCATTTGACTTGTGGAAATCATATTTGCTTTTGAGACATTTTCCTCTTTTTAAATATTTTTATTTTAGATAATCAATGGAAAGCAATTGAGAGCCAAGCTCTCTTTCACAATGGTGCTCTGCATATATGTAATCAAAAATAAGTTAAATATAAAGGTGTGAAATCAACATTCTTAAAGGAAAAACAACACAAGCACAACACAAACAACTGTAAAACAAGTACATTTCACAGGGACAAAGTACATTTATGTTGTTGTTTTTGTTACATGGTTCCCATGGAAACATAGGCGGGTGCTTTTAGCGAATCATCCAATGGGCTGCTCTTATTTAGAGGCGTGCTATTTGATTGGCTCCGGTTGACTTCCTTGAATCTACTCGGCTGCCGCTCGAAGCCCGCGGTTTACAAAAACTACTGCTGGAGTAACGTGAAGTGAAATAGTATAAATAACATATTTTTTCCCTTTAACTAACCTGCTGGAATAGTGACAAAGTTTTGCTAACGTCAACTCGTAATACAGTCGTTGAAATTGGAGCGGCAACCCTGCAATTTCAGAACCAAACACCTCACGACATCTTTGTTTGTCTGCAGTGGCAGTGAGGTTAGCAGATGGCTAGTTAGCCAGATAGCACAGGGGAGGTAACGTTACCTTGTCAACTAGCGTCAACTGAAGCCGCTGTGCCCTTGTAGGACACACGAGCCGCACTGTTTCTTCCTACGACTGGGGGTGAGTGTTGTTTCGGACTTAATCTTTAAATCAGTAGCCAATACCCGAGCAACTCAAACGTTATGAAAAAACATTTTCTCTGTTAGCTGAACCTGTGGTAATTAGCTAACCTGTAAACCTACACTATTGTTAAAATGCTGCAATCCATTAATTCTCTCTATATGGGTCAATCATTGTCAATCCCAGCTGGATAACCAACAGCGATGTCGGTGTCAACTGGGGCTCATTTTGGGGGGAGCCAAAGCAGCAGAGTTAAAGGAGACACTATTTGTGTGGTGCCCGACCTCTACTCGGATCTCCTGGAGGAGGACGACTATGATCTGAATAAGTCCTACCCATGTACCCAGAGGCCGATGTACAAGAGGAGCCTTTGGGCCTTGCAACATCGTTATTATCCTGGTTCTTTGAGAGGTGAGGATGAAACTGAAATGATTCATCTGTCGAAACACATTAATTCGCAACAGTTTGGATAATTGATTATCCTTTTAAACAATGTATCAACCAAAAATGTATATTTGCAGTTTTTCTTTGACAAAAGTAATTTGACTATATTTGAATTTAGGACTTTTTTTTTTTGGCATCATTTCAAAAATAATTGTTGTTAGTCCTAATTGGGAGAGTTGAGGGTGGGAGGAAGTGTATGCTTATTTAGTTTTTTTAAATGTCTTTTCTTTTTTTTTTTTTTTTTACTTACAGGTGAAAGTTTGGGTGTTTGCACTTCTGTCGCAGCAAGAAACCTCCAAATCTCGAGCTTACATCCTGGCTCCCAAGTTTTTGCTGCCTCCCTGCCACACCCGTCCACTATGTCAGAGGCCACGGAAAGCTTGGTTAGTCAGCTCATCTCTGGAGATTTTGGCCTGTCGGGATCTCCATCTGCCCTCAACACAAACAAAGTCATTCTTACGGTCGACTATGAAACCACAGAGGTACTGTGTGTGCACTTAATGTGAGCATTGCTGGCTGAGCAGGATTGCTCCAACAGTATTGCACTTATGACAGGTGCTGTAAATGTGTTTTTATCTTCAATTTTCAGATTTTGACAGCAAATGAACAGGCCTGCAAACTGTTTGAGTACACCACCAATGATCTGATTGGAAAAAAACTGTCCTGTATCTTGAAGAAAACCAGTCAGGTCCTGGAAGAAGCGTTGGAAGAAGATTTTCCTCTAGTGGATGGAACTATTGCGGCTGTGTCCGGAAAAGTGGTATGGAGTATGCTGACTAAAACACCGTTAAGTTTACGAGTTATAAGTTTTGTATGTTTAACGTGTTACTCTTTCTGTAGGTGGATGTTGTGACATTATCTGGTGAGGTGCCAGTGTCAGTGTGTACCCACAGATGGTCACAAGATGAAAAGCACTGGCTTGTCATGATGGAAAGTGTGGAAAGGGTATCAGCCTTACTGTCCTTTTCACAAGATGTACGTACGCCGTTATTAACAGCCTTAGTAGTGTTTAGTAGTATTTTTTAAAACATTTTTAATGAGAATTCCTGTTTTCTTCAATTGCATGCTACTGGGTGATTTTCTAACCCATGAAAACATTGCTTTGTCAAACTTTTGATGTCATTTCTAGGGCAGTATCCTAACCTGTGACTTGGCGTTTGCCCATCTCCATGGATATCACCACCCTGACGAGCTAAAAGGGTTGTCTGTGAAGGAGCTAATCCCCTCTTTACAAATCCCACTGCGCAGTAATGCATTGCCCAAAGTAAGCACACTTTACAGCCAAAATTGTCCCACTCTGCTAAGGGAAGCTCCTTTTTTAAAGCTTTGCTTTCAAGTTTCTGTTTACCAATGTGCTTCTTAGACCTTTCAGGAACATGGCAAATAAATTACACCTAGCAATGTTTTAAGCTCAGGTGTTTCTGTAAGCCTGTTATCCTTGACTTTGCTTTTCCTTCCTTCTTTCAGATGCTGAGGGTTCAGAGGGTGTGTGGGAAAAGCAGAGGGGGTGCATCAGTCCCGCTGTGTGTCAAACTTCAGGGGGCAGTGGCATGTGGGAGGCCCCAGAACCAAAACAATGGGACTGGTTGCACTTTCCCAACAGAGAGTCTTGAAAGATCAGAAGCACAGGACAGTCCGCCATGCTCTCTTCTCACCTCATCTGGGTGCAAGTCAGAAGGCTCAAACCCTCAAGAGCCATCCTCTGGTAAGGTGTTTTGTTGTTTTGTTTTTTTAAAGGGACGTCATGCTATATCAGAGAGGAATTAAAAAGAAAACACTCAATACTATTCTGGAGAAACTGGTGCATTATCCACTGTCTTTGTTATGCTTCCTAAGCACTAAAAATCCTACAGTATATCCTCTTCAGCCTTTTATAATAAGAAAAATATACAGAAGCTGGACACATTCATTTTAAACCCCTGATAAAAAAGTAATGAAAATTTGAAGAAACTGTACTGATTTTTAAAAAAAGAAGAAAAAAAAGTTCCCTCAAAAGATTTTGAAAACCTACACAGCATTGTCGCTGTCCAATGAAAACCATGCCTCTCCAAATTTGGTGATTACATTTTTTCTGATAAACTGGAGAATTACATGGTCCTTAAGGGGTTGAAAAATTGTTCTACTTCTTAAGCTACATAAAAAATGTAAAAACACATTGGGTCTGGAAACCACATTGTCACAAAGTTAAAATCAGGTCTGTTTTTTTTTAACTCATGAAACATTGACACTTAAGAGATATTCTGAAGGTTTTTACAGGAGAGTGACAGAAGAGTTGACAAATACTGCTCATACACTATAATGCTGATACAGAACCATATTGATCATATATGGTACCAACAATGAAAGCTTAACAACTTTTAGTGTTGATTTAGTTTTTGTTTTCACGTCTACCCCCTGTAGTGGGTATTAGTTGAATAGCATCTTCAAAATATTTTGATATTTGGTTGTTTAACCAATCCAATGTGCAAAAATAATCACTATAGGGTAAAACTATGTACCCCAAAAAATGTTATTCATCATATACGGTAATGTAGTCATTAATTGTGCTTTCTTAACGTGTGTCTCAACTCTTACAGAGGTCAAAGTGGACAGCAATGTCCTCTCCTCCGGCCCTGCACTGGAATACTCTGGAACAGTTTGGGCATTTGCTCCTCTGAGCGGTCTCCTTCTGCTCCGCCCTGATGGCTCAATCTACAGCATCCACAACCACCTCGCTCTCAGTCTGTTTGGCTACGACAAGGACGAGTTGCTGAGCAAGGTTAGTCAACATGACCAGCTAAAGAAGGCTGTTTGGATTGACGACTATGCCAACTCTCACTTCTGTTTCTGCTGCTTTGTCATCATCAGAGTGTCACTTTTCTGATGCCCGGTTTCTATGGATGGATGTCTGACTCAGACAGAAAGGCCAGCCCCTTGTCTGACTCTCAAGCAGAGGCTGATAAAAGTTCAGCCTCATCCAAAATATCAGGGAAATATGGTGAGCATTTGTGTGTACAAGATGGCAGTTTTTTTTTTTCACAACTCGCTTCCAGTTATTAGTCTAAACTAGATGTTCGTGAGGAGACACAGTCGGTGTCAGACTTTTACACAACCCCCTGTTCTAAAGGTTTATGTGGTATAAAAATGTTTGTGTCTCATCTGTCACCCTGGCTTTCTTTTCCCCATATGCACCTCGCAATGGTGTCCTTTCACGCTACTCTGGATTTATTCCTGTTGTGTGTTTTTGTGTTGTCTTGTCATCCAGTTCCATTTGTTTACACTGTGATTTAATCTTTTCATTCTTTCTCTTAAATCTTAGACCCTTCCTCGCTGGTGGCTGGTGATATGGCCATGGTGCATCAGGCTGTCCAGGGAAGAACCTCCACAGGGAGAGGCAGGATCTTTACCGGGACCAACTCCAGGCTTGAGAAACCAGACAGCGCTTTGTCGACCCTTTCTCCTCCTGTTGTCACCTCCACACGAGTGGTCATGTAAGGAGCCCACACTACGTCCTTGTTCAATGACTTCATATTACCTAAGGATAATAAATTAGTAGACCAAATCTTTGTATATTTAGTTTTTCCACAAATAACAGGCCAGACAAAAAGCTGCTGTAGCAATATCCAGGGACCTAAAAGCAGCCGACTACACGCATATTTAATGTGCCTGGCAGTAAATATGAAAACACAACACCTATGGAGGAGCCTGATATCCAGCCCGTAGAGGCACTAAGCACAGCAAATTACAGCTTACCACTGTTTATTTTTGGCTCTTTTTTTTCCTTCGCAAAGTTTTTCTTAAGTTTTTTAATATGGGTCACAATTGTTTACATGTTGCAACCTTGGATCAGAATTGTTTCACTAATGCTCCAGTCTTTCATAACCAAACGACCTAAACGGAACGTGATACTGGAAGATGAAGATTTAAAATATATTTATGCTCTTCTTCTCTTTTGCCATCTGTTGGACAAATATTGACATGTTTGGTCAAAAATATATCTTGATTTAAATGATGTAGTGAAGGAGAAGAGTGAGAGTCATCAAGGGTTTAAAAGAAAGATCGATGTTCATGGATCACACCTGTGACAGACATATTACTATGCTACAGCTGCTATGGTGTTGTATATGTTTGTACCAGTCATTTTTCTACACTACAAAGAGAAATTAATTTTCCGTGGTGTTAATAAAATGGCCATGTACAGTTATGCTTGCCTAAGTACTATATTCATTGACTTTTAATTCCTTCTGGGACTTACAGCTATCTTGAGAGTCAGAAATCTATGAATGCACTGATTATGAGCAACTTCTGCTAGTTAGAGGTTTAAACATTCATTCTGTATGTGCACATGTCTGATCACAAAAGAACAATCACTAAATATCTAGTACCAGAAGTTATGCCTTTTTTATAGTATGATCATCACATTCTTATTTGAATGGCGTTGCAATACTAAAATCCAGTCATCCTTTCTTCAGGGCTGATGACACTACAGAGCTGATGGAGGAGGCAGCCAAGGTTGCTCTCTGCACCAGCCAGCTAGACAGTGGTGATACCACTCAGGCACTCCTCAAGACATTTGCTTGGGTAGAACCTCCAGAAGAAGAGACCTACTGCCTTGTTCCCACCGAGCCACCACACCGTAACCAAGAACAGAAACTCAACAATAAAGCTCATAAAATTGATCAACCTGCCATTAAGCTCATCCCAGGTAGGATACGGCCAAACTGTGGTTTTGTTTTTTACAATCATTTATTCGTAGTTCTTCCTTGCAATCCAGAAACTAAACTGCAGTATATATTGGGTACTGAAATTTAACATAACATTCTCCACAACATGCTACATGTAAAAACATCATATTGTGTGGAGTGATTTCCTATTTACAGTGAGAAATGGCTCTAAAAGAGCAGTCTAAAGAAACGATATTGATAGCATTTTCCTTTGAGAAACTGCATAGAGAGCATTTGTTCTTTTCTTTTCTCTTTTCTCATTTTCTTTTTTACCTCCTTCAGACATTCCCAGCCAGAATGGACATGCTGTTGGCAGGGTGGGTGGCCCCACTCCTGATGTAGGCAAAGACCACCGCTCACGTACCTCTGTCCTCCAAGACTCCAGCTTTGAGGTCATCTCACTAGAGAGCAGGTGAGGGTAGAAGTAATTCTTTGTCTCAAGAGAAACTTACCTTTAACCTAAACTGCATGTAATTACCCAATCTGATATCATATGGTTTAAACAGCCCATCTGTTTATCAGTAACCACAGCTTAAAGACATTTTGCATTGAAGAAATAAAAATATCTTTCACCGTCTAATATCTAGTGCCGTCGGTTGTTCTTTGTCATCTGTTTATTGAAATTCAATTTCCCAGGTCTTCCTCTGGCTTCTGTGAACAATTTGCCGGCCATTGTGGTTCTGATCCAGACCAGGCAGAGGACTCTCGTTCAGCACACAAAGTGGACTCAGCCAGCTATTTCCTGGACCTTAACAGCGATGGTGATCTGGTGACCCGGGCCCTCAGTGACTTAGATCTGAGCGGTAGTGTAGAGCTTCTCAGCGGCCAAGGGTACAATGATAATAACCAACACTCCATGATATCCTGTGATACAGCTGAGCTCCTGCGTACCCCCTCCCCATGCGTGGTAGGGTCCGACCATGAAGCAGAGTCTGTTGAGACCGGGGACGCCTGTGCAGAGGCCAAAAACAGCTCAAATAAAGAGCAAGTAGAAAGCAACCAGGATCAGTGGGGAGCTCTCTCTTCAATTCATAAAGAAAAGAGCCAAGAGTTCTCCATGCCAATGAACGGTGGGATTCAGTCAATGACGGACATTCCTGCCACATCTACTCCTAAGAAACAGAATGGACACACCCCGTCCCCAGACACTAAACAGATACTGGAGGGGCGATGCAAAGGAAGCGCGTACCACAGAGATGGCACGAGAGTAGGTTGGTACTGCTATAGCTATCAATCTGTTTCCCTCAAAAAATGTACGCATTGTGTTACATAAAGCTAAAAGACTTTAACCAGTACCTTACTTTCTCTCCAGATGTGCAGTGTGATGTGTGCAGGACTGACCTCCCTGATGGAAGCTCCTTGTTCTGTGTGTGGGTTAGTAGGCCTGGCCAGCGGGGGACACTACTGCAAACAGATGGATCACTGCACAACCAATCAGGAGCCAGTCTAGGAGAGGTCGGTGGGAATCTCTACTAAAAAGTTTGGGTGGCACATGATATTTCTTTATGAAAATATGGAAAGTGTCGTTCCTCTCAGAATTCTTTACTGTTTTCCTCCTTTTTAGAGGATTGGGGAGGCTTTGCGCTCCACCATGGACCTAGATCAGTCTCGAGCCTGTGACGGGCAGTTTGAAGAAGCGTACCAGCCTCTTAAAGCTGTGGGTAAAGGAGCCTTTGGTTTTGTCTGGAAGGCAATAAGGCGCTGTGATGGAATAGAAGTAAGTACATCCCGTTCATGTACAAACAATATGCAGCAATTTCTTCTGTAAAATATTTCAATTAAATTATGAAAAGATAAACCATTAGATTTGCAAGAGTAATATAATTGTTGGCGTGACGTGGCCTCTTTGCTGTATTTTCTTTTAACATTTAAACTTTTTTGCAGGTGATCGTGAAGTTCATTAGCAAGGGCAGGATAGTGAGTGACTGCTGGGTAGATGACCCAATGCTGGGACGAGTCAGCCAGGAGATTGCCATACTGACACGAGTACAGCACCACAACATAGTCAAGGTAACTGGGTTGTCACATCAGAGCCTTTTATCCTTGTGCCTCACGAGGGACGCTTTTGGCTTTTTAGTTTTATGATCATTTTGGTTGTGTTAATGCATATGGCATATGTTAAGGGTGTGAGTATTTAATTTTTGTATTTATGAAGTTCAACCTCAGCTCCTATAATAACTGTAATAAACTGTGTAGCCAAAATACACACACTCAGTCCATAAGGACACAAAATGTCTCCATTGAAACCGATTAAAACCACAATTTTTGATCCCAAGGCCATTACAGCACAACACTATGCATTCTACGTATTATATCAGGCTTTCAATCGAGTGCCCTAGTTTCAAAATTGTAGTTTTCACTGTTTTCTACCAGACTGTGTTTGCCCTATGGGGCAATACATGTTATTTCTCGGCCTTCCTGCCCAAAATAATGAAAATGCATCAAAATCAATGTTTTTTGCTGATCATTGACCTATCCCAGACCTTAAAAAAAAAAAGAGAATTCCCCCTAGCATTGAGTATAGAGGGAAAAAAAATGTTTTCATAAAAAATAGTGGCATTATGTAAGCAAACTGGCATGTTATGGGTTGAACATCTGAAAATGAATTAGGAAGGGGACATTCTATCCTCTAAGGACATCAGAGCACATTTTTACAAGTGAGGCACAAGGGTTTTAACACGCGAGGTTGTAAAAAAAACTTTATTTGTTATGCAAAATTACTTCGCTCATCCTATGTGTGTGCGGCACTAGGTGCTGGAGGTGTTTGAGAATGGGAGTTACTTCCAGATGGTGATGGAGAGACATGGAGATGGCCTGGACCTTTTTGAGTTCATAGACATGCAGCCACGGCTGGATGAGCCCCTGGCCAGCTACATCTTTAGACAGGTATGTGCATAGACAAGGGAATGGGCTCCGAAATGAGATGTTTTCATTTGTTCCTCACTAAACAGGACGTTCTGTCTCTTTCCAGATGGTGGCTGCTGTCTTCTATCTAAGGTCTAAGAACATCCTTCACAGGGACATAAAAGATGAAAACATCATCATCGACAAGTGTTTCCACATTCGACTGATAGACTTTGGCTCTGCTGCCATGATGGCTCCCAGGAAGCTCTTTTACAATTTCTGTGGCACACTGGAGTACTGCTCCCCGGAGGTGCTTCAGGGAAATCCGTACGTAAATAATACCTGAGAATGACGAGTGATATTTGTTCCTTTTCATTTAGCAACAAATAGGAAATTTCATATTGTTTCCTTTTTATAGATGGTTTTGTTTTAAAGGGGGACTATCTGTCCTTGTGATTACACAGCTCACTCAGCATTCAGTGATATAGGTCGGAGCACTGTTTTCCAGCCCTGTGTGGCTTTTATGACCCATTAACCTTTTACGATGTACAATTAAACTATGTAGCTTCAAGGATACACCGATCGTAAAGTTACAAAGCTGTACACGGACACTAAATTAACTGCCAAAAAACAATTCTGCCATGTTTTTTCATATTGCCATGCATAATATCATTTTAATTGTTGTTTGTCTTCTTGTTCGGTTGTAGCTATGAGGGTCCAGAGCTGGAGATGTGGTCTCTTGGTGTGTTGCTCTACACTCTGCTGTTCAGTGAAAACCCTTTCTGTGGCGTTGAGGAGATCCTGGATGCCAAACTAAAGCCTCCTTTCCCCCTCTCTCCAGGTATACCGCTGTTCTTTAATGGTGACTGCAAATAGTTTTAACCGACTGTCACACAGAAAGATGACTCTTTCTTTCTGTGCTTCTATTTCTCTATGTACACTCTCAGACCTGCATGATGTGTTATGTGGGCTGCTGCACCCTGATCCCGCTCAGAGAATGACTCTGGACCAGCTGCTGCTGAAGTCCTGGATCAGCCAGCCCATTTCAATGTCAGAGTACAGCTGGACAGAGGTGGTGCCTGCATCTCAGAGCTTCTGTGAGTACTCTTAATACTGGAGTTAGACTGGCAGCCATGTTTTCCACTTTAGATATTATGGGGCTCCTCCACCTGTAATTTAAATATCACTTTCTTTGTACATTTTGCAACATTTGTCATTTATTCTCATTACATCCAAATAAATAAATTGCCTAACTTTCCTTCCGTGCTTTAAAGGAATACTTCACCCACAAATGACCATTTATATTAGGGCTGAGCGATATTGAGAAAATCAAATATCACGATATTTTTGATCAATTACCTCGATATCGATATTGCGGCGATATTTTGACTATTGGTGCTTTCACAAAATATTTACACAATGAGATTTTTGATTAAAAAAATACATCAGTAATGTGGATATAATGACTAAGTGGGTAAAGTCAAATAATAGAACAGCTACAACAGTCTGGTAATATCAGAAAATGACATCACTTTACTGTAATGCAGCCTTTAAAACAAGGAAAAGACACCTATGCAATATTATGATATCTGAAATCTAAGACTATATCAAGTCTCATAACACGATACTGATATATTATAGATATATACCCCAGCCCTAATTTTTATATCAATTACTCACCCCATGTTACCATAAATTCTAGAAAGAAAAGTTTGTTTTTCTCACATGTCTCCCTGGTGAACAAATAATCAAAAATCAGAGAAATTTCTTGATGAATTGAAGTAAATGGGGGGGCGTGTTGAACAACAGCAAAACTTTATCAAAACATCGGTTTACAAACTCTCACACAACTCGTTCAGTGTAATCTTATCTAATTTATCCAGTTGTATACTCACAACTTCTCAAACACATGTGTGTTGTCTAAAAACTTACTATTCAATACACTTCGCGTAAACCGGGAAGTGTATTAAATATTAAGGATTTTCAATTTCAGTCAGTGACGGCTCATGTACTCGGGACCCTCTCTTATTTTAGCAGACTCGCCACAGCACCAGGAGTCCAGTCCTAAAGTGTTTGTCGGGCAAGGCTTATTCCCGGATGGACTTGATGAGACTCTCCCTGATGATGAGGAGGAGGAAGATGAGGACGACAGGTTGTCAATGGTGGCCCTGGAAACGGAGCTTCAGAAGTATCTCCATGAAGATTGAAGACTGATTTTAAAGGGAGTGGCAGCCCAACCATCCGTCCAACATTTAGTGTGCAGCAGTGCAAAGAGGACATGAAATGCAAAATAAGAAATAAGAAAGAAAGACATAATCATACACTACCGTCTACACAGTAATCTTTAGAGACAAATGACCTTTGCCTTTATGAATATACATAGCTCGCTACCAAGTGTAATGAATATCATTATCTGTTGTTGCAAAGCAAAAGCATCATGATGTAGATTTTTTTTTCCTTTTTAATTGTATCTGTTTTATTTATTCTTTGGATTTAGGGAAAACTTGAAGCTTTAAAATCATAGTAATTGTTCACATAGATCCAGCTTTGCCACCAAATCCCCCAAATGATCACAACCTTGAGTTGTTTCCCTCAAGAATTTGATTGAAATTGAAGGGAATTATTTTACTGATCGAGCTTCTGTTAACCAAATGTTAGTTTTATGTTCATGATTTTAATGCCGAGCGTTTTAATTAAAATGTGTAAGTATATTTACAATATTTTATTTATTTATTTTTATACATTAATAAATATTTGACGACAGATATGTTTCTTTTTATATGATTGAGGGATCGCCTGTTGATCAGAACTGTAAAAAAAATGTTTTCATGTTTGTCATGCTAACATTGTAAATGTATTTAAATTTTATATTCTTTATTCAGGCAGTAAACTGCAGATCATTAAATAGCAATAACACATTGCTGTTTTTAACATGGTGATGTACCAGATAGCTTAGGCAGCAGCTGCTTGGCCTGAGTGAATCACACTGCAGATATACAAAACAAATCCACTCTAAATTGGATTTCAATGTTCAGAAATATTTGGAAAAACCTAATATTAAAAATAATGTTTGTCAACTTGAGTTAAAATACTTAACAATCAGTAATATTCTATCATAAATTGCAGGTATATTCACATAAATGAGGTTTAGAAGTAGAAATATCTTCTGTTGAAAAACATACTCAAAAACAACACCTCACACCAACAAATCCTCTGAATCTGTTCTTTCAAGTCCGTTGGTTCACAAATCACAAAAATGAATCAACACAGCTGTCAGGCCCACAGTGGCCTGCTATTTGGAGCATACATAGCCTACTCTTGGGAATCCCATGTTTGAAAATACATCGGTATTAAACAACATTCAAAAGCACCGTCTCCTTTCTGGTAAAACCCAGTAATGGTTAGTGTCCGTCTAAAGAGAAATCATTCATTCAAATGTCCACTTTTGCTGTGCTGAGTATATGCACTTATCGTCAAGCAAGCAGAACAGCGGAACCTTTGTCCTCTGTTGAGGCTGAAAGACGGAAGTATATGAACGACGGACAAGCATGGGTACCCGAGTTGCTGCGAGTCAGGTGAATCAGCTGCAAAACATTCATTTATATTACATCAACAAAATACAATTATTACATTGTAAAGCATTTAATTGAATCAACTGCTTACTTGAAACATGTCGAAGAAACGACTAGCAACCACAAAACTTCCGCTACAACCTTCATGTTTGCTAACCTATGCTAATGGTTTGTTAGCATATCTTCTGCTAAAGCCATAACAGTGGCCATTGCTCTGTTCTCACTCTTCATCATAGTTCAACAACTGGAATTAAAACAGGGACATAATGTAACTGCTGTTTGTGTATTATAGGGGATGAGAGGGAGCCAGGCCCGATGCATTTCAACGTACAACTGTACTTTTTTTTTTTAATGCATATTACAATAAACTTAAACTTATGCCATCGTTTCTTTTCCACAGGTTCTTCAGTGGACTATGAGAAATGCCACCGGCTTTGTATTCAGTCCACTTAAGTTAGGGAGATGCCACCTCCAGCCTCTATGCACCGGGTGCAGATTGTTCTGTTCCTCCACCAGCCATGGTACTCTCAAGTCAACTCAACCCAACCATGAACTCAACCCTGTCTCCAGGCAGCCAGTCACAGAGCTGTCCCTACCCTCTCTGGTTGACATGGGATTCACAGACTCCCAGGCAGTGCAGTTGTACGATGCCACCTCCAAACTCAAAGGAGGCGCTGCCAAACATGCACTGTCAACTCTCACAGCTCTGTTTGTCTTGGGCCTCAATCCTTCCACTGTGCTGAAACTTCTGGAGAAATGTCCTGAACTTTACACTGTCAAAGAATCACAGATTCAGCAGTGCATAGCCAACCTGCGGAAACTAGGTTTAGTTGAAGGTGAGATCATGATCTCTGTACAGCACAGTCTGTCATAATAATTGAAGCATTGCTTTAGGTTGACATACTTCATGCTCAAGCTGCCTTCACATGATCAGCGGTAAAACAGCTGCGCTGGCTGTGCCGTTGTTTTCCTATGAAGAGTGCTACCCTTGGCATGGCTCAAAGTTCAAATTCTGTCAACTTTGACCTTGATTGCAGCTGACCTCACAGCGCAACCGATGAGACAACAGCTGTATAAAGTGGCACAGGCGAGCAGGGGAGGTAACCATAGAAACAAAACTATCTGCCTTCACCACAAGGCTAGAGCGCAGAGAACATTTCCTATCATGTGAAGGCAGCTTCAGAGTACTCAATATTAATCGGGTGTTCTGTATGATTCTCAAACCTGTATTTTTCCCTATATCCCCTTTTAGGCAGTCTTCAGAGAGTGGTGTCTCATTGCCCCCAGATCCTCACTGTGCCTGTGAAGACAGTAAAAAATGTGGTGCTGTTCCTCAGAGAGAAGTGCTTATTTACCACCCAGCAGGTCACGGACATCCTCAGAGATAGTCCGGCCGTAGTACTGGAAAACATGGGTCAGCTGGAGTACAAGTTTCAGGTCAGCATTTCAGATCAAAACAAGAAATGTGATGACACAACCATGGACTCTGCAGTAATTGTGATAGGCATAGAATAAATGATTAATTGATAATTAGCATAAATTGAATCTATTTCTAGAGACGGGCAACAGCTCCTTTGGTAAAATGTTGTTCTCGTGGTAGACTGCAGTTTTATTGACTTCCTCAAATCTTGATCAAACATCACATGAAAGGCTGCAGTAGTAAAATACAATACCCTTGATGCTCACATAGCAAGCATTAATTACATACAGTAAGCACTATTTACTTTTCCACTTAGTATACAAGAAATCAACATACTTTATTGTTTTGCCCTAACAGGAAATGATACAAGAAATGCGGTGGCGGATGTCTTTCATTTAAGCCTCACAAACAGAAAGCATCCCCCCCAGAAAGCTTTTAAAAAGTTTTCACGAGGTGTTCTTGTAGCTGTTTTATCACCATCCGCATTTTTTTCCAGCTGTGAGCAGTTTGTCCATTTCTTTGCATTGTGGGACAATAGTGTCCATCTACAGCACACTGAAAACCAAGAATCTTTAGTGTCCAAATTGACTTTTTCAGTGTGAACACTTCATACTCTAGTATGGGATTGAGACACTGCTGTAGTACTCCCTCTGGTGGTCATAATTGAACTCTGCATCTCTTGGGTTGTGACTAGATCACAGTGTCGTTGGTTAATTTCAGGCATTTTTTTGTGCTGCTTTTATTTTTGTATTTATTTAATCCGACGGCCTCTTTGAGATTAAGAATTTGTTTCCAAGAGAGACCATTGAGACATTCACAAGAATACAATTAGCGAAACAGAAACGATGCAACTACAAAGTATGCAAGGAATTAAAACCTCATTTAGCCACTAATAATCTGATATATGCCATTTTGCCATATATCTGCTGAGTTACCTGTTCCTCTCTTGCTGTAAGTACAGTGTATCTGCATAACAGCTACTATTATAAGTTATTATTTAAGGTTGCCTTGTAGTGTTTACTGTCATTTGCAAAGGGATTGTTGTTTGTAACAGCATGTTCTAACTCATCTCTCCACAGTACGTCTACTTCCGAATGGGAGTCAAACAGGCGGAGATGGTGAAGTCGAGGTTGCTCCGTTTCACTCTGGAAGAGGTGCGCTGTCGACACGGCTTCCTGGAGCGCAGGGGCCTGTATCAAACCCCAGACAAGAAAGGACAGACAATGATCATCAACCCCAAACTGGCCGACATCCTCAACGGTGACGAGGACGCCTTCCTCACACACGTCGCCAATGCATCTGCAGAGGAGTATGATGTGTTTAAGAGAATGATGGCGATAGAATGGCGGGAAGAGGAGCAGCTGCTGGGCACCATTGAAGCCGATGATGATTATGAGGAGGAGGAGGAGGATGAAGAGTTAGGAGAGGAGACTGGAGGGAAAAGTGGATACAGAAGAAGAAGAAAGAAATGACAGAGCACTGTGGGAGGGACTGGGAGATACATGATAAGAGAAAAATGAAATATATATGATGATGATGATGATGCATGAACTAATAAAATGTTTCCTTTTATCAGTTTGTTGAACTCGGGTTGGTCATTAGGTGCTATAGAAAATTCTTATCTAAAACACACATGGAAACAATGTTGCAGTTATTGTTACCTAGCTTGTTCTCTTTTTAATGTACCCAGGATGGCAACAGATTGGATTGAACCCTCCGGTTTGAAGTGGATTTCTGTGTTTGTCTAAGTGTCCGCATCACTCAAGATGTGATGACGTCAGCGTGAGGTTAGGCTGGAGGAGGAGGACTCTATGGATGAGTTACAACTGTTAGGTTTGAACATGGTGAACGTTTTCTCCCATATGTTCTTACTTAAGTGGCCCCACAAGTTTAAGTAATTTCAGAGGCTTAAACTGCCTTGATGCTTGCTGTAAATTAAGAGAAAAATGTGAATCTAATCAATCTAATCTAGATGGTTATCAAACGATATGAAGCTAAATCAGATAAAACGTCTTGGGTAGAAAAGACAGATAAAGTTGCAGCATGAGGAGCAGCTAAGAGGATGAAAGCTCCACCCCGTTACTATGTGACTGCCAAGTGGCTGTAGCTTTCTCCATCCCTATATTATCTGTATGAGTCAACAAAGAGTACACCAGATAAGGCCAGCGGGTGAGACGAGTCGTACAAAGCATCCATTGATTTATAGAAGCGTTAAGCCCAATGGATGTCCAACACCGAGAGGTTTTTCTGTTCTGCACATCAGGTAGGAAAAATTACCTTTGGTCAATCAATAATTTGTCAATATGCGTGTCTGCTCAAAGTATGAACAGAACCAAGTGATTTCTGTTTTGTCTCAAGTGTTTGTAAACATTTAGGGGGCTGGCGGTGGCATTATTATCATTTTTCTATTATTCAATACCAGCGTTGGGAAGTAGTGAACTGCATGTAATTAGTAGTTTAACTACATTTTGCAGTAGCTTGCTGGTAGTGCAACTACATTCATATTTGCATAGTGATTCAAGTAGTTCAATTACTTTTCTTTGGCAATTTTTTGTGTAGTTAACTACTGAAACTAAAAAAAAAAAGGTGCAAGTTGGAGACTTTTTAAGTCGTTAAGATTGTACAAGTCAGAAGTTACAAAACTGACAAGACAACAACCATTTTTTAAGACCAGTGCTCAGGTTTTTTTTCTGAATGTAGTGGGGTATTGAATGTTTTTGGTTGATGTATGACCTGTGAGCTTGTGCACACTTTTAGAAATCATCTCAATTGAGTGGCATTTTTTTTGCCTGCATCTGATTTTTTTGTATTATGTTTTGTTATAATTGTCAATTTGATCTTTTGTTTTACAATATAGTTTGAACTACATTTTTTTAGTAACTTTAGTTAACCAAACTAGATTTCTCCCTTGGTTAGCTTTGCCGTAGTTTAACTTCTTCTAGGGTGAAGTAATTGGTAGCTTTGCTTAATACTGATTCCCCCACCCAAAAAGTTTAGGGAAATGTATATATATTTTTATGCAATATGTTAATGTATATTTTCAAGTTGTTCTTACATTGAGTGAATTATTTACAACTTCACCTTCATTTGCATTTGTTTTCATTCGCAATATAATACTTTATGTGTCCATTCGTTGAACTTTGGCTTCTCATTTTCCTAAAGATGTGGACTGAACTAAATTATTCTGGACTATAAATATCTCACTCCAAAAGTTAAATGAGTGTCGTTTTGATTAGGACCAGCCTGCAAAACATCGAGATGATGGATATGTGAACGCCGTGAGAGATACTGTTTTAAGAACCTAATTCAGAGTTTTTACACTCCTTCATGTGGAGACCCATGTTTACACATAGTCGTTAATAATATAATAATATATAGAATAATCGTTCAACTCATGCGCTAATCTGCATATTTATGCATTTACATGCTTGCATTTTGAAGGTGTCCACTCTGAATGTTTCTTTTATGGTCTTTTCATTAACAGAAGGCTGCTGGAGGAAGTAGTCAACACACCATCGAACACACCTCAGTCAGAGCATCTGTGCCTCCAACACTCAAAAGACAACATGACGTCACCAATGCTCATTTCCAACCTCACACAGGAGTGGGTGGAGAGTCAGCGAAGTTGGCACCTGGAGTTATTTTTCATCCCCACCACGGTCGTCACTCTGGCCACCTTGCTAGCCAACCCTGTTCTCCTGACATGCATTTTCCTGTCCCGTGCCTTGCGTCGGGAGACACGTTACCTGCTGGTGGCCAACACCCTGACAGCAGACATGCTCTTCCTCATCTTCAACCTGGTCACAATGATCTGTAACGCTGCGAGAGTTCAAATCCCCTGGCTGGTGTGTGAGCTGCTCACAGCCATGACCGTCACCGTCTACTGCTGTGCCATCCTCACCGTCACCCTCATGGTGGTTGACACCTACGCTGCGGTCCGGTGGCCCCTCCATTACCACGACATTCTTCCACCTGCCCGCACCCACCGCATACTGGTGGGGGTGTGGGTGCTGGCAGCCATGTACCCTTTCACTCTGGTGATCATGATGGAGATGGAGAGGGGGAATCCCCATGAGAAGGTGGCTGTGTGTCTGGTCCTCATCTCACTCGGCTTCATTCAGGTCAATAACATGGTGGGGATCCACATCTACTTTTTTGTCGCAGCACTCATCTGTGCTTTGCTCATTTTTGTCTGCTACATTCGTCTCTACATGGTAACAAGGACCCACGGCATCTGGCAGAGCCGCTTCTCCAGGGCCCGGGTCACTCTGCTGGCTCACGGGGTTCTACTCCTGCTCTACTTTGCCCCAGGCTTTGTTTTCACCGTGGAGCTCTTCCTGTTCCAGAAGAAAGACGTGAGTCAGGATGTTCGCGTGTGGATCAACACAGTCAATTTGTGTGTATTCATGTTGCTGCCCAGGGCGTTTGCTCCATACCTGTATGGGCTGAGGTACAGGGAGATCTCTGACACTCTAATGCAGCTGCTGCACCAGCACAGGAGACTCAGCCAGATCACAGTTTCATGAAGACGTTTACGAACTGTCCATTATTCAAATTTCTCCAATGGGATTACTTGTGATGTACTGTTTTCTCAGTATCCCTCCAACAAACAAAGATGTGTCTGCGAGGCAGTAGCCAGGATGAGTCCAAATTCCCCCAGTCCATTTTTTTTTTTTTTTTTTTGACTAGCCATCAAAAATAATATTTCTTTCCACGTTTTCTAGATTCATTTAAATATATCGTTTGTTGGTGTAAATTGTCTAAATACTGTTCAAAACACTCTCTACATTCCGAAGAATGTAATTCTGGTAGAGAAACACTTTTTTTTGGCCCACAGCAGTCACATTTAAGAAGAGTGACTCTAAAACACCATGTGTAATTTGTCTCTAAATTTAGAACATAAACTCCAGTGTGTTTTCTATGGTAGCTACAGCCGTGGTTGCTGCCCTGTTCATGTTTTCCATTGCTTCACCTTAGACACTTCATTCTGACACTTTGTCATTCTTGTCATTTCTTCTAAATAACTTGCATCATGGCTGAACTAAAGTTGTAAATTGGTAATTCAACAATCCTGCAAACTGTAGTCTTGTGTGTTTAATAATAAGAGCACGTTTACTGTTGTTTGGATCCAAATAAAAACATGCTGAATTCCCTTGCTTTCTAAGTGTATGTCTCAGTATTGAGGCATCTTTAAATAGTAATAAACTGTACAACCAAAATTTGTATTTTTATCATCATTATGTAATGTAAAAGCTATGTAGAGCCTGACACTCAGCCTCAGTTTTATGACCATACTGTAGTAAGAAAGCACTCAACTCCATTTGCCCTCAAAGCCGTGTTTGTCTAAAACTGGATGTCCAAGACGATCATTAACAAATGGCTGACTGACTTGTCAATTTAAGGCACTAGAGGAGAGAAAAGAGCACAGACTCTCATTGAGGAAGGTGTGGTGGATAGTGATGAGTCAGACATCCTGGATGCAGGGACTGTGTATCTCTGCTGTGTGTGTACATATGTAACCGGTACAACAACTCAACAGCAGAGGGACACATTCGTCTGTCCACTGGGTGTGTTTGCTTGGTATCAAGCCGCTGGGCCTTGCTCTCTTCACACTTCCTCTAAATGTTTGCTCCGGGTGACACAGTCATCCTTTCTACATCTGTGGATGGATTAAAATCACATTTGCTATTGTTTGCCATTTTTGTATCAATGTCCATGGCACTATAATTACACAGCGCTTATAATACAACATGTCGGATTCTTTTCTGTATTGACTGATTCATCTGTTTTCCATGGAAACGTTTGCTCTTGCCTGTGATGCTCGCCCTGCTTATCTTCTTCATGGTCTTCTCTGATTACACACTTTTGTTCTGCTGAACTCCTACAGCAGGTGGCTGGGGGCCAAAAAAATTGACTTGTGCTGTATTCTCGCCACTTCATTCATTTCCTGAAGTTGGCCATGGAATTGTTTTTGTGACTCAACTTCTGGTTTTTGCAGAAGTTATATATATGATATATATATACACATATATATATATCATATATATATATAGATATATATATCTATATATATATATAGATATATATATATCATATATCATATACGTGTATATATATCTATATATATATATATAGATATATATATGCATGTGTGTACATTTCGAAGTGTACACAAGCTGTAACTTTCAATGACAGAAGTAGACGTGAGTGTATGACGTATGCCAGGGCAAAATCCTCCCCAGTAGGCTACTACGCACGTGCTTCAAAACAGTATAAACTGGGTCATTGATAACATCGTGTACACTTTCAGGGAAATCAGTTTTGGAGCTCTGAGAAATATTTTGCAACAGGGTGAGGAAGTTGGGACATCCTTTGTTCCAAACGGAGCTCCTCCTTCGTCCTCACCTGAAAACAACGTAGCATGCTGCGCTTCATCCTGCTGGTTCACGGGTCCACAGGGTCACATTATATCTGTTTTATAATAGGCACACATACCTTGTATGTTTTATTATAAGGCACACATACCTTTGGGTATTTGTTTTCCATTTGCATGTCGATGTAACAATTATGTAAGCACGCGCTGGTAAGGCTGGTATGTTGTATTAAAGTGTATTAATGACGTGTGCCTGTACAATTTACGGTTAATGTTGCCGCACTAACTGTCCGCTACACGTCCGGGCTAAGTAGCGCACACAACTGGTGTTTGTGTGCGTGTATTGCTCAACTGCTGTCACTTCTTGTTGTGAACTTTTTCTCCACAAAAGTTGAGTTTGTTTGCAAACAAAGGACAGCCACGTGGAGAACGAGAGGCGCTCGGGAAGTGTTGTTTCTCATTGGGCAAAACAATAAGCAAACAACTACCAATTGAACTCATTACCCATGATGCACCAGCAGCAGCAGTGCGGTGGGTGCAGTGGGCTGGATTTTTTTTTCCGCTTGACAACTATATATGGGTTCTGTGTTTACTGTTAGCTAGTGAGAGCTTTGTTTTTGTCACCACCTGAAAGTCACAATGTCCCGGCTGTGTAACAGCCTGCTTTGTTTGCCATAACTAATCGAGGGCAGATATTGTAAAAGATATTGATAAACTATTTCAGGATACAGTTGTTTTTGTTATCCACACTTTGTTTTGTTTTGTCCACTTGTAACCGAAGAGGAAGCCTCATCTGGAAACCTCTGCTCAAGGTAACAGCTTTACTCTATAAATAAATGTTGTTATTGACTTTATGACTTCTGAATCTAGAAGTATGTCTTGCCTCACGGTTGAATTTGTCCCAATATGTTGAGTAAAGCAGAAGCTAAGCTAGTGTTTTTTTGCTTTTATGTTTTATGCTAACGGTCGGCAGGAGGCAAGTCTCCTTTGTCTAATTAACCAAAACACAGGGTTTTTAATTACTTGGCAAAACAACACAGCTTATACATAAATAGCCTACGTTTTAGTTGCATGTCTGTAATTTATACTTAAATGGTTGATATAATGACATAATGACATAATACAACGCTTTAATATTTTTTTAAATAGCAACAAAAACAGTATAATGTATTTTCATTTTTATTGTCAATTTCAATTTTTACTTTATTCCACGTGGTTAACAGCAAATAGTAAGATGATTAAATCATAACAGATTAAAGTCTACTTACGTTTTTTTTTCATGTCATTTGTTTTATTTTACATTATTTTATTTTACTTCTCACTGGGTATTAAGCACACTTTTTTTTTTTTTTATTACTGCTTTTATTTATTTGTTTTATTTTAACTACACCGAGATAAGTCTTGTTAAATGTTATTGTACCTGAGTATAATGACAATAAAGATCATTCTATTGTATTCTATTTTATCTTTCTGCGTCAGACACCTCTTGCTAAACCTGTAATCTGCTCTACATGACTTCAAGGAGGTGCTGCGGCAGGCAAATAATGCACGTGAATAGGTTGAGTCTGCTGAGGTTTAACCATAGTTAAAAATAACCTGAGATAAATGACCTCACAGGAGGAAAGGCCAGATCTGCTGCCAACTTTAACACAGGCAATGTGGCCATGGATCAGAGAGTTTAATGTTTTTAATGAAATATCTTCGAGAACTTTAAGAATTGGCTGTCCTAAATATACACAGTCTTTGTGGATTTGAACAAAGTTTAATGGGACACATTGATTGTTTGCTATAAGTAGAAGACTATCTAAAGACTACAGGTTTAACTACGACAGAAAATGTGACTCAAAGTTATCAGTAGCACTGACTTTGCACTTGCACAAACAATGATTATGTAGTTTCTGATCACATCCCTTCCCCCACTCTCTTTCAAAACAAACCTGACTGAAATGTAAGTTGGCGTTCTACCGTTGCTCAACCTCTATTCCACCTGTGTCTCTTTGTTATCTTCCATCTTATTCAACTTCATTGTGCTGCAGGGCACAACTGTTTCGCAGCAGTGATGAGCGAAGTGAACTCTGTCAAACAGATTTATGACTTCGTTCTTTGAGACTACTTTTCTCAAACCGTGATGCAAAACATATTGGCACTGCCTCATGGGTTTGATAACATTTTTCATGGGACTTGTGTTTTTCTCCCGATTGCTCTCTAAGTGCTTTGTTTACCCATGTTGAATGTTTTTAATTTGTACTACAGTGATCCAATTAGGTTGATATTTTTGAATGTATTAATTCATAACTTGGCCATCCCCGACTATAACGTTTGATAGAATGCCATGATAATAGTGTACAGTGATATTTAATGGAAACATGTTTTTTTCTAATAATACTGCACTGCATGCTCTCCATCCTCAGGTCACCTTTAAGTTTAGAGAAGGTCTACGTTGAAGGTGGCAGCCATGGTGTTGATTCTGGGCAGAAGGATGACCAGGGAGGACTCTGGGATCAGAGACTCACCGGCTGTCAAGCGCAAGGTGCTGTCAAACGCTTTCTAACTTCCCGCTTTAGTCTACACAATTTGTACAAATCTTTTTACATGTTGTTGTCGTCCTTCTAAGGTGTTTGAGGTTGACTCCAAAACGTTAGCCAACCAGGATGTCTTGGACTTCTCTTCTGGTTCATCCCACTCAGAGGGCATCCTCCAGGTATTCAATGAGTTTCGCGACTGCCGCCTGTTCACTGATGTTGTCATCAGCGTGCAGGGCCGGGAGTTCCCCTGCCATCGCGCTGTGCTCTCTGCCTGCTCCTCCTACTTCAGAGCCATGTTCTGCAACGATCACCGTGAGAGCCGCGAGATGCTGGTTGAGATCAACGGCATCCTGGCTGAAGCGATGGAGTCTTTCCTCACCTATGTTTACACCGGCCGCGCCAAGATCACTACAGATAATGTCCAGTTCCTCTTTGAGACCTCCAGCCTCTTCCAGATCTACACACTGCGCGACGCCTGTGCCAAGTTCCTGGAGGACCAGCTGGACCCTTGCAACTGCCTGGGCATCCAGCGTTTCGCAGATGCCCATTCCCTAAAGCAGCTAGCCAGCCGCTGCCGCAGTTATGCCATGGCCAACTTCTCAGATGTGGCTCAGCATGAGGAGTTCCTCGACCTACGCAAAGAAGAGCTGGAAGAGTACACTGGCAATGATGAGCTGTCCATCGGTAAGGAGGAGGTGGTGTTTGAGGCGGTGATGAGATGGGTGTACCACGGTGTGGAGCACAGAAGGCCCATGCTTAAGGCCCTGCTGCACCATGTGCGCCTGCCCCTTCTGCATCCCAACTACTTTGTCCAGACAGTGGAGGGAGACCAGCTCATCCAGAACGCTCCAGAGTGCTACCAGCTTCTGCACGAGGCCAGACGCTACCATGTGCTCGGAAATGAAATGATGTCACCCAGAACTCGTCCACGCAGGTAACTAAAATGTTGACAAACTAGTTATGAGGAAGACCACAGGTTAGCTAACCTACATGTTGTCTACAACAGGAAACAGGCACTGATCCATAATCCAGTTTATCCCCATAATGCACATTTTTGACTCTTAAAGTGGTATGACTTGTTGAATTCTTACACTATATGCTGTGGTGAAGTCACATGATAAATAAATGTTATCTCTGCTTTGCTATCCACCAGTTATCTTATATTGAAAAAGAAAATAGAATTAGATTTTATCTATATTTGTCATATTGGTGACACTGTGATAACGGAGGTCAGAGTGAGATGAGAAAACGTGTCTTTTTAAGGAGTTTTTTTATTCCTACATTGTATAGCTAGTAGTTGCAACTTGCACATCAACTTGGTGCTCTCTGCAGTGTTGTTGTTGTGTGTGTGTGAGTTATGTCAATTGGGAAATGTTGAGTCTTGTTATCATACCAGCAGTGTAACTCACCTTGCGGATCTATTCCTGGGACCGCACCTGTTCACTTTTTTTACAAATGTTCTTTTATTGCCAGTGTTTTACTATTTGAAGAGTGTCTAGCTGGATGTTATAATGTAGTGCTTGATAAATTACTAAAGTTGGCGCTGACTGAAACTCTATGAATGAGATACACAACGGACCATATGGCAGCCTGCTGTACAACAAACAACAGTACAGCTGCCTCTGTGTGTTAGATAAATGACAACAGTGCCAGCTGTCAGTTATTAAGTGGCAGTGGGACGTGTATTTCAGGTGTACTATGTCAGTATCCAGGCAGATCAAGCCGTCCCCACAAATCTGCTCAAAACAGATGCTTGGTTCTCCCCTTTCTGTGTCTATCGGCGCCTTTTTATTCTCTTGGCAAGCCTCTAGGATATAATTAATCACACACACACACACACACACACACACACACACACACACACACACAC
>CALSCE010009779.1:5767370-5809811 GCA_943593645.1 Bovichtus variegatus | reverse complement strand
ACACACACACACACACACACACACACACACACACACACACACACACAACTTGCAATGGTATCCAGAAAGAACTGGATTTTTTTAATAGAGATAAATACTAGTCTTTATCCAGCATTCGTATCTGAAGAAGAAAAGAAGCTGTAGTTAATTAGCTCCCCCAAGGTAATGCGGTCATATCCATGGCATGTGCTGAACAGCCAAATAGGAAATCTTTGTGATCATGGAAATTCGGCCTAAGTCTGGCCTGAAGTGTGTTTTTGTCGTATTGATTGATACATTCATTGTTAATCAAACTTTGCCTTTTAAGATAAGTGAAGCCATTCTTTTGGAAACCACCATTCTGTTCCTGCCCTGGCAGACATTCCTGCTTTCTCCTAGTGTTGACATGTGTATGCCTATATGTCTTCATATCCTTGGTAAAGGCCTACAGATATACAGTGTTTTCATTAAACACCATGTCTGTAATCTTTTGATTCAAACATGCTCTTGTTGTCTTTGTTTTTTTTTATAATGGCTTCAGCTGTTATTGTTATTTCCCCTCCGTCTCTACATTTTTCATATCTTTCTTCTTACTTTGTCTCTTTACAGGTCAACGGGCTATTCTGAGGTGATTGTGGTCGTAGGTGGTTGTGAGAGAGTGGGGGGCTTCAACCTGCCCTACACTGAATGCTATGAGCCAGTCACAGGAGAGTGGAAATCGCTGGCCAAACTACCTGAGTTCACCAAGTCAGAATATGCAGTCTGTGCCCTCCGCAATGACATTCTGGTGTCCGGTAAGACCACGCTCTATTTGTTACAAACCATGCAATGGCACAGTTCTATCAAGGCGTGGAAAACCGCAATGTACAGCGATCCACTAACTGTGGCAGATAATGTTGTCAAGTTACCAATGCTGAACAAAATTCAAAATATTGATGCATCTTTCCTAATGTTTTCCTACCATGTTGTCTCTTATTGTTACTATTTAGAAATAAATCGATGACTCGTAAATCTTTTCTATTCCACAAAAACTATTTTGGATATTGCAAACTTTAGAATGGCTACTAACTTGAGTAATCTCAAGTTAATTTCAAGCCTTGGTACAAATACTTTTACACCCACTTTTTATATGGTTATGATCTTGGTTGGTACAAAGTTTCAGTTTGGTCCAGTTTCCCTTAATAATAGTAAGATTGTGACATACACAAAAAGAAATATTCATGAGTACACTCTTGTGTATTCACATGGTCAGTGTCTTTCTTGGCCTGACTTGCCAACTAATCCCCCAGAGTAGTAGCAGGAAAGGGCCACGGTGGCTGTTTGCCCTGTGTTATTTTTACAGCAACAGCCTGTTAAAGTTGAAGGAAAATATGAGAGGAACATCTGGATGCACACTCCAGGCTCAGTGCTGAGAGAGGCATTCATTGGCCAGCTGAGTCCTTCTCTCTTCCTATTGGCCAATCATCAGGGTCACCACCTTTTTACATCGGTTCAGCAGCTTTCTAGGATCTGTATGCAACAGCCTAACATCCCATTTTTGATTTTAGACTCCACCAATAGGTTGTGATGTGTGTCGCTGGAATAACCTGAATCTGAGATATTATAACTCTCATTGCTTCTTGGCAAGGCTGCCGCATTTTTGGAACTTAGCATCAAATCAAATCAAGTTTATTTATATAGCCCGATATCACAAATTATACATTTGTCTCAGTGGGCTTTACAGCCTGCACAGGATACGACACCCTCTGTCCTTAGACCCTCGCAGCGCACAAGGAAAAAAAAGTATGGGCCAAGTGTGGCGTAAGCCTTCTTTGGTGAAAAAAAGATCTAAATTAAACAAGACAATAGCATTACATCCTTTCTCTGAACTGCCGATGTCAGGGTTAAGGTAATTTCTAAAGCCCAACATCAACATAAACATGTGTTGTATGCAAGATGCATGTTGGATTGTGGGAAAGGGGGTTGAGTTTTTCCCTCCTTTTTTTGTGCAATGGTTTCCAAGAATATGCCTAGACAGAAGTTCAAAATGTTCCTGGTGGAACTGCTCATGCTCAAACATGCTGCAAAACATTACTGGACAAAAACAGCAGTTGAAAGATATAGAAAAGGGGAATAAATGAAAAGGTATAGAGGAAAACAAAAAGTTCCCCTCCTCAGCAAAAAGTGTGCAGTGTTTTGCTTTTTTATGCTCTCAGTGTGCCAAGACCTCACGTGCTCTCTATCAATCTACCCTCAGGCGCTGCCTGGAAAAGTCAACACACCCCTCCCCTTTGTCTCGCTGTCTCACACACGTACATACTGTCCACACAACTGCTTCATAGCATATTATGATCTTCATCGTCCCACTTTCTTTCTTTGTTGACCCATCTGCCCTGATACATTTAATCCCCTTTTTTTCAATTTTATTTTTATCCTGCACTCTCTCAATTACATCCCCACACATACTGTACGCCATTCTATCTGTCTGTCTGCCCCTCTCATTCTTGGAACTGGTGCAAATACCTTGGAGGGCCTCCAGTCTCTAGCACAGCTGCAGTTAGCTGCGGTCTTAAATAGGATGCGGCTCTATACAGTGTACAAAACCTCTTCGGACAGGGACTCTGGACACCACTGACTTACTCACATCCATAGCATTGTAATCAGCCTCTTTGTAAACTCCAGCGTGAGCATGCAAAGAAATGCTTTGAGTTCAGCAGTACTTCAGATTACAGTCAGATCTCAATTATGATCTGATGGGATGATGTCTTATCAGCTAATGAGCAGCAAAACACGCGTGCTTGCCTCACACATTACAGAGGAGACTTCTCAAGTTGCCTTCTCAGACAACAGGAATGAAAGAAATGCGTAACTCTCAGAAAGCTGTCACAAATTGCAGTGGGAGTGAAGTTTTTGTTGAGTAAAGACCACCTTCTTAAGGTACCACTTCTTTTAACTATCTTTCTAGGTATGCAGAAGCTCTCTTTGAAGTGGTTCGTCATCCATCAATGTGTTTCTTTTATGCAAATCTTTAGAAACGGAAGCCTTAGGGGCAGCAGACTGTCTGGCTCTTTCCCCATCCAGCAGATTATAGAGCAGATCCATGCGACTAACTACCTTCCCTTGTCTCCTTTTCTCTGTCTGCTAAAGTATCACTTAAAATGGATAAACATCGACGCATGCCTAATAGCTAAAGCCACCCGTCTAGTCTGTCAGTCAGCTAGCTTCCGATACAAAAAAAATCCTGCTCTGTTTGCATGGGAATCCAGAAGAGGCCTAGACACCATTTTGTTTGCACTGGCAGGTTTTCTTTCTGCCTTTATCATTACTCCATGTCTCCACGCCCACATGTGTTCGGTACAAAGAAAACACCCAATGGCCAATTGCAGACACTACAACAACAACACTGAATGTATTGAGAAATGGTTTTGTAATGGGTCCACAAGATTATCATGTGTAAATCCCTTTTGTTTAATAGGAAACTGCTCTTCTCTGAAGGGCACCAAGTTTTGAAGGCAGGAGTGTTCTTATTAATTTTCATAATCTGTATTTTATTAACTGTTATCACCACCACGTGATCAATTTAAGTCCCAGTGTGAAATAACACAGATTGTCACTGACCTTTTTGTTTGCTCGGGTCTTGTCGGTTTCCATGCTACACCCATGTGGCAAGATATATTTCTTCTCAACTTACTGCTGGATAAAAGCCTGCAGATAACTGCTGCCGGCTCTAATAACACAGACATTCAGCTCGTTTTTCAAATGGCTTTTAGAAAATGTTACATTTTCCCTTTTTAAGCTGATTTTGTTTTCTTAGGTCTTGATTGGTTCACCTACATTTTATCGCGTCTTTGTCCGTCCTCCATGCTAAAAAAGTCAGCTATTGTTACCCATTGTGTTTTTAAAAGATCAGATTGGTCTGTGGAGAATCAACAGACGTGGGTGCGTGCGAGCGTGCATAAGTGTGTGTTGCGTGTGTGTTGGTGTTATTAAGAGAGAGCGAGAGGGGGCACATGTCGGGGCTTGTTAAAAATGTGTCTGGGTCACACTGTAGCCTGGTTGTGTGCTTGTTGTTATTCTCTACAACTTCCTACCGTGCATGTCTACCCAGAAACCACAGATGATTGCCGGTCAGTAGTAGACATGCTTTAGCTCTATTTGGTGCGTGCGTGTGTGCCTGTCTTTTATGTTGGGTAAACTTTAAAGGCCCAGCTCAGGTCAAAGTCAGAAGTTACAATTCTGCCCCAGTTCAGAGATAAAGCATTACTTCGACACAAACACAAAACAGCTGTGGTTTATCTTCTCAATTATATCAGATCAACTGGATGGCAAATGACAGCAATAACAATCAGAGTTGTCTAGTGCTAAACTTACTGTAGCCAATGTTGTCCTAACTATTGTCTTTAATATTAACTGTTCGTCCTGCATCTTTGTCCCTTGGTGCTTTTTAGGTGGTCGTATCAACAGCAGGGACGTGTGGATGTACAACTCCCAGCTCAACCTGTGGATCAGAGTGGCTTCTCTTAACAAAGGCCGCTGGAGACACAAGATGGGTGTCCTACTGGGCAAGGTAAGGAGGGAGCCTCAAGCCCGATCTATGCATCTGCACCAGGGTTCATGGTTACCCCAGCGTGGATGCCTCTGAATTTGACTTAGTTCAGTGTCAGATGTTCACTGTTTATTGCACCCTCACAACTCTAGATAGCTGTGTCTTACGTTATTGGGCCCTCTCGTATACCCCAAAGTAATCATGTTAACGTCTTTCATTTCCTATAGGATATACTGTAGAGCGACAATAGATAATCTCTGCGAGCAGAAGGTTTGCAGTAAAATTGGTTTTGCTTGATCACAAAATATGAGAATGAGTAGGAGAAATTCCAAGCTGGCCAGTTAGAATTTAGGTGGTCTTCACAACGTACGGCACATGGCTACATTTCTTAAGAGTGTGAGCACCGTAGCTACATTGCAGCTACGGAGCGAGGTCACATGCGTAGGCGTAACCCCTAACAGGCAAGCATAAGTTCAGCTCATTCAATAAAGCAACAGTTTGGTTTCCAAAGAAATGTGCTTACAGTAATTTGAGACATGGGTGCTTCAGAGGTACAGGAAGACAATTGTTTTATCTGTTAACAATATCTGAGGTAAATCACAAGCGAGTAAACATTTACACAATAAAGAAATTACGTGGAATCACTTGCTGCCAAGGGTACAAGGAGCCTTTTTCTTTTTTTTTTACTGCTTTCGATTTATACCTTTCACAATCCTATGTCTAACAAGAATTTTTAGACACTCAGAGCTTTGCATACTTAGGGATGATTGACATTAAGTGTCTTGTCCTAACTTAGACCTAAGGGACTCATCAGTGTTAGAAACAAAGAATTTTCAGCCACATTTGACAGTTGCCTGCTTTCTGCCTATCAATAATCCTCCAAGTTGGTCTATGAGGGCACTTTGTGACAGGGAGCAATATTATGTCATTTTTATGTGTGACGCATCCTTTTGTTGCCTCAGGGTTTGTAAACCACTGGTGCCAGCTCGTCTCACACATACTGGATACTTACGAGCAGATTCAACACAGAGAAGGAAGTTTGCCTTTCTTTAAAACTATCATATAAACAAGTTCCTTAACTACTGGGAAGGTGAAGTTGATTCACCCATAAAGTGCCCCACACTTGGAAAATACTCCTACAGTCACTTATAGTATATACTGTACGTTTATATGGATAACTACATCTCAAGTGTCAGAGTAAAAAACAGGGATCTGGAACCAGTTCATCATTAATCCTCGATCACTGCTTCTACTCTTCTGCTGTTACTATTTACAGTCTCTAGTCCAAGGCCAGGTGGACATTCTTGTTTGAGGGCAGAGGGAGTTTAATGGACTTGTGCCAGCACCTCTTAGTCTACTCATATCATGTTATATGATAAGCCTGGATGGGCCATACTGTACATAGCAGTGAGAAACCCTGTAAAACCTGCAAACATACACTGGGTTTGCATACGTAGGCATAATTTAATACGCTTACTCTAATTGTTTACAGTACAAAGCTTTTTGTGTTCCTACTGCAAGCTGCATTCTATTTTAAAGAAGAGGAAACTATCATGAGATTAAATAATGACCCCCCCTCACTGCCAGCGGAAAAGGGAAAATGTCGTAACAAAAGTTTTTCAACGACATACTGTGTCGGGAAATGTTCTAAAGCCAGATAGTCAAGTCTGTTTTCATTGCAAAGCATTTACTTTTGTAGCGTTTTTGGTTGTCAAGTCTATATCTAGCAAAATAAATGTTGATCACTTGTACAACAATGGCATGTGCACCTCACGAAAGGTCTTGAACTGTAATGGTCTGTTATTAGTGTTGCGTAAAGAAGAACGGTCATTGGGTGTCTTGGTGAAGGCAGGCAAAGCACTTCCATTGTTTTGGTTGAAGAAGGCAGAGCATGAACAGAGATGACTCACGCTAACACGTCACTCACAATCTCATGTGTGTGCTTTAGTCATCGTAATGTGTACACACACTTGTGTACGCATAAAGAACATGGACAAAAGTACAAGTATTCTTGGAAAGCTTTGGGCCAAAACACTGCTTTATTTACTTTGTAAGAAAGGGCCTGACTCAGGAGGGGTTCCTGTCATCTGCAGCAAATCTGCAACGATACTTTACGAAAACAAATTTGGAGCTCTGCTTGTAGCCAATCTGTATTGGATTTTCTATGACTTTTAAACAACACCCGAAATGCTTAGTTGCCTTGTCACACAAAAAACAAAACACATGTGCGTGCATTCGAACTACACACAGGTCCTTCACAACAGTGAGGTAATCCTCTGGAGGGTCACACTCTGGCTATAAAACTCAGTAAATAACTCCAAAGTGAATCATGTATCAAGTTATGGTGAAAACAAGATGGACTCAAATGGCTGTCATTTAACTTGACTCTAAAAGTCATAAAACAATACATGGAACCAAGTTCAAGCTGACAGCTGCAGCTTACTTAATGCTCTTAGGCAAAAATGATTTGATGCTAAAATAAGACTTGTATAGTTTAACTGGACAGGCATCATACTCAATATTTAAGAGGCAGGGATACATATATAGTACTACACAGTTTTTATCCTTTTCTTGCGAGATATTAAATCTCCACTTCCTGTATCTGTCACACATGGTTGCCTTTGTCCTCTTCTTCTCATTTGTTGTGAATCACCTCATTTTGTGCTATCTTCTTATCACTTCTTTGTTTTGAAAAGAAAAATCTTTCCTCAGAACTCAGTTGTCTGTGATATTGTTGTAGTTATGTTTCCAGGGTATGTGTATATCTTTTTATCTCCATAACCATTCAGTATCTCTTCAGGATATGTGTTTTTTTTAATTTTTCCTCAGAATTCACTTCCTCCCCCTGAGTTTGCAGCCATTTCCTCATTCTGTCTGTAATTTCCTCTTTTGATGTGCATGACTTGTGCTCCAGTTGCAATATTGGAGACACAAGGCTGAGTGTCGTAAACAAGCCTGTATAATAACCATGTATGCATGTTCAAGCTTTTGTGCAAAGACCTCAGCGCTAACTTCCACTAACTCAATATTCAAACAATTAGCATATTCAGCTGACAAATCACATATCTTTTTATTTGCAGACATGAGCACGCCCACACTTGACCTTGAATTTACTATATCTTTTCACTTAGTCTTTGCCACAGCCTTAAATCTAAACCTCTGAAGCTGGTTCCTACAGTGATATAATTACAAGAACACACAAACTTCTCACTGATGTCTTGTTGGACTGGTCTTGTTTCCAAAGAGTGGAAGCAGAAATAGGTCACCGCTTGTTTGCCTCTCCCTGTTATGGCTGCACTTAGTGACGGCTGTACTCATCTATCATAATGTTTCTGTCTCTCTATCTCTTTTTCATCTCTCTCACGATTTCTCTCTATTCTCTTGTGTCGTTTTCCCCCTGAAGTCCCGAGTGTTTCTCTCGTGGTCACTACTTGTCACCTCTCTGCGTGTTTTTCATTCAGCCATTGCCAGTGTTTGAACACGGTCATAAAATAAGACGCTAATGTGCTTGTTCTGTGGTTAGCGAGTGTGTCTTCAGAGAGTCATAATTCATGTTTGGCTTAGTGTTTATGTGATGGCTACATACCTTGAGTTGGTATAGAGTATGTGCTACCATTATCGAGCTAATGTGGAATGCGCCTATATTGATGCGCTTACACTTTCACGGTGTGTATCGAGTGACTACAGTGGTGAGGGCGAAAAGAAAAGCGTGATCATCTCCCTCTCCTCAAACGAGCTAGAGTCTGGATATCCTCAAAGGTGTGTTAAAGGTTCACTTCACCAAAATAATGAAAAAACATTCATTAGTGTTCCCAATACTCTGGGTAATTTTTTTTAACAAGTAGTTCCAATTCACAGCGAGGTGGGGATTGGGGATTATCCAAAATAGCCAGTACATTGTTTCTGGAAAAGACACTTTGCTATTCAAATCTTTAGCACCACAAACACAACTCTATTCACCTATTTATCTATAAATAATATGTAAAAGATAACCAGCGTGGGTTGAAATGACATGGAAATGTAAGTAATGGGTGACTTAACACCTCAACATGTTGACTTTGCACTTTATCTTCAGTGTCACACACTCCTTTTATCGCTCGTGTTTCATTTGAATCACCAGCAACAATCTGCATTTAACATTTGTTATCAGCTGTATCACCATAGAGTATTTCAGTTGGTCTACGTGCCTCGTATTAGTCTGTGAATTACAGCGTGGAAGCTGCCCTCTACCAAATGTTGGCTACATTTGCCTGTTGTTGTCATTGAAAACACATGAATGTAGAAACACAGAGACAACAATACTTTGATGTTAGAGAAAGAGTGAACAAGTTTCTCATTTCTCACGTTTTTTTTTCTCTGTAACTACAGCTTGTCAGTTAAAAAAATGTGGTAGTGCTATCAATTATCCCAGGTGTTGTATGCAAATATCAATGTGGCCCATCGACTTCCGTATTTTTGTTCCCTTTGCTCCCCTACATTTTCTTTGTGTCTTTGTTTGTCTCTTTTCTCTCCACCTCTCTCTTTCACTCCTCCGTACTTGTTTATGATTGTTAGGAGTTTCTGTTGCATTAGGCCAGTCTGTTGATGAGCGTGTATTCTCGACACATGATGTCCTTCCAGTTATTGAGGAAGTAGAAATGTACCGTTAATCTCTACCTTCCACCAGCTTTTGTTCTCCATTCTTCGTGCCTCATGTTCACAATGTATTTATCTTATTTTGCCATTCATTGCACTCCAGGAGGGGATTATGTTTAACCACAAGGCACTTCTTCGAGTACATATCTTATGTCAACACAATTCTCCAGTTTGTAATGCTTTAGCTTCCAGTAAGGTTTTTGTTATTGTTAGTGGTTCATTTGAATTATAATGGCATAGGACAGTATTTAGTCAATCAACTTGGAAATTTGAATCTATTGACTGATTGACTGACTATTATTTTGAGATGTAAATAATAATGGGAATATACAGATTTTATTGAGACTAGTTCAATGTTAGCAGATGCACTCTTGCCTGCAGTGTTTACAGATGAAAGAGCAATGAAGACATAGACAATGGTGCTTGTTCAAAAGCAGTACGTCATCTTTCATCTGCACCTGATAGACTGGTTCTCTAAGTGCTGAATAAGAAACTATTGTTCATGCTTACGAGCTAGTAAGCTTGAATATAAACCTCTCTTATAGTGAATGTGTACGTCTGTCTGTGGTGTATGTGGAAAAGTATATATCCCACCCAAAAAAAGACTCACAACCCCTAACTCTCAATTTAATAAGCGTGCTCGGTGTAAAAAGCTTGTGTCAGTTGTTCCAAGGTGGTAATCTCAGCTCCCCCTCTAATCCAAATATGTGTGTGTGTCTGCCCTCAGGTCTATGCTGTAGGTGGCTATGATGGGCAGAGCCGCCTGAGCAGTGTGGAGTGTTATGACTCCTTCTCTAACCGCTGGACAGAAGTGGCTCCCATGAAAGAGGCGGTCAGCTCTCCGGCCGTGGCCAGCTGTGCCGGCAAGCTGTTTGTCATAGGAGGAGGACCTGACGATGACACTTGTTCAGATAAGGTGGGAAATATGTGTGCTTCCCCAATTACACACTTAAGCACATAGTGATGACAGCTGAAGTGCTTTTTGTCTCAAATAACTAGTTTCCAATTATTATACCTTAGAGATGCAAGGGATGTGCAAAAGCAGGCAAAGTAGACTTTTCAGTGGGTAATCTGAACAATAACTCAACCTGTTGGTGTCAAGAGAGGTATATATTAAATTAGGCTGTGCTACAGATAGGCTTATTCGTTACAAGCTAAAGTTCCTTGTTTGCTCTAATCATTTTTTTTAAATTGCATAAAAAAGGAAACGGAATGTAAAATAAAGAAATATCGAACGTGTGCAGTATTGTGATAGTTAACAGACTCCGCCTGATTATATATTTTAGATGAATGATGAATACTTGTGCTCCGTTCTTCCGGCAACTGAAGAAACAAAGTAAGCCGGGTCAACTGTTGTGGCCTATCTCTGAAATATAACATTTTCCTTAATAAAGTAAAGCTTCCTGAGTCACCAGTCCTGACTTAACATTTTGAGCCTAGAGATCAGGACTTGACAAGCTACCCTGAAAGTAGAAGCATTTATTTCCTCCATGGAATAGCTGGTATGTTGGTTTATGTCTGTGCATGCAGTAGAACTCTCATAAACAGGCAGAGAGAGGCAGTCTGATAAGAGTTAACCCAACATGGCTGACTATTTGTACCTGGCATTATGTGGCCTAACGTACTCAAAATCCATCGTGAGACTTATCTCTGGAGCCTCCTAACGCCGTCATTCACATTGATCCTTAAGGTCCTTGTTTGTTGGAGTGTGTTGTTCGAGGTTAGCTGCAGTCGGACACAACCCTGTTTGGAAGGAGGCTATTTTAAAGATATGTGGGTGAGAGAATGCTTGGATTGTATGCAAAACCACACAGAGTCAAGCAAAACAGTCAGTCAAACCACAGAATGAGCTACATATATTTCAGTTATTCTATTCAATCACTATTTCCCTTTCTTCTACCAGAACAAAACACATTTAACTACATGTAACTAACTGTATGTCACAGGTTCAGTGCTATGATCCAGAGACAGACTCTTGGTTACTGCGGGCCAACATCCCCATCGCCAAGCGCTGTATCACAGCAGTGTCCCTCAACAACCTGATCTATGTGTGCGGGGGACTCACCAAGTCCATATTCTGCTACGACCCTGCAGAGGACTACTGGATACATGTGGTCCACACCTTCAACAAACAGGTAACAGATTAAATGCAGATACTGAGCACTTGAGGAACAGACAGTTTGAATTCACCCGCAAGGATCCTCTGAAGCTGCAACCTCTAATGTCTGCCTCTCTTTCCCCTGCAGGAGAGCTGTGGCATGTCAGTGTGCAACGGCAAGATCTTCATCCTTGGTGGCAGAGGGGAAAATGGCGAAGCAACAGACACCATCCTGTGTTACGACCCATCATCCGGCATCATCACCGGAGTGGCAGCCATGCCACGGCCGATCTCCTACCATGGCTGTGTAACCATCCACCGCTACAATGACAAGTACCACAGGCCTTGACCATAAACAAGCACACACACACACACACACACACACGAGAGAACTTAAACTCTTCAAGTTCACCCCATGCACAACACCAACACACCAACACACTTCTTTATAACAGGCACGTTGAGTAGCTTAGTCCACTTTAGCGTTGAGCTAATTTATTTTCTCACGGCATCATGTAGCAATACTTATTGTGGTGCTGTGAATCTTTTGCTGTTGTATACCATAGTAATAGCCCCTCTGTGGAAATGACCAGTGGTTGATAATGACTTGTCTGTAACCTGAGCTAAAGTGGAGGCAGATAAACATGGAGGATGTGGCTCGCATTAGCAGTAACTGCACAAGGTTGGGAAGTAACGGATCAAATAAGGCCGAGTAATTAATTATAATGACAGTAAAATAATTGAAAATAATAATGTAAAAAAAACCATTTTTATTTAAAATGTTATGAAGGTATAAATTGTCATTTGGAATGAATTCTTAATCTTAGCATCATGTGTCTGAGGTAACAATATTCTAAACTCAAGGTTTACTTACTTAGGTTTATTGAAGAAAGCCAAGGGATATTGATGATAACTCAATGAAAACTAAGTTATTAAAAGTTAGTTCAGGATATTTTAGGACATACTGACAATTGTAATATTTGTACACATTGTTAAAGAAAATTGAACACTGAAGTTTCTAAATGACAATTTGATGACTTTAATAAATGGGCTACATCTCCTTATAACATTATTGAGTTTTAATAATTGATTTTATTATGATAGTGATACAAAGCAGCTAACCTGTTTAAAAGTGAGCTTCCCAATACTGTGCTTTTATTACTGTGCAAAGTAACCTCGGAAATGAACTCAGATAGTGCTGATGAACAAAAACAGCCTGTACAAGAATCAGCCAAGAATGAACTGCCATCAAAAGAAACATTTATTTTTGAGTGTGTCCAGGTCAGATATATAACCTTGTACCCAATGCACTCCATGCAGATACGCACACAAAGTACAGCACATTACTAATAAAGAATAGTAAAAAGTACTGTCCTCTGTTTTTTTAACTCTTTTCCCCTGATGCTTAAAATGACCTGATAAAAATGTGGTAAACAGTCAGCCAGCTGCTCTCCCACAGTATCAGTGGTCAAAGGCACAAGTTGCTCTTGCCCGTTGACCCAGAGCAGGGTCGAGAAAAGAGCTAAAAAGCGGAGACTGTACCAAAATATTGGAACTGTTAGCTCTGCCCTTTTTTGTTTCCTTTTTTTTTTTTTTTTTTTTTTAACATCCCTCCGCTTATCACCTAGTTCCACTTCCCGTGTGTGTGTTTCCCTTTTCCAACCTCCAGCTGTGTCATCCCCTCACATTTTGTTATCTCCTTTTATTTTTCCTCCATTTTTATTATTATTATTATTATTATTATTATTATTATTGTTATTACACTCATTACTGACATTTTATTTTTGAAAGTTAAGTTATGTTTGTCTTTTTTTTTTTACAATTGGATGTTTACTGTATTAAAGGTAGCTTTAGTGTGTTTATTTCATATCAATGTTGGTTCATTGGTGTACTAGGGTTGCGGGTGGTTTTCTAGATGTGAGAAGCCTTTGTAGATCAAACTCAAAGACTGCTCTGTGTGTGTGTGTGTGTGTGTGTGTCTGTGTGTGTCTGTGTCTGTGTGTAACTTTTACGACTGGGTCTGCATGTGTCAGAGTCGAGGAGTTTTATCAAGGAGTTCTAGCGTAAGCTTTGCACGACTGCTTACTTCTGTTCACAGAAGTTTTCACACTGACGGTGACACATCTCACCTGTGCACTTACATGTAAAAATGTAACTCGGGGTAACTATAGATACCTTCAGGTGTGTATTTGTGTTTACTGGTTAGTTAAGGTGGTGTGTGTAGCAGTGCTACACTTCACACCGGGAGGGGGGGGTTAAGTATTTTGGATGTTTGTAAGTAAAAGTCACCTTTTACTACAGTAAGAGTTGATAGACTAGAGACATTGCTGTGAATATAACTTTAATATGTTTTCTTTGTTTAACTTGTATTTAAATGTATCTTTGCATATTGAGTTTTTCTGTAACTGAGAGCCCCATTTGTGCACTTTGACAGAATCGTGTAAAATGTAGAATTTTAAGACAATGATTTCCTCTTCTTTTCTTTTTTTTTTACTGTATCAGTAAATGTTCTTTGCTTTCATGTGACGTATGAATGAGACAGTAAAAGAGCCTGTCAGCTCCTCCTGTTGGCCGCTACCTGCTATGGCTCTGATATTCTAACAAAAACTGCCACAGAGAACAATATCTAGAGCGAGTAAGAGAGTTTCAGCTTTTCAGGTTAAAAAGTATCTTGATCAGTGAGTGTGTGTTTGTTACTGTCTAACAATGTGTAACTTCACAATACACAGAATAAGAACACTTCGGAGTGCTACCGTTTGTCAGTCGCAATGGCAGAAACTTCAACTGAAGTATAGGTTCAAAGAAAACCTCCTCAGTCATGCCAACACTCCTTAACATGAGTAACATACTGTGCTGAGGGGAAACTCAGGAGGCCAACACGAGGAGGCTGAAGGGCAAGAATGTGGTAAAGCAAAATAGTTAGAGGGAGTTAGATAAATGGTAAGAGAGTGCACGTGCGTCTGTGATTTCACTGAGTATTTACACATAACACCACGTTATGTTGATTTATTGATTTTCATTATTAGCTATATAGAGGCCTTCATACTTTGTTGACTTTGATAAGGTTGTTCATTGTTTTTGTCAATTGATCTGTTTTTTTTCTTTTGATTGTTGTGGTGAATTGTGGGACCGTTTGTAGTAGAGATATTTTGACTCCCACATGTAAATGGCATGCCTTAAATCAAACCCTGAAGAGCTGAGCGTTAAAAGTTGTTTGGATTTTGATACGAATGCAGATATAAGCCAAAGTGGATTAGATTCAATCACAAAGATGACTTTGTTGAAAAATGCCAATGGGTAAATTGCGCTTGCATGAAAGATGGGGGGCTTTAATGTGTTAATTGCAGAATGCTTCCCTATGTGCCTTAATAAAAGAATGGCGAGTGTGGAATTAAATCATATCATTTTGATATAAACGTTTCTTATTGTATGTATGATGTGATATCTTAACACCACGTATTCCTCAGATGCTCTTTTTCTAATTGCGTGAAAGCTTTGGATTTTTGTGCAGTATGTTGAAATGTAATGGTTGACTTGTGTAAGAGAAACATCAATAAAGTTTTTCTTTCCGTATCAACACTTGTGGGCCGTCTCATCCGTAAAAAATAAATGGTTCAAGAATGAAATAATTAGTAAATATTATATAAGATTAACAGAGTTTAGAGGAAAGCTCTGTTCTGTATCTCACTGCATGGTCAAATTATGAAGGTGGTGTGGATCATCTTCATCCCGGCTTTTGATATTAAACTCAAATGAATGTTCCGATTATAATTTCCTTCTTTAAAGCAAGTTTCGATTTTGAAAGAAATCAGAGGATTGAGATGAAAAGCTGTTAAACTGGATGTGATGGATAAGGTTGACTCAACCATTACTGGATATTTTAGTATCCACTAATGGTAAATAAATACAGTAAATATTAGTATCAGCAAGATAGAAAAGAAGTGATTATACTAAAGGGTTGAACACACAGCATCACCAACCACACTGCAGATTTCAATGAAGACGTCACAGATGTTTTGATAACAACAAGAAATACAATATGAGGTCTTATCAAACTTTTTTGCAGTCTACTCCATATGGCTGATGCATCTTTTATTTCATCAAGGGATGAATCAATCATGTTGGTGATGTTTTAATGAGCCATTGTGTTGAACAAAAAAAACAGCACATAAAACCAGCCACACTGTTTCTACGATTGAGCAACTTGTGCTGCAATAAACATTCACAAGGCCTTTATGTTTTGTCTTATGTGGTGATTTATATACTCCACATTATGATATGGTTTCATGAAAACAACAAACATTCTTCTCACAGATTATTTTGTGGGCACGATGTCTCTCCATTCACACTAAACAATGTAGAAAGAATTTAACGTTCACCAATTACACAAAATTCACAGACAAGAAAACACTGTAAATCTAAGTAGGTGTAAATGAATTAATCTTGTTTATACCACATTTGGCATTGGCAGCATACTATCACCTCACATCCATCCTGGTGCAGGTCACAAACATTTATAAATGGAGTAATAAATGTTCTGGTCTTAATAAAAAGGATAAGTTTAACTCAACATGTCAAACTGACCTACTTTTGAATAGTATAGAACTTCCTAATGCTACCATATATAGTGATGCACATTGATGTACAACAGACAAGGAAACTATGTGGTGCATGTAAAGTATCTCTTGGCCCTTTTTATAAATGTGGCCAAACTCCACACTAAGTCAGACAAAGGTTGGAAAGTTAGGCATGGGCCCTTATTTGAACTTTTAAAAAATCAATAGTGATAAAAACAAATGAGCAAATTTGCTTTATTCGAACACATTTGATTACAATGAGAGGTTGATTAGGTGCCAGAAAATTGCAATGAAATAGTTAGACATACTTTTAGAAAGGTGTCAGATTTATGAATATCTATAACTCCCTTTTTACCATCAAATATTGATGTTTTGTGTGGCTCAAATGAAGCTGTATGCATAACAAGAGTTCACTTTCGATAACGTGGACTTGATTGAGGCAACTGTGGCAAGGTCTGAAGCATCGATAGTGAGCTGCCAGATGATGTTAATGCATGTGGAAATGTTTCCCCTCCCGATCACCTCAAATGTACTCATCAGAAACTGTTGTTTTTCTAGTCCATTGGATTCTATGGCAGTGCTGTCAAGCTTAAACACGTAAATGACTTTTCACACTGCACTACTAGCACAGCCCTGGGCTAAGAATATGCAGTGTGAAGCAAGCATATGTGCACTCCTGTCCTAAAATAAATAATTGCCCATTTGAGGTAAGAGTTCTGTCATACTCTTGCGATGGCTTTTAGGATTTCCATTAAATCAGTCATAAAAAAATAAAAAAACGATGATAGAGGAGTAAAATACCGGGATAATTTGTGTGTATTGTTGACTTGTCCGTCTGGGCAGTTAATGCAAAAAGGTTGTAAAACAGATTATGTTCTATACGACTCTTGAGGGCAGTTTGCATTTCACGTTATATAAAAGGTTCATAGTGCCTGAAACCAGTTCTGCCAAGAGTGGACTATCTAAGGTTAAGGAGTTACTGAATTGTGTACTGTAGTTACTAGATTTAAATGAGAGAAGAGATGTAGGGTTTGGAAACTTCAACAGTAGAGCTCTATAAATGAATAACATTAGATGGCTGTTTCTTAGTGACTTTAAGGATCCAACCTTGTGATACAGAGAACAATGATGAGAAGGCCGATGACATTAGTCATTTGTGTTAAAGTGTAATGCACTATTTTAACGTTTAAAATAAAATCACACATCCTCACTCCAGTACACAAAACTACATGTAATAATAATGTATAATGTAATGTATATTATTCACAGAGTGCTCATAAGTATCATCTGATTTGTAGAATAGTGGTCCCTGGTGACTGTTTTGGTGAATTGCAACGCTAACTATCCAGTACTTCGTTAGCTTACTTGTCCACCTCGAGATTTAGCAATTTACTAAACACAAGTGTGGAAGATGAATATAGAATAACGCAAAGGATATGCTCCCACTGAATTAAAACACACGCCTAACAAAGAAACGTTGCTCCACAGCACAGGGCACTCCTGTAAGTTTTCATTTCAAACGGATTGAATCGGTGTCTACAAATGTGTGCTAACGTTAGCAAAATTAGCAAACAAGGATAGCGGTTGGCTAACGTTACTCTGCTACCGGCTACAGGAACGACAGGCACGGATTTCCCCAACACAGTGTTCGTAAGACAGTCTGGTGGCTTAGCTTTTAATATGTTTGTTTAGATAAATAAAATTAATTGAAGGCAATTGCTTTGGTAAATAATAAGCCAACAGTTTGAAACAGTGGTAGGTGTGGACGGTCTGCTAACCAACATTAGCATAACTAGCTAGCTAGTCAGTGCTAAAGTTAGCTGTGGGCATTAGCGTCGCAGCTAGCCGGCTAATTCAATGCTAAGTACCATCACAACTGGCCATGGAAGCATGGATGTGACTAGCCAACGTTAGCTGTATTGATATGCATATGTACTAATATATTCTTCTTTGCAGGTAGCCATGTCAGGAATTAAAAGGAAAATAGAATGCAATGATCCCGACTATGATGACATTTCGCTGGTTCAAAATAGTAAGAGAAACAAAGCGGCTGAACATAATGGTAAGTTCATGATCCCAACCCTGAGATCGTACACATGCCTTTTATGTTGTGACAGCTAACAAGTAATTGTACTTGGTTGAACCCTGTTCTTTAATATGTGTTCCTCCTGCTTTGTCAGCCCGAGAAGCAGCAGTACAGAAGATTGAAACCATCATCAGAGAACAGTTTTCTTTGGAGATGAAGAACAAAGAGCATGAGATAGATGTGATAAGTCAGGTATCTGGATGATATTGAAGAAGTATCTTTTAATAATTTAATTTAATAATTTTAGTTGTATGTTTCCAGCACAAAGCTGAGCATTTTGGTAATTTCTTTCCCATTATGTTGCAGCGACTCAATGAAGCCAGGAGGATGATGGACAAGCTAAGGGCATGTATAGTCGCCAATTACTATGCGAATGCTGGAATAACAAAGCTCCCAGAGGTAAATTCACATATATTCACACTCAGACAGCCACCGGCTGCTCTAAACCAGTGTTATAGTACAGGAGCAGCAATAACTATTTCTTCTGTGTCCTAGCATGCTTCTAAGAGTGACCCTGCCATGCTGAACCATCCAGCCATTCGCCGGTTCCTGGAGTCCCCATCCAGGTCCTCTTCCCCTCTCAACCAGGGCTCTGAGACTCAGTCTCTGGCCCACTCAGAGTCTGAGTCTCTCTCACAACAAGGAGAGGGAGCTGAGAGGGAAGGAGAGGGAGCATGGAGAGAGGACGGCAGCAGGCAGGAGCGCAGACCAGGGCGCAATACAGGCAAGGTGAGTTCAGATGACAAAGAAGGAGGGGCCTTTTGTTATTTGAGAAATGCGAAGTGGTAACAGCATTCATCTTGTAATCTTGTATCTGTTGTCACTTGTAATCCATTATTTGTTGTAGGACACATTTGGCGTGCCATTGTCCTTAGGAGCAGAGCAGAGGGTGACCTACCACACTACTGGAAATGAAGCCTCTAGACTCTATGCAAAAAAGACAATTGTAGTGGGGAACGTGTCGAGGTACGTATACAAACCAAGCAAAAGTTTTACTCAGTCAGTCATATTTCGTACTAAGTATGTTGTAGAGCAGGTCTTCAGAGGTTAGGAGCTTCTCAGGAAGTTATGAGAATGTGTATATGATAGTAGAACAAATCTAATTTGTGTATTGTTCTCCTTCAACTTTTGCTTCGTTTATACGAACTGTTAAATAGGTTTCAGATCACAAATAGACATTCTTTTATTTGAATGGGTCACAAGTCAGAATGTTTGAAAACCACAACTATAACATCAAAGTTTGTATTTTCATCAAATCAATTTTCCACATTTACCCAATGACCTGTTGTTAAAACAATGATCCGTTGATAACAACTACGTGTTGATAGTCATAGATACTAATATCACTTTAGCCAGATGTTTGCAGAAGCAAAAAGAAAGAAAATACTGTGTGCTCACGGTTGTAAAGTGGTACACTTTAGGTGAATGCAAGGGGCTCTTGAAGTCAAACTGGTCAACCATAGAAAAGGAGAAGCCTGAGCTTACTTAGCCAAAGATGCAGTTGGCATCAGCTCTGGGCAGGTAGTTACCATTTAACCGCTGTGTTGTTTCACATGGGTGCTGCAACTCCCATGCTGTGTCTTTGTCTATGCACCCAAATCTATTGTGACATCACAGCTAAATGGTTTAAAGTATAAAAAAATCATTTGAATTAGAGGCATGGCACAGAAAACAACTTAAACTTAGTATGGTGGTAGGATGTTTATTTAGACGAAGTTAACCAGGCTACAAGGAATAAAGCATGGATAAATGTGTTTATATGTGATATGTAAACTGTGCACTCGAGGGGTTTTGATTTAAGTTGCTGCCCCTTTTTAAAACAGGTATGTCTCTCCCTCAACGGCCTCCTGTGTCTTCAAAGCCCCGCCTACTTGTTGAAATGTTCTTGTTTTTGCACGACTGCGCACTGAAGAGCTGAGCCACAATTCGGTTTTACTACAAGCCCATGCAGTTTCATCAAAAAATACCTTTTCAGTTCATTTATTTCCCCCTGGGCCTGGGGTGATCCATGTAACTGACAGTTTGTTAAGACTGGTAGATTCAGTGCAACAAGAAGCACGTTTGTTCTTGGAAGCGTGATTATCAAGCCTGTTTCTCATGCAAAAAAAATGTCTCAGAGGGCTACATGGAATAGTAGTTTCACAAGTGCTACAGTGCATAGTTGTACATAATAAGAATGCTTGAAACTGACACAACAGTCATAGACGGTTAATAAAAGATAAATGGGATTAAATGAGTTTAAATTGACTTAGAATGTCAACTAATGTATAATTTTATGTATTTCATTCCCTGGCATGTTCTTTGTAAAGATGTTTTAAATCGAACTTTTGCTTGTGACCCATGCTGTCCGTCTTTCCTTAAATCCTTTGTTCTTACCTCTTATCTTGCCTCTTAACTATACATTATCCCTTGCGTTTACTGCCGCTAATTCTTTATTCCCTCTGGTTGTTTTTTCCTCTTTGTCTTTCACCCTCAGGTACATACCCCCAGATAAGCGAGAAGAAAATGACCAGTCTACCCATAAGTGGATGGTGTACGTCAGGGGCTCCAGGAGGGAACCCAGCATCGACCACTTTGTAAAGAAAGTCTGGTTCTTCTTGCATCCCAGCTACAAACCCAATGACCTAGTGGAAGTCAGGTTTGTGTGTGTCTGTTTTTCTGCATATTTGAGACAAAGTGTTTGTCAGCACTCCTCAGTCATGCGCACATTTTCTGATATAGGCAGGGCTCCTCGCTTGTTATACAAACTAGCCCTCAGGTGCTATTTTATGTGGTTACCTCAGGTAACAATAGAAGTCGGAGAGATAGGAACACACCTCCTCTAAATAAGATTTTCCCTCACGTGTTGTGTTCCCATAGACGCAATGTTTCCTTCTAAATTTATATTATTATTCTAGGTTCATAGTTTGCCCCACCTCTTTCCATGCACTGTTTGCCAAACTAAGTAAGGAAACAATTAATAATAAATAATAAAAGCACCTCGATGTGTAAGAGACTGTCTTACTCATCAGCTGTCGTCTAATTAAATAACTTTCTGATCAGCCTCTAAGTGCAAAAGCAGTCTGCTGATATTCATATTGTGTAACTCAGACTCTAGTAAACAGTCTGTTGTGAAAAGCCTTTAATAAATAGTGCCCCCTTGTGGATATTTGATGATGCAGCTCATCCAGCCTAATCCCCATCAATCGTAGCTGAAAGCAAAAAATAACATTTGTGTCATTTAGTGATATTTACTCAAGCTAAATCTTGCCAGTGGTTAGTGTTTATGCACCCTAAAAAAATACATATTCATAATGCAGTTTGTACACACATCATTAGGTGGGGGCTGGGACGTCATTTAGCACACAGTGAGTCAGACCAGAAGTCAACATCGAACATGACTAATAGTAGTCACACCTACACGATGCAGCCACTCGTATAAACATGCGTGTTAAGGTGTTTACTTTAGCCCAAAGCACTGAGATGGGTAGATTGTGCTCGCACAGTTCATTTAGGAGTAATCTAGAAGGAACACAACTTTTGGCCTCGGGTCCTGTGGGTAAGATGTCCCATTTAAGTTTTTATCCTCTAAAAGTGGCAAAGGATTTAAGTTCGCCCATGGCTTCTGAATAAATGATCTCTTTCATCAGTCAGCAATCCTCATCCTGAGCTGTAGCCTCCTGGCTGTTTCAGCTGACAAGGCACTCACGTTGCCGTAGCAGCTGCTCATAAGCTTCATTCCCAGTAAACCACACAGGCCCAGTGCTCTCTGCTGACTCAAACAGCCTGAATGTAGATGAAGGGATCAACGAAAGTAAGAAAAGACAAAAATGCATCACCCATAGGGTATTCGTGAATGGACACTATAATCTGCATGCACATACACATGCCCTTGTAAATGCAGGCAGTCAGATCAGTTTCTGTCGTGTGGGGATGAAAACCTCAAGCTTCAAAGGGGAGAAGATGAGAGACCTTCAAGTCATTGATTTTAAGAGATTATTAACTTAGTCTGAGTCAGAAACCAGGATGGGAGCTTGTTTTGTGTTTTTACAAAGTAATTTTCCTCCACTGTTGTATTTTGATAACTTTACATAAGCCTTTTTCAAAACTGTTTCCTCAGTGAGCCTCCCTTTCATTTAACACGCCGCGGTTGGGGCGAGTTTCCTGTAAGGATCCAGATCCACTTCAGAGACCCTCGCAACAAACGTATTGACATCATCCACCAGCTAAAGGTCAGACCACATCATGGACCTCACCATCAGTCGGCTTGTTTTCCTCTTCAGACTGAGATACAGTATTATTACACATGCGGTTTTGACTGAGCCTCTTATTGACGTCCCTGTGTGTCTATGATGTCCTTTGTTTTTATGATGACTTCTGTACTGCCACTGGTAAATTACAAATTAGATACTGATAATCGTTTATTGTCCCTTTTTTAAAGTTGCCTACTTTGATTTGCTTAATTCGTTTTTACACATTACTTTGTATTTAAACAACATAGGATTCAGAGAAGATATAACTTTCTATGATCACATATGATGTATTGTGGGACAAAATACTTTGGCATAGTTAGTAGTTACATTGCTGTAGGCCGGCTGTATATTTCAACCAGCCAATAAAACCTCATGAGAATATTTTAAGTAATTTGATTAGGTCATTATTATGAGCAAGCATCTATAATGTGTTGGACTTTACAGTTATGAATAGTGACTATAACTATTATCCAGTTCACTACCTCTACTTTATAACTTAAACTCCATGAAGTCTTTATTTTTAACTGTGTGTTCTTTCCCTACAGCTGGACAGAACATACACTGGGCTGCAGACACTCGGGGCAGAAACTGTAAGTTATAAACATTCACTCTGTTTCTCTTAGAGCTTTACTCTGACAATGAGCTATATTTATTCCAGGTGGTTGATGTGGAGCTCCATAGGAACTCTCTTGGTGAGGACTTCATCCCTCAGCCCTCTTCCTCCAAGGTGACTCACAGAGCAGCCAGCCCCACGTTGGCCACCTCCGGGGCCCAAAGTTATGGACGCTCCAGTTCTCCTATCTCACATGATCCCAGTGTAGACAAAGGTACGCACACAGAAACATTGATCATTAAAAAGTATATTCATACTGAAGTAATTAAAGGTCCCCTTTGGAGTTTTTGACTGAATACTGTGGAGCAATGTTTTTACAACTGTGTCCTCGTTTTGCATATAAAGAACCATGTGCACATGCAAAGGCATGCAGGTGATGCGACACAGAGTCCTGTCACTGGTTTCATGCTGCTTTGTTGAAACACGTTAAAAAAACATTACATTGCACCAATAAAGGCAGTGCAGAACATGAATGCTGGCTAGTAAACTTGGATGTAAGCAGTCAGGACTTGGAACATTTAAAAATCAGCTCTGCAAATGTTTTTTATGTGCAAAAAACATGTTTAATAATGCATTAAACATGTTTTTTAGGCCTCAAGGATACACGCAATTCGTATTTGGTGAGAAGCTGTATGTGAACATAATTTATGATTGTTTACAAGAACACTCCACACCAGTACCTTTATGGCACGCCACCTGCATGTTGGTGCAGTGGACTGTTGTAGACAACATGTTTTTTGTGAAACACTCTCTATACTCAGGAGGCCACCCTGCTTCCTCAGTTACATGATACCTATACTTATTGGATTATAAGCAGGGTTATCATTTACAAAAACAATAATTCCTCAAAACAATGAAGAATCATTTATTAGGTAGGAGTTTGTAGTTATGTAATATGTGTATGAGCTGTAGCGCAGTGACAACAGTTTGCTTTGCCCAGAAAGTGTATGACCCATCAGCTGTTGCTCATTGTGTTCATTCAAACAAAGTGGTGTCATGGGCTCTCTTGTAGTGGATACATTGTGTTTTTACATCTGTGACTACATCTGTAGATAATGCATATCTTAACTCCAGGTGCAGTTGAAAGGGAGTATAAATAAAATTTGCTCGCACATTTCCTTCTAGGTTTCATCAAAGCGGAGGTAGTGAGGTCTGCAGGTGGCCATAGCTCCGGCCTCACCGCTGGTGAACGCACCCCAACCCGACCCAAAGTTGGCGACAGGATCACACTGGGTTCCCATGGCAACTCTGCCTTCCAGCCCATCACAGCCAGCTGTAAGATTGTCCCACAAGGACAGCCGCCTAGCCCTGCCGAGTCTCCAGGGAAATCGTTCCAACCAATCACCATGAGCTGTAAAATAGTTTCAGGTAAATGTCTCCACCCAGTGGCTGTTTAATGGTGTTTCTAAAGAATTTTTCATAGCTTTGCATGTCACAAAAACAACCTACTTTCAATGTTTTTTTTAGAAAACTCTTTTATGTCAGATTTTATGCAGGTAAAATACGAACACCACTAAGAAACGCTGACAGCAAACACTTGAACTGTCTGTACATTAAGCTTTGTTAGAGTTCCAATAGTCCTGCGATTGTTGTGTCTTGACTTTGTTCCCTGGCATTGATGCTCATCCTTTACTTAGTGTAATTATTTGAAATGAAGCCAGTGTTAGAAATATGCTATACTGCTCAGGAGGGAACAAGACTTATTAAAATGTTTAATTATATATTATATATAAAATAAAAGAAATATTTTTTCCACATCTGACTTTTTTAAATCTGCACCAGTTTAATTTGAGTCAAATTGTCATTTAAAATTTTTTTTATTTCAACTTGACCAGCATTGACATGAGGATCATCACTGGTGGCACAAATGTCGCCAAGATTGAAAGAATATGCATCATTTACATGTTCATATATTTGTTATTAACATCCCAATTATTCATCTCATAGCCTGTGAACTTTCTCCATCACAGGGTCTCCCATCTCCACCCCGAGCCACTCTCCACTGCCTCGCACACCCACCACCTCCACCCCTGTCCACAGCAAGCAGAGCTCTTCATCAGTCCTCAATAACCCTTACATCATTGTTGACAAGCCCGGCCAGGTGATCGGCATGGCTTCCTCATCCGCCGCCTCCACAGGTACACATCTCCTACTCAGTGTCAAAGTGCTGCTTGAAATCGGAAGTGGATCTGCAGCAAAATCGAGAAGCGGTGTCTGAGCCGCCCACATAGGATATAAAAATGGCTGAGGAATGTACTCTGCAGCAGAACAAATGATGAGCAATACCCTGTAGCTCTCCCTTACTCTTTCTCTATTTCTCTCTTTATTTTGGTATTTTGTTCTTGCTCATCCTCTTTTACCCCCTTTGACTTTCTTAGCCTTATCTTTATACTTCCTCTCTTCAGTTTTTTTTTCTATGTCTCTATGTGCTCCTGTGTCTCTTTTGTTCTCGTTTTGCACTCATAAAGTATGACATGTGGTGAGCCAGCAGGATGGTTGCTGGATGAGAGGTTACCATGGTGACTGAGCTGCTGTGTTTCATGGCCAGATTAGGAGACCCCACGCTCGCATCAAGTTTTGTATGTGTTTGTGTTTGTTTCCCCTTAAACAAGGTGTGCAAATATCTGCAAAGATGAGCGCGTTAGATGAAGAAATTGTGCACTTTATGCATGCGTCACCCCATTATGGAGCAGAGTCATCTTACATCACCAAGGCTATTGCATTTACTTCCTCACATCAGCAACTCAGTTCATATGCCACTTGGGAGCTCTTTCCCCTAGATTGCTCACTCTTCCTCGCCCACTCAGCCAATCCCACTCTTCCTCCACAAATGCACAGCTCAACCAGATCTGGCAGCAGGGCTGGAGTGCCAATAAGTGAGGTTTTATCAAGCTGGGTGATGTGGGTGTTGTGACTGATTCACCAATCCTGGGATAAAACAAAATTGAATGCAGTAGGTAAGAACGAAACTTGGTCGCTCGGCTTCAACACCCGCGCTGAGTAACTCTGACGGGAAACTGTCAGCTCGCAACACGATGGCCTTGATGTCTGTGGAAAGGATGGCAGGAACTGCAGTGAACCATCACCAGCACAGTAATCTCCCCCATGACTTATTGTGTGGTTTTTTGTGTAAATTACTCCACAGGAAGCCCCTCAGCCAAACAGTCTGTTGCTCAAGGCGCTCGCTCTCCAGCCCCCAAAGTTCACACTGGCACGTTCCTCTCCTCCGGGGTGAAGGTGAGTTGGTTAATGGTGTTCCCACCAATGTGAAGTGTCTGTCCCTATAGTATCTGTATCTTTAACAAAGCAGGGTGGTATTAATAGTAGGCCAGTGCTATCTTCAGCAGATGTGAGTGCCTTGGCAAGCTATTTAAATGGGACATCACTCTAAAGATAGGAGGGGGTGCAGGGAGCTTTGCAGAGAGAATTGCATGGTTCTGTTTCACTCTGTCTCAATACCCCGCTGTAAAATTCTCATACTCCCACATGCTCATCATCCCGTCACCATCCTCAAAGAATAAAATACGATTTCACCTAGAATCTCTTTTTTATCACAATGGTACTCTCATTGGCTCAGATTCTAACAGTTGTCTCTGTTATAGGCTGCTGCCTCCTGCTGTGGTACTAAAGGCCAGGGCAGGTGGGGGCAGATGGGGACAGATGGGGAATGTAAAAACATCTCCTTGATGAATAAATGATGATGCTGATTTTTTTTTAAAATCTTTCTTAGGCAATAAATCTCTTCTCACTGCTCTGCATTCTGTAGCCTGTTAAAAAAACAAGGGGATCTTAATTTTACTGTCAAAATGTATACATTTCAGTAAATTAAGATTTTTCATATTGGAGAGTAAAATTTGCACCAACATTAACGGCTACAAAATATATACAACCTGTTGTTTCAAGGCAGAGTGGCCTTCCTGTTACAATCCTTCTCCATGTGCACTCACTTTTTGCAGGTTATTATCAAGCAGGAGCCAGGGGAAGTTTCAACACAGCCGCAGCAGATGGTTTCCACAGTAACCAGCCAGCAGCAACCTGCCGCTACAGCAGCACACCAGTTTGTCGCAGTGAAGGGAGGTCACATGATCTCCATGTCGGCCCAGAAACAGGCAGGAGGTGCCACAGGGGCCACAACTAGCAAGGTGAGTCTCTCTTGCATCTACCCACGCATGCTTACACAGAAGCATGTTGATCATTTACATGTTAATGGTCAAAAGTTGTGGTTATTCAAAAACTTTACTTGGTACTTTTATGGTTTCTAGGTGTTAGGCATTCCTGTTAGCTCAACGCTCCAGTCGGCAGTCAAACAGGTGGCTATCAGCAGTGGACAGATTCTCGTCGCTAAGGGCAGCCCGTCTGTCTCCAAGGTGATGGGTGGGAAGCAGGTTTTGGCTCAGGGAGTCGCTAAAGCCATCGTCAGTGGAGCCAGTGGCATCTCTGGACAGCAGGCTTCTGCCAAGGTGGCTGGTGGTACAAGTGGCAAGAGTGGAGGTCAGAGTTCACACACACATCCAAATTCACATGATGCACAGGTTCATGTGACACTAGCCAGGGATCATACATGCTGGGGCTGGAAATCCTTGAAAACACTATTAACGTGGTGTTTTCAAGGTTTGAAAAGTACATGGATTTTGAATAAACTGCTTGAAGTTGTAATTTCATTACTTTCATAATAAATCACTATCTGAACAGTTTGCTTTTTAAATAAAGAAATAAAATAACTCTGAGAGAGCCTAATTGCTTTTGCCTTTCACACAAAAGTAGTCTAAGCCAGAACAAGTAATTCTGCAGTTATTATAATAATAATTCTATCAAATTCTACAAAAAATGTAATGGGATATGCACATTTTATTACGTTGTATATTAAGTCACATTGTGTTACTTTGTTTTAACAAAAATGTTTCTGACTCAAAGATATAGAGCCTGTAGTAAACATAAGCTAGTACTGAGTCATATTCAGGTTTAGCCAAGGGAAATGTATTCATATTGTTATATATTTGCAGTGCAATTTCAGAGGTGGGTAAATAATAGTTTTTCTTTTTCTGCGTATGTCCTTAGTGATGGCTACTCTTCAGCTGCCAGCCAACAATCTGGCCAATCTGGCCAACTTGCCTCCAGGCACCAAGCTCTACCTGACCACCAACAGTAAGAACCCCTCGGGGAAGGGCAAGCTGCTTCTCATCCCACAGGGAGCGATCCTCCGAGCCTCCAGTGCAAGTGAGACATGCTTTATTCACCCTTTTAAATGCAGACATTGGCAAAAGAGTTATTGTATCACTTATTGGTTCTTTACCAATACCCTCCTCTCTTCTAGAGACTGGGTTTCAGGCACATACTTGACACACTACTGTCAAGCTCTTGGAAGTTGTTTTAAGTTTAAGAAGTTAAGTTTTAAGACCAGGGAAACAGTTTCTTTGACTGTTGTTGGACATGCCACCTTCTAAAATGACGCTCGGTAATTCTGTGTTTTTGTGGCAGCAAAACGCATCACATGAGCCTGCAGATATTTCCTTGGGGTTAAGTTGAGCTTCCAGAGCACTTTAAGAGCCTGATGTACTCTAGGCTGTCGAAATATCAAGACATCAAATATAATACAACCTCCCCTATTTATTGAGTGTTTCCAGGAATAAAAAAAACATTGTCTTCAATTTGGGCTTAGGCTATGTAATAATGTAATGTCCAAGTGAGTGCAGAAAGCCTGAGAATAGTTGAGCTAACGCTATGCACAACACAATACTTCTTAGCATGCATGTAATAGTATACATTGTTCTCCTTGTGTGTCCATGTCTCTTGCATGGAAGTTGGAAATTGAGAATAGTTTGGGACTAACTGAAACTTGTACATGAGTCTGTAGGTGACTCAGTATCTGGGGTTGAGGTCCCAACTAAATGACTGCCCTGACTTTTTCCTCCATGCCTTGGGTTGTAGACAGCTGTATTAAAATGTTATTGGTCTCGGCTCATCATACAGTTTGGCAAAAGTAAGAAACTTCTGACTTCCATTTCTAAAGCGTGTCTACAATTTGAGGCATGCTGGTGGCAGTTACAGATTTTGTCTGCAACACTACCTTCTGGACAGTGAGTCAGTCCTAGTCATCGTTTTCTTTCTGCTGTTTATTCAATGTGTACTGTGAGCTAGAATCCATCACACGGCACATTTCCTGTCAAATTGCAGTGAGATTAAAGAGATTAAACAGCGTCCCGTATTTCTTTAAAAAAATACAAATTCCACAACAGTAAACCAACATTAGTCTGTATAGCTCTGCTTCAGAGTCATTTGTCTCAGTACAATAATACTTTGACCTATTTAAAATTACACAAATACATGAATAGAAGATGAGCAGTAATTTGGGATGAAGAATAACAGGATTGTTTATCAGATTTGAGGCTGATGTGTATGTGACTGTCTGTAATTTAGGTCAGCAGTCCCAGAGCAGCTCATCGACAGGCGCTGGAGGCTCTCAGACCTCCTCCTCCTCCTCTTCCTCTTCCAGCAGTCTGCCTTCCAACCTCTCCTACACGTCCTATATCCTTAAACAGACCCCACAGGTGGGAAGAAATTAATTTACACTGTATTGCAAACCTTAGAGACGCATGCATACTCTCGTATAAAATAATTCTCTTTGATGTCTTTTGTGTGGTTGTGGATTCTCTTTTTTGTTTTTTTAGAGCATTAGTATTTATGTTATGGCATGTTTGGAGCAGAGTTTGAACTGCGTCATTATAGTCTGTTTGATACTGAAGGTGCTTTGCACATTTAATATTCATCACCACAGCCACAAAAATGAAAGATTTGAGATTTTATGCCCCTATGGCACGGCAGGACTTGTATGCACATTCTGCAAATGGGGTTTCTTTTCCTTGGTGAATCCTGATTTTTGTATTTTAGTAGAAGCCTGATGTGTTCTTAATTGGAGACATTCATTATAGCAGCATTCACCCTGCAGTCAGCTTTAGAACAGTGCTGTCTGTGCATTTAGCCAACAGCATATAATTAAGTTGTCTGCAGAAGTTTCCGCTTACATTTAAAGTAAGGAATCTGGGCTGCGCTTCCTAATAACGATCAATTCACAAGGCTAAGTGTGCAAATGTTCCCAAATATATGTTACACACACACACACACACACACACACACACACACTCCAGTTAAGAGCTAAAAGGTTGATGATTTGATTTCAAAGAAGGCTAATTTAATTTTCTGTAAGATATTAGGGTTTATAAAAGATGAAGCAGTTGATATCATAGATGCATTTTACATGCTTAGAATCTTCATACTTTGCACATTATGAATATGTACTGCACAGCATAGTATGGGTTACATGTTAAAGTCAGCTTTAAGGTTGGTTTTTACTATTTGTTAATGCTGTGTGGTTTACCTAGCTGAATTTAGACCATGACATTTCCCTTGACTTTGAATCCAAGCAAAGTAAAATATGTTGTTGGATTTTCTACCATATACCTAACCCTGCTTGTCCACAGGGCACATTTCTGGTTGGCCAGCCAGCGCAGGGTTCAGGGAAGCAGGGAGGTTCAAGTTCGACAGGTCATGCAGCATCATCTCCAGCAAATGTTACGCAGCAGGCCATCCGGGTGACAGCTGGACAGAAGGCGGCTATCCTGGCTCAGGTCAGTATGGATAACAAAACTGAGGGCAGGACTGATCATCTGCTGTGTCTGATACTAATGGAAGCTGAATGGATGTTTGTGCCCCTTTGCTGTTTCACAAGCACTATCGGCCACATTTTTATACAGTTCAGCTACACTGTCTGATGGTAACTAGCTTGTTTTTGGGGTTTACATCACCAAGGATCTCCCAGGACAATGACCAGTACAGTTTTGAGACACACTTGAATACCTCCTTTGGTGTTTACAAGCGCTTTCGCTCCTACTGAGCACCCCTGGCTGTCCTGTTTACTCTCCTCACTGATGTATAGATTTTTTTTTCTCACTGCCTCACACCACTTCACTAATAATATGTGTTTGCTGGCCTCTTAAGTTTGCCAGTATGTGACCTTCATTGGGCATCCAGATTGACACTACAGTCCTGTCTAATCTTACAGTTACAGGCTAAACTGATGGTGGAAAGGCTTATCTATGTAGCCCTGTCTTTGGCAATGGGATGTTAATAAAACACAAGTTGCTGAAATGGTTCCTTGAAGTAACCATAGGGATCCTTACTAGATAGTATTTTCTTGATAACAATTTTTCACAAATAAACTATTTGTATTAAAGGCATATTGCTTAGTATGGTATCAATGAACATAAAAAGAGGGCTGTAAATAAGCCTTACTGTGGACAACATGCACTCCGTGCTTTTCCTGCATTGTGATGGGTTCTATGAGTCTTTCCTGATTGTCAGATTAGAGCTAATTATTATACTTTAATGAAGAGATCAGAGCACTAATTATGGTTAATTCACCTCATTCCTAAAATGCTTGTTTTGCTTCCCCTTGTCCACACATTTCATGAGTTCTCTGATCTCCATTTTCTCTGGAGAAAAGTAGCTAATTCCACATGCTTATTTTAAAACAATCAAATTAAAATGTTAATATTGCTGTATGTTTTTGAGGTAGTCTATGGCCTTTTGAGAGAATTGTCTGGAATCTTCCACTAAACTGTGTATTACTGTAGGATATTGACCTGCGATTTATGTCTTGACTTTACATTACAATGTTACCACTTTGCACTCCTGAAAATATGCTTTGGCTGGTTGCAGAATTGATAAATAACATTCACATTCTTGGACTCTTTGCTGTCACAAAAAAACATTGAACTGTGTGGATTTGTCAAAGTCTGGAGAGAAAATTAACTTTGAATTGTGCATTGATTTACTGTGCTCACTCAATTTCTGCCATCTCACTTGCTTCCTTTCCAGTTCATGGTTGTTGACAGACAATAAATTGAACATTGTGATTTTTATGATTGACAGGTGGTGGGCAGCTCCCAGGGTGCACAGGTGAAGTTGTCTGATGGCTCTGTTAAGACGGTCACAGCTGCTGCAGCAGGCCACTTGTCCAAGCCCGGGACGACCACATTGAGGATGACAGGCGGAGTCATCACTGCCACTAGTTCCACCCCGGGCTCTGTCAGCGCTGCAGCGGCGGCAGCCAGTCAACAACAGGCTAGTTTCACAGTCATCATTTTTCTTCTGTTTTGTTCTGCCTGACCGCTATTAATTTTTCAAAGGCATTTCAAACCAAACAGCTGTTACATTAAAAATGGATTTGAAGTATCTATTTTATGCTTGAAAATAAGTGATTAGATTTTCAAATACCCCAGATTGCCTAACTAGTTTAATTTCCACCAAATCCAGTTTGATAGAACATATTTAATTTTGATATTTTCCAATTACAAAAATAAAAAATAAATAATTTTCTTTGATTTTAATATTTCTTTCATGGTGAAATTTGATGCTTTTGCAGAAGGAATAATCCCAGTTGATACATTTTTGTAGTTTTTATACTTTTGTACAAGGGAGAGATAAATGTTCTAGTGATTTTCTACTGCAGTATGAATACATGGAAAACAGTGACACAGTGTGAGTGCAGTAGCAAGGTCAGTGTTGTATTTGTCAGAGAGTTTAGATGGTGTGTGAAAAGCCGTACACAGTCGATCAGCAGCAATGGTCTGTGTTTGGGTGATTACAGCTTCAGAGTCGGTGGCCAGGCCTCATTAACTTGAGAAATGGAAACACACAAAAAGACTTCCGAGCGGCTCCAACAAGCAAAAACAAATATGTATGCAGTATGTAACAGAGAAAAACACTCACTGCTCTGAAGATGTTGAGACAAACACAAAAGAGGAATACATCACTGCTTTTCCTGTTTTGGAAAAAATGCCCTTTCAGGACTGTTAATTGAATCATGAAGACTCTCCGTCAGAGAAATTGACTCTTTTGTCTTTGAGAATACCATAAAACCAGTGACCTGATCGGCACATCTCACTCTGGGAGTTGCACGGCACTGGAAAACAAATGTGACCTGAGCAGAGAAAAGACAGTCAACAACTAACTCACTGCCACAGTGAAATAAATGTCCCAGAATGCCCTATCTCCCTTCTAAACACCAATTTGCATTTTTAAGATGGGTTTGTCACATAAATAATCGTCACACCATATATCACTTGTACATAAAATGTTTTTTCTATGCCTTGAAGTGTTTTGTTAATGAAAGGTGTCGCCCAAATATATTTTTATTTAAAATGTTTACTTTTTATAAATCATAGTAATTGGCCTATGTTGCTACATGGAAACATATCAAACACACTGTAGTAGAACAGTTTTTCATCAGAACAATATCAGTAAGTTAAAACTGACCTGTCTTTTCGATCTTTGCTGTCCTTTGGTTAGTTGACTGACACAAACATTGATTGAGTGCATAATGTCAGTGTTTTGTGTTTACTTCCTGGTTGACAGCTGTGTTTCTGTGTGTTCTGTGCAGGCCGCCGATGTCACTAAATCTGCCTCCCAGCACCCCTCGCTCCTGGTGGCAGCCAACCAAGCAGCAGTAATCAATGCAGCTAAGAACGCCAGTGCTGCTGCTGCTGCTGCGGGAGGCTGCTTGTCGAAGACGGCGGTGGCCACCTTGGTCAAGGGTGCCACGATGACAAAGAGTGCTGCGGGTTCAACTGGAGCTGTAGTAACAGTAGCCAAAGGCATTACCAGCATGCCCGTCGTCAGCATGTCCAAAGGTGCAGGTGCAGGGACTGTGGTGGGTGTGCCCAAGAATAGCGGCACGTCATTGGTCACTGCTGCCTCATTAGTCAGCGGAATGGCAGCAGGAGGAGGGAAGACGGGTGCTACTCTCTCAGGTATGCAGTACTGTACTTTAGAGATGCTCGATACACTTCTTTAAAGTTACAACAAAGTCCGATTCCAATACCTACATTTGAATATCTGCTGGTATTGTATGATGCAAGACAACTTCCATTCATCAGAAGACACATTACAAGTTACTGTCTTTGCTTTTGTTTTCGGTTCTAAAATATTTCCAAAAGTCTGTTTTGAGTTAGCCAAATGTTACGAGCTCACTTGGTAGCAGACTGTCTCATGTTACGTCTTGGTCCCGGGCAAGCTCCAAATATGAGAACTACTGGATATCTTTGTAGAACTTTTTTTATTGCTAATTAATTTGTGCTACAACATTTTGGCAATGGGCTTAAAATTGCATTGTTACATATTTATATATTAATAAAAGCATTCATCTATGCAATCTGGATCGGTACGTGGATCGGCACCCAATTCCGATATAGGATGTGATTGGTCCCAACTCTTTATAACTACTGTATTTATCACGTGGTTTGAATTATTTAATTAAATACAGTACAGGTTCAGCCACATATTGCTTTTAATCTGGAATGTATTGTGTTTTGTCCAGGTATGCTGAAGATCCACTCTGGAGGCTCCAGCTCCCAGCAGACAGTCTTAACCATCCCTGCCAACCAGCTCAAGCAGCTGGGGGTTGGCAGTGGGTCTGGAGGGATGCAGACCATACTCATGCCTGTTGGGAAAGGTATGCCTGACACAGCCCTTTTAAAAACATTCGTTTAGCCAGCACAACACAGCAGTTTGCCTCATCACTAGTGTATACAGAGAGTCGTTTAGAACCAAATAGTGCATTCCAGGTAGAACAACTGTACTCTGTGAATCACTTCTGAAAGTAGATAAAAGGCAGTAGCAATGGCATTTGAATAAAACATGAAGCAGCATTGACATTGATTGCTTTGTTGGTGTGCCACATCTTTTATAACAAGTTTTTGAAGAGCAAATGTTGAAATAAAGCATGTTGATCTCTAAAATGATTTTTAAGTGTATTGTAGCCAAAAGCAGCTTTATTCAGTTTGTCAAAACATACGACTACATGGTGTGATTCATCTGAGACAGACGCTCAAACTGTAGATTCTCCTTTCTCTGCAGTAAACCATCTTCCTCCCTTCTCATTTTTCATCTTACTGTTAAACCTATTGTATTTACCTAATGGGCTATTGATCCATCCTGTGTGTATGCGTGTGTGTTTTCTTCTGTGTATAGTAATATCTAAAGGCCCAGTCTCCACTACTCCTTCCTCTTCTTCCACCACCCCTGGAGCAGCTGCAGCTGGAGCCTCCGCAAGTCCTGCCAGACAGGCGTCACCCTCCCTTGCCCTGCCTCTGGCACAAGGTGAGACGGGTTCATCCGGACTCTCCTCTCTTCTCTCATTCTTTCCCTCTTTTATTCCCAGCCTCCATTTTCTTCCATTCTGTCAAAAAATGTCAATACTAGTGACAATACAATACTGAGTTTTGGTACAAAAGTTGAACAAAATATATTACTCTGCTCAAATGGACCAGTGTTAAATACAAACAACAAAGACAAACTAATAGTGATGAACTATGGAGATAAATCTTTCTCTCACACTTGTTTTTCTGCTGTCTCTCTCTGCTGCCACAGTGAAGACAGAGCCCGGTGCCAGCACAGCTGTCACAGCTGGTCCATCCCCCCCGGTGACCTGTGCTCCTGTCCCCACTTCTGTCCACGTTGCCTCTGCAGCTACCACAGTCAAGCAGGAGCAAGGGGCAGATAACTCTGCACACGACCTCATCAAGTAAGTGCAAGAACAAGTCACGATTCAACTCTGACTTACAGCACATTAACTGAAGGATAGATCATTTATGGTCTGTTAAGAGGAAAGGTGCGAGTGAATAAACCGATTATTCTCAGCACTCGCACTGACACTGAGTCATCAGAGTGTAACTGTTTGTATATATATTTATTTCATCACTTAAAGCGACATAATGTAAGTTGTGTGTTGGAATTTTTGCGATGTAGCGCTCCTACAGTTTCAGAGTGCAATTCACTTATAAACTGCAGTCGTAAAATATGTACAGCTCTAACGTTAACACCTGTTACATTAATTGCAACAACACACAACACGCCAGCTCGCATCACTTACTATTCCCTCGAGGCTGCTGAACCCAGCTCCGTTGTCCACTCACCCGGCTCCGGTTCTGGCCACTACTCCGGCACCGACATAATGTTGCTTTAAGTGCTAACAATATACATATTTAACGTGCTGAACTCAGTGAAGAGTAGTTGTTCTCTTCCCGGCAGCCATTACATTGTATATTTTGTTGGCTGTACACCTGACAATGTGATTCCTGTCTCAGCACTGAGCACATAGAGACGATGATGCAGCTGCTGACGGCTGTGGTGAAGAAGTTCCCTCTTATTGTGCCAGATAAGAGTAAGTGAGCTTGCCTTCCATTTGCTTCAAAACCAACTCCACGTATTAAAACAGAGTGAAAGCTAATACACTAGGTTTTGTCAAACTGTTAATTTGTTTGTTTGTTTGTTTGTTTGTTTGTTTGTTTAGCTGAAGACTCCCATCCATTCTGTGCCTCTTCAACAGAACAGTATTATTCCTGGACTATTGGCAAGCGCAGAGGATCTGAGGTGACTTTTTGTTGTTTTGTGTGTGTGTGTGTGTGTGTGTGTGTGTGTGTGTGTGTGTGTGTGTGTGTGTGTGTGTGTGTGTGTGTGTGTGTGTGTGTGTGTGTGTGTGTGTGTGTGTGTGTGTGTGTGTGTGTGTGTGTGTGAGGATGAGGATGAAAAATCTAAATTATTGCTGTACCTTGCTGTACCTTTAAGTGATTAGTGGAGTCAAACGGTAAAAAGTAAAAAGAAATCTTGCCATATTTCATAAAATCATGCAAATTACAGCTGCAACGATAACTCGATAGAAGAATAATCGTTGTCATGTTGGGCTTTTTTTTTTCCTCACTATTTTCTGGCATTTTATAGACTGGATTTTATAGACTTATATCTCAGAGCAACCGCACACTCTTACTAGCTGCTTTTCTTCCAGGTTCCAGGGTGAGGGCGTCTATAATGTCAGTAATAATTTGCATTGTTTGCAGTTTTGTTGTCTGTGTAATCTGTCTTGGTGCTCGCTGCTGGGGCCCCTGACTCAGCAAGCTTTCTGCTTACCTCATGTCTTCCTATCTATCTGGTCAGATGTGTATCTACTATGCTTGTTGTCTCCTCTCATCTCGTTCTAATGGGTTCACCAATAGCTCATACAGAACAGCCCATGTCTTAGCTGTCTGTTCTTTTTCTCTAAGACTATAAAAGGCTCTCAGAAGTGCCCAGAATGGATATTTATATCTACAGGTCACTAATTTACTTAGGGGACAGGGGACTCAAAGCACATCATTAGACAAGGACAAGGGAGGATCAGTAACAAAATTTAAAGCTGTGGATTTTTGGGCTTTTAGGCCTAATTTACAGTTGTACATAATAAATATTTATATTTTTCCGTGTAGCTTCAGCGAGCGGTGGCAGTAAAGCGAGTTGTCCAGGATGTGTTGGACCGCTCACCCCGCCTGCAGGCCCTGACCCCCCCAAAGACCAGAGAGGTGGTGCAGTGGTGCCGGCAGAGGGGCTTCACGCCACCTGACCTCGAGCCTCAACGCAAGAACGACGACGAGTCAATCGAGGACATCCTCACGCAGATAGACAACGAGCCCGGTGAGTTTGTGTGTGTTTTTGGTGCATAGCGATTTTTACAGATTTTTTTCATCGGCTCAAACTGGATCAATATTCTCACTTCAGTGTTGCATGTGTGGGTGTAGTGCTTCTGCAGTTACCAGTTGGTCCAGTAATGTGTTAGCAGTCCTGGAGTGTGTACGCCGCAACCTCAGTATTTTTGTTCAGCGTGTTGTTTTATTCACGGAGAGTTCTCATTACTTCTATCTTTTGTATGTAAAGGGTACGAGACAAGGCTGCTTAGCTCAGTGAGTCACACTCATGCCTGAGCCCGACAATATAATAATCTGTGTTTGTGTTGTCCTCGTCCCTCTTTCTTCTCAAATGTCTTGATTTTTAATGATCACAATTGTTGAACTGGTAAAATGAGCCAATATTTCACAAATGCTCTCTGGATATTTTTCCTTTAAACACACGGCCACACAACGAGCTGCCAAGTGAAACACTGATGCCGTTGCTGTTACTGCTTGTGAACTGGTGTGTTAAATGTACATGTGTGTCGGTCCGCAGAGTGCCCAACGACCCTGAGTAGCTGCGAGGAGCTGGTGCTGCGGCTGGAGCAGATGCAAGCTCTGCTGAAGACTGAACCGGAGGAGGCAGACGACAAAATAGTCGACATCGTCACTGTGACCCCTCCATGCCAGAAACTAAAGGTCAAAGAAGAGGAGCAAGAGGCTGACGCAGAGCCCAAGTACTTCCTGGGGCCCTGCATGTCTGCCCAGTTTGTCAGTGAAACAGCGCAGCAGGTCAGGAACCTCTCTGGGGTTTGATGAATTTAACCAATAACATCCTGTGATTCTGTTGCTTTTAGTAGCTGATCGTTTTAGCTCGAAGAAGCTGCACCACTTTCTCTATTTCTTTAAGATGACTCCTCGTTCTCTCTCAGATCGGGGTAACCTTCCAGCCAGTCGAGGTGGAGAAGAATGTATTCGCTCCAGTTGTTGAAGCCATGATTCTGAAGGTCGGTCACTGTACAGGCCAGAAAAGATGGCAATTTACAGTAGCCCATCATTAGCTTAACATACCCTTGACTAGAATGATGAATATTGTATGTTTGAGATGTACACCTGCACAATATTGCGTGTTTCACCTTGTACTGTACGAGAGAGTGGGTTTCTTTGTGACTAATGGTGTGTGTGTTTGTGTGTGTGTTTGTGTGTGTGTGTGTGTGTGTGTGTGTGTGTGTTTGTGTGCGTGTTTGTGTGTGTGTGTGTGTGTGTGTGTGTGTGTGTGTGTTTGTGTGCGTGTTTTCACTGCAGGCTACTGAACAGTTTGCCAGTGACATCCTGAGAGAAGCTCTGGCTGGGGCCTACGCCAAATCCCCTCAGAACAGGTCAGCCTCTCTCTCTTTTTCTCTTTCTCTTTCTCTCTCTCTCTTTTGCTCTCTCTCTCTCTCTCTCTTTCTTTCTCTCTCATGCAACCTGCCTAATGCTCCATTTTTCACCTCATTCATTATATCTAGGGCTATGTAATGTAAGATAATGTTAAGAGATCCAGTGGTTGCATACGCTCCAATGACATCACTTTCTAAAGCCATCTGAAATTAGAGAAATTCCTATTACTTTAATTCTGATTTCTATTATTAGCAGTAGTAAAATAAAAAACGCTCATCAAAGTTAAAATAATTTACAATCATTTCATGCTCTGTAATAAATCTGCTATTACTGGCAACATCTGCCATGTTTATGACCAGCTTACCTCACCTGCAGAGACCAAGGAGTTGTGTGCTTTGCGTCATTTGCATGACGTAAGACAGCGGGGCACTGAACTGATCTTAGAGACCTAAAAATGCATTGATTCAGTGCTGAATATTCCACAAAGCACTTAATGACAAACGGTCATAAATATTCAGAAAACAACCAGTGATGAAACATATATCCTGTGTGTGGAGCCATGCTCAAAATCCTAACTTTGTCACATTGGGTTTTGCAGGGCTCCAAGAGAGATCACAGCCATGAACATCCACCAGGCGGTCAGTAGCATCCCCACCTGTGACTTCCTCACCAACACACACATGGGTTACCTGTCTAAGGACAATTGAGACATAACAAGAATGACATTGACTAGTAACTGACACATACCGAGATGTGAGGACTGTTCGAACTCCTGGTTATGTGTGAAGCAGCTGTGTGAATATTCACACCTGGATGTAGTCCTGGTGCCTCAGGTTGCGCAGTAATAACTAATGTACTGTATTCATGAACTTAATCATAGAAGGGCTCGGCTTGCGTCTCACAGCAGTGGAATAACAACTGTTTCTAATACTCTGGGTATATTGTAACATTTTAGTCCTAATGTATGGAGAAGCAGCATTGTGGGACTTATGTTATTTGATTTTGAGAGGCTGTTTTGCTCTAGCTTACCTCATAACAAGATTATTTTAATGATGAAGTGTTTCCTGCTAGACAGCCAGCTAGTCATCAGGGAAATGAAGCCTGAGTGACTTACAGGGCTAAAAAAAATAACAAAAACATCATCAGACATCAGTCCCCGCCTTCATTCTTCACCCTGCTGTCACACATTCAGTTTACCAGCAGAGGTGAAGTGCAGATTTACAGCAAGTCGGAAACACTACAGAACATCTGAGTTTCATAATGTCTGGTGGCACTTTGGGCAAAGAAAACAGCGATTTTCTTCCAAAAGTGTCATTTCCATGGCAACCGTCACTGCGAACATCCTTTGATTTATTACCTGGCAGAGGTAATTATGGCTCTTACAATACCGCTGTTTTGGCTCTTCAGAAGAGGTAACTGATTCATGTTTCTTATTTTTAAGTTGCAGACGGATTATGAAGGGTTATGAAAAATCCCATGTCTGACTATTAACAAGACACAGCGAAAAGTCAAATGAACAAAAACTGTCATTACGAATTCAAGACATCACTCGAAAATATTTATCTTCTCCCATTCATGAAACAGGTTTGATAGCCAGTTGAAAGTGCTTTTAACTGTCCTGGTTAACAACCATAATGTGTCAATCATGTGATGTACACAGTGTATATGACCAATATGAAATAGATGGTGTTTTCAAATCCTGTTTTATTTTTTTATCTAATAACAATAACTGCAAACAGTAATGCCCTAACAGTAGTGAGTGTGTGTGTGTGCGTATGAACACGTGTGGATAGTGGATGTAGTCATCACAAAAGTTAATGAGTTTGATGGTAAGTGAGTGCTCGTGTGTGTTTTGTCGGCTGATGTAGTATTGGTAATTCTGTTTCATGTGGAGCTTTGCATTATGTTAATGTGTGGATGATTGGACGAGTGGAAGTGTTTGGCCGGAGTGGTTGTGATGCTTGTTCAACCAAATTAGTGTAGAAGGTAACCCAAACATTGTATTTTCATGTTTCAGTGCAAACCAAAAATATAATCAATATTCTTGTAATAAACAAAGAAAAAACTCTAGTTGAAATATTTCTTGCAAACTTGTCTCGTGTCGAACATTGTTTGTTTGCTTTGGGTTGTTTTTTGATCAACATAATCAGGATTGATTGCGGACAATGAAGACGATGAGTATCTGCTGAATATCGAGGGATAGTGACGTAGGCATACTAACATACTCGAGAGATAAAGGGCCAGTTCCCCCAAATTACATAAAAACACATTTTTCTCTTAACCTCTAGTGATATCTAGCCATGCAGATAGTTTTGGTTTTATTTGACAAGTTTTAGAATATCTATCTCGGAGATTTCTGCTGCCACCTCTATACAATTGAGGTGGAGAAAGAAGTTTTCATAAGAACTACATTCTATGAAAGAAATGGTCCTTATGAAAACCTTTTTGTGGATTATCCAAAGTACATCAACATTGTTTCTTGAATTGTTTCTTTGCTGGTTAATTCTGCGATTCACAAGGAATAGTTCAACATTTTCAATACGATTATTCACTTTCCTCCTGAGAGACGAGAACATCGATATGATCTTCTCTAACTATCAGAAAGAATGCAAAGAAGCCTATTTACCAAAACTACTCACTTAAGCTCTTCCTTTAAATTGAATTTCAATGCCATTAGAGGTACAAAGAAAATTGCATTCACCTTAATTGTATTTGTTCGAGGCAGCAATCCTATACCAAAAACAATCTGCATTACCAATACCACTAGCAGGAAGTGAGAAAATGTTAGGGTTTCTTGTAATTTGACCGTACTGACCCTTGAGGACTAAATATAAATGGAACAAGCCAGCCAAGAGAACATGGATATCATGTTATTACCCTAATTACTTTGTTTTTAACTCAAAAGTAAAGTATGACAGACATATTAAACATTACTCTCACATCACCTGACCGTTGGTATAATAGTGGTTACTTGCAATCAGTACTCTATTCATACAATCCTCTAAAGCAGGGGTCTTAAATGTGTTTTCAGGCCAGAGACCCTTTAGCTGAGACTGCGCAGGGACCCCCTACTACATATGTATTAAATTGAGTTTCATATTAAACTGTGCCTACAATAGGGCGGCCTAAAGTGCCATGTATAAACATATCTTTTTATGGTCCATATAATACTAGGCTATTAAAATAATAGGATGTAGCCATAGCTAGGATTCATGGGTAACAGTTAGAATATCATCAATACTGTGTAAATTAAGGGTTTTTGTTTTTTTTCGAATAGGCAGATTTGTCTTTGCCAATAAATATGTGTGATTCATGTCACTGTGGAAATGTTTTTTTAAAAAACCATATCAAACAATACTTTGGCTGCCCCCCTGCTGTAACTCGGAGGACCCCCTGAAGGGTTGCGGATCCCGTGTTGAAGACCCGTGCTCTTAATGACTAATAAGACCCAGAACTGCATGATGCTATTATTATTATTAAAAAAATACTGCTGAGAAAAAGAGCTGAGTGACATCTCATAGAAAGTGCTCAGAACCTTATATTCTTTTATTGTAATTTCACTTACATTATATGTTTTCTTTAACAATAGATTTACAAAATAATAGACCGAACAATACTTTCTCAAAATGGTAAACTAATTGAATACTGAGGAAATAAATAACTTATTTTCTAGCAGAACACCAAAGGGCAACATAGTGCTCTAAGCATACACACTGAAGACCAACCATGTCATTCATTATTGGAGCAGACTCAACATTGTGTACAGTAAAACGACGATTCAGCAGGTGCACACACACACACACACACACACACACACACACACACACACACACACACACACA
>CALSCE010009779.1:5747972-5767360 GCA_943593645.1 Bovichtus variegatus | reverse complement strand
ACACACACACACACACACACACACACACACACACACACACACACACAAACCACCAAGTTTCTTGTGCATCTATAGCTGCAAATAAAAGCTTGTTTTAAAACTATTTCATACATGCATATTCATTTCCATAGCAACAGGAGCTGAAGGAGTGTAAAAGGGGGGGGGGGGGGGGGGGGGGGGGGTGTCTATCTATCTGTCTCCACTTGGGATACTGACGCTGCAGCTCCTCAGGCTTCACAACATTATACATTCCCTTGCATAGATTCTTGTGTTGTGGAATGGTCTCAAATCATTCCCCTGTTGATTCCTTAAAAATGAAACCGATCAAAGTGGAATGGTTGGAAGTCAGAGCAGCTGTCAGATGTTGAAGCCCCTCGGCCCGCTTTGAAAGACGGCAGAAGGGTTCGGAGGGTACTTGGTCCTCACCAGATGTTCCTGAGACAGGGGAGAGAGAGACAGGCAGGTATAACAGCAGCTTCTAATGTTATCAGAGAGAGGAAACCAGAGAGGGCAGCAGCAGTGGTGCTCTCTTTGGACCCGTGAAATTAGAGGAGACTGGTTTTGGTTGAGCCGTCAAGAAGCATCAGGTCTGCTGTCAGAGCGCTAGCAGTCTGGACTGTGTTGCTATTTCCTGCTTGGTGCTGCTCTTTTCTGCTGATGGCAGCTGTTCTCAAAGCCCGACCAAAAAAGTTGCCCATATTCTGATCTTTCTTTCTGTGGCGAGATTGACGGCTTGCTGTCCCAGCGGCACTTTGAATGCGACTATACAGCTCTGTGGGTGGCAGGGAAGGCAGTTCATGTTGTTCAGCAAGTCATATTGGTGTGTGAGTGTATTCACCCCCCCCTCCTCCCACACACACACACACGCACACAGACACACACACACACACGCTCACTCCGGCTTTTCTGCTCTGTGTAGCAGCCAGGCCTGCCTCACTCCTAAATTAGATTGGTGCCAAAGAAGACTGCAACATCGCACTTTAACAGATAATCCATCAAATGTTGCCCGCTACCCCCTCCCCCACCTCTCTCTCTTTCCCTCTCTCATTCTCTTATCACCTATCTATCATGCGCTGCATCCCATTCCTCTCCCTTTACCCCCCCACCCCCTAGCTTTGTCTCTTTTCCCTCAACCTTCTCTGCGCTTAATACAATCCTCTCCTCCCTGCCAGAGTCCCGCCAACTTGGCACACACTCTCCCTCTGTAGTCTCGGGCAGCGTGGGAAAAGGGAAGAGGTCCAAATGAAAGACAAGGGGAGAGAAAAACAAGGAAAAAGCTTGGCTTGAGGGACGGCTTGAGGTTTAAAGCTATTGTTCGCAGCATTTCCATCCCTCCACCGTGCATCCGTGTCACTGCCATACGAAAACACAGCACTGCTATGCATTGTAATCGGAAGTTAAGCGGGGTTGCCCGTGAGCTCTGAGAGAACAATCTTAAATCTCTGGCAGGGCTGCTGCTTCTAAGCTGACCATACAAAAACCAAGAATGTAACAAGAGTTTCTACTCCGCATGCTAAATGTGTTCACCATTCAGCGATTTTGTCTTGCTCATCCCTGACACTCGCACACACCGGATTATATGGCAGGCCATCCTCTGCAAATCTGTTGGCCTTGTGCTGCAGTTGCCAGGGCTGATTCTGAACACACACGACTGTGCTGAGAGTGCAGGGCTGCACTCATTAAAGCTGGACGAGCTGGACAAGCAGAGGTTCTTCCTCTCGTCTGACTGCTCGCAACAACCTCTGGGATGTTTTAAATTTAGTTTGCGAGTTCAATGAAGACATGTCTCTCTCGTCATGAAAAGCATCAGCGTGTCCTAATCGGTCAATTGTCTGCTGCGTGTCATGAAATTAGTGACAGCTTTTATCCGCTGAGATGGATTTTGACGTGTTATAGGTGGGGGAGCAAACAATTTGACAGATTGATTTGAGCAATAATGAGAATTTCATGGCTGTCCAACTCCTTTATCATCAAGAGCAGATTTATTCAGATTTCAGCAGCTTATTTGGGATTCAACCATTAAATCTTTTAATGAATAGATACAGTCTGCTCCACGCTTAATGAGGAAGCTTCGCCTGCTGGTGATATCACAGTTTGGTATAGTCATGTATTTTACAGAATGGCATCACAAACGGAAAATGCCCTCGAAGACAAATGCCAGCAGAGTGCCATGACCCAGTGTAATCTATACTGGAGTGGGATGTGTAATGCCTGGTCAGACACCTCTGCAGGGGGCTGGTGAGTCAATAATGAGTCGGCAGTGTGTGGGCCGTCGGTGACCGGGGTGGATTATCTAAATTCAACTTGAGTTGCTGCCTGGCTGGTTTGTGTCGCACTGGCAGAATGTTTTATAGTCGATAAAACTGCATGGAAACTGCACATGTATGTGTGAGTTGGTGGTCGTGTGTGTGTGTGTGTGTGTGTGTGTGTGTGTGTGTGTAATATCGACCGCAGTATTCAGTCCCACAGCCGAACACAGTGCCAGCAGCACATCCCTTCTTAATGTGCCGTGAACTCTCACTCAAACTGGGCCAGTGTTATTAATAGAGTCTGTGTCCCGCCATTGACATCTCTCACTTTAACCTCCATCACCATCACACAGGACAAAACGGCTTAATAGAGCAGTCTTTATTCCAAATATTATGGAAATATCCACTTATTTTCCCCTCATGCGTGAATCACTCTAACCTACTGAAGTTGCAGGACTGAAGGCAAACACACAGGGCTGTAGTTAGAAATTTTAAAATACTGAGGTCATAAGTACAAGTTCCCCTTATAACGTGGAAAAACACAACACCAGAATTGTACTCTTTTTTTTTTTTAATTATTATTATTATTTGAATTTTGACATTGTTTTAATTATTTTAAGAAGTAGGAGAATTTGCTCAGTCCATGAAGGAACATATATTTGGAGACGCATGGTTTTCACTGGCTATCCATTCTGCACATTGCCAGAATAAAATCTGGTAGAGAAATAATAAATCCTTTATTATTTGTTAGTCAAATTTGGATTGAGTCTTCAAAATACTGGAATCTTCCCTTTGAATTATCCACTAAAGTAGCCTGTAAACTTCCCCCTGGTTCCTAAAACCCCTAAATACTGAGGACATCAGTGTCCTCAATGGTAGCTACAACCCTGCAAACACAGCTTTCCCTTCAGTGTGAGATTTATGGCTACACAGTGTGCTAACAGACAAGCCAGCCTGACCCGGCCCAGCCCAGACCAGCCCCAGCTCTCCACTGGCAGATGGCACAGAGGGGTGTGGGCGGGGAAGAGGGATGGCACTAAACCTCTGGAGATTCCCAAAATCTGTCTCACTTACTGTCACGCAAAACAGCTGACCTGAGTGACAGCACCCAGGGAGGGGACAGAGGAAAAGGGGGATGTGTCCCCTCACCCAGTTTATCCTACGATAATCTGGAACAACCTGACTGTTGAGTTCTCAGCTTCCTGAGAAAATCCTCTCTCTTTGTTGCAGTTAGTTATGCTTCAGTCAGACATTTGCTTCTTTAAGTGCCCGTCTTTCTGTCTCATCATTTCTGAGAGCACAAATTTGGGACAAAATGTACAAGTGTGTGAATATTTGATTAATTCTTCAACTGCTGGCCATATTAAGGACTCTTTGTCACATGTCTTTAACATAATGTATGCTCAACTATATTTCAGCTGTGAGAAAAAACATTGACCCTCATAATTTAAACTCCAAATACAAATTACAACCCTCTAAATGTTAGAATAAAATTACATGAATGATATGTATTTGGAAGATGTCAATACATATGTCTAGGTTTGTTTTGTTTTCCGACCAAAGGGGAACTCAATTGGAAGAATTACCCATTTACTTTTTTTTTGTTTAGGCCTGTTTTATTCAGGTCAAAGTAATGAGTGTAGCACCAGCAGAGTGTTACCTAACACAGTAGGCTACATGGCCTGTTTTAAACAGCTGGGTCATTTTGTGATGCTTTTTCACTTTTCTGTAACGCCTCAACAGCGACAGGCCACCGGGGAGACGAGAGAAGATGACTTTCAGGAGGAGCATGCTGCTTAAACCTGTAGCTCCTCCAATGAGCTATTTGCACATTTCATGGCTCCTCCAGCTGAAGGATTGACACAGCTTTTGCTTTAATGTATATATCGTGAAAACGCATCATTCGACCAACACTGGTGCCTTTGCTTACCTCTCCCTCGCTCTGGTGGAGGCTGGAGGGGATGGGGGAACTGCCAGCTTGCAGGGCAGCGGGGATGTGCTGGGGGACAGCAGCAGGGTGTACATTGGAGGCAGCAGATGTGATATTGTGCTCCTTCTGATGCAGCCCTATGGACGGGACGTCGCCGCTGTAGGCAGCCTGGTAGCTAGTCTCACGCGGGACGTTGGTGGCCTCTGTCCCTGGGCTGGAGTATTGAGCTGGAAGATTTTTCCTCGCACTTTTGGCTGGTCTCACCCCCGTCCACGGCCTGTACTCTTGCCTGGAGGAAGAGGGAAACATAAGGTGGCTGATGGAGACTCAGTATAGGGGAGGCAAAAATGTATTTAAGTGTGACTTAAAGGGGCATTCTTCAGATTTTATACGTGAAGATCAGTTTACTTGTCATTTGGAGTGCTTATCTTAAAACGGTTGTCTTGAAATATCTTCTTTAGCTTGGTGGCAAAGCTTCTCTAAAGTCTGGGGAATTAACCCTGATAATGTTTTTGACTGGGTATGAGACTGGGAGGTCGAGTTTGAAAACACCAGGCAGGGAGGGGGGAATGAAAGCTATCGAGTTGCTTTATTTTAAGCGTAGGATCCCGTGTGTTTGACGCTTGAATAGTGACTAAAAGTCTAGATATGTCAGCCTCTGCTTTTAAAAAAATATGTCCCTACAACTTTAGATATTAAATCGCCTCAATTCCCCTTTAGATACCATAGTTTATTTTCATTACTCTACCTGGGGGTATGGACCAACCAAGGGATCATAAGAAAAAAATCTGAACAGTCGCAAGATGATCAACAAGACAAGAAACAAATATTTCAAATGATATATTTTTGAAATGTTTTACTGTGAAGTACCAATGCAGTTTTACTTCTTTAGGTCTCTAAACAATCTACCACAATAAGTACATTTTAGTAAATTTAGGATTGTAAGTAATTGTTTATAGGATCATAAGTCAAACACCTCCTGTCCAGCCCTCCAATAAAATGACAAAAAAAACAAAAAACAAATGTAGCTCTCTCTTATATATAAAATATAAAATGTGCAAGAGAATTATTAATGACCCCTATCTCCATGCAGGCTTGCTCGGTCGACCCTGGAAGTCAATGAATTATTAAAACACACAAATCTAATTAAGCGTCAGTGAAGGCATCACCATTCGCAGTTTGCCTGACTGCTCCAATCGTCCGATGCAGAGGACAGCGACAGGTGCTGAAACGAGCACGAGAGGATGACATGTCCTACCTGTAGGAGCTGGTTTTGCTCTCCTCCATCACCTGCTGCTCTCCCCACCTCTGCCCCCTGCCCCGCTCCTCGCTCTCCCCCGGCAGTGCCTGGCTGTGGTAACCGTTCACCGGGCTGTCCGAAACACTGTCTGCCCTGCTGCCCCCGTTACTAATCCAAGGGAAATTCTCCTTCCTGGGAATGGGCCAGGGTTTGAAATCCTGCTTGTACTGGGTCACACTGTTGAAAGGCACTCCGGGCGGGTGATACTCCTCCCGGGGCTTGTAACTTTGCTCCTTCCGTGCACTGAAAGATCCTCGGGTCCCCGGGCCATCTTTGAGCGCATGAGAGACGGCGCGCGGGTCCGGGGTCGTGTAGTTATTCCCGGGTGCACGCTCCGAGGCGGAGACCTGTTTGGTGACGGAGCGCACCTCATGCTCGGCGATGTCCGAGTAGTTCTGGATGGTGAGTGGGACGGAGAGGTCCGATTTGTCGAACTGGTTCCAGAAGCGAGCCAGGCAGCACACTCTGCTGATGCACGGCCAAGCCATACCCTCCCCTGACTGTTTGACTTGTGGAGGAGAGAAAAAAAAATCCAAACAAAAAAAGAAGAGAAAAAGAAGAGCAAACGGCGAAAGATCAGAGGTTACATTCAGACAGAGTGTCGCCCTCCCTCCGCGTCCGTTCGTGGGAAGCTGAGGAAATACAGTGTCCACGAGTCCATGTCAGCAGCAGAGGAGTGCCAGCGGAGATGAACCGGTCTGTCGGGGACCGTCATTGAATATTCCTCTCACGTGGTCTGTGATAGTGCCTCCACTATGCAGAGGAATCTGTGGCAAATGATTCTCCGCATCTCCAGCCGGGTCTAGTGTGTTAGCCCGAGCATCGGATTCCAAATCAAAAGAAATGTGTTGTTTTTTTTCTCCTCCGGCCACTTCTGCTCTAAAAATCTCTTGCAAGGAGATTTTTTTTTTTTTTATTGCTTCTCCACTTGCCATCACTGATATTACTGTACCTTAACTGGTGCCAGCATGAGGGTTACATAAGTATGATGCAGCGTCAAACCTACAGTATATAGGTTGGTAGACCCGGTTCCATTTCAGCACACTCATCAAACCTGATGACCCCATCTGGTGAGTGTGTGTGTGTGTGTGAGTGTGTGTGTGTGTGTGTGTGTGTGTGTGGTGAATAGGTTTCTGTTGACTCTGGTAACTCTTTGCCATCGAGGTCATGAGCTTCAGCTTCACTGCTTCAAGTATTTTCAATGATTTTGTTTTTATCCAAAGAAGTATGTAATTGCTTGCTTTAAAAGTACACTCACACACTGTTTACACATTACAGCCTACTGCAGATATTACAATGACCAGTGTATTATCATGAAGGAATAATGGTTGAACGTCATTTAGCTGTTTCAGTCGTGAGATGATTCATTGTTTACTAAAGAAGCTATTTTCTTTTGTAAAATTTTGTATAATTTAAATAAAAACTTTTATTCAAACTTAGTGAGTAACATTAAGCGTAGGACAGACCACAGACTTTAATGACCAACAGATGATATTTCTATTTCATTTTTCATACATTTCAAACATACAAATAGACTATAACGATAATATTAATTGCACAATGAAACATGTCATGTTTTTCGTAAAGGAAAAGAAACAAAAAGAAAATCAAAACGCATCCGAAACATTTAGCAACACACAATTTCAAAATGACTGCGCACCTTGATGTCCAAGAAACTCCAGTAAAGGTTTTCACACTTTGCCAAAGAAATAGTGTTGCGTAGTGAAGGGGTGTAACTTTCTTGTAACACACTTTATGATTACAAGAAATTATGGTTTTGACATCAGAGAGTTGCCTGAAAGTGAATATACCATAACCAAAGAAGTTGGACAGAATGGCACGTGATGCACTGAAGGCGTAAGAGCTTCCCTCTGTGAGCTTTCCACACTGAAGGACTCGCCTCTTGCACAGCAGTCAAAGAGCCATTTAGGTGGGTTTGACACAGGACTAGCGACTCTCGTTGATGAAGATGAATGGGCACTTCTATCTTCACACCACTGTACTTTCGGTAATACATGACAAACGTGTTGCAGTGTGTTTGCCTGTGTGAGCCAAAAACTTTAGCTGCAGACAACTTTTCATCGTCAGATAATGAAAGAGCATGTCCTTTGTGAGGTTATCAGTGGATTTCTCATCGCACTAATAAACATTATCCAGGAAATAAAATCCTTTGAAAATAGCAGTGTGCTGCTACCATCTGCAGGGAAACAGATATCATTACTCTCCTGCACAGTGAACTTTGTATTTTTAATTGAATGTATAGCTGGCATCTGTGTTCTTCCATTATTCAATCCAGTTGCAGTCTGGTGCTTTGTTGAGTATTGCGTGTATTCTTGTATTCAGGAAAAAAACATGTTCATAGTCTCTGATGTATCTTTCAAAATGCACTTCATCAAACCTTGAGCCTGTCTGATCGTCAAATGAATGTACATTTTTGTTTGCATCTTTTAGAGAAATAGTTCACCAGGTTGCTAATGTCATGATCATATATGGGTTCTTCCATCCTGCAGATGTCATGGCGGTAAGGGAGTAGTTAGCTTGAGTAATAATTGTTGTGTCAAAGCACAGCAGAGAGCCCGATAGCTGTATTTGAAGTGTGCAGGCTGTGACGGGGCATTATAGGAGGAACAGGGCAATCGAGGATCGGAGCCATCTGTTACTTGTTGGGATATTTCAGCAAATGCATTCCTATTGGACTGTCTCTGGGTGTTTGCTGCCAAAATGGGCATCATAGGTGAGAACAGAGGAGCCATTGACAGTGCTGAGCAACTTAAGTCTTGTTTGAAGCTCAGACTGTGTTTGGAGATTTCTCTTTGTGCCACTCTACAGGCCACATTGTTTATTATTTTTCTTGTGTAACTAAATTGCAGAAAGGCTGCTGAAGAGGTGAGTGACCACCATGAAAATGCATGAAAAATGACAGATAACCATATTGAATTTCAGTGCTTTTACTGAGAGCGCAACACAAGTAATTGCACTGCTGAGTACATGTTTCAGCTTAAATTCATGTAGGACAGGAGTGCTCTTGCTTGTTTTTTAATTAGGACAGGGTGGTGGAAATGAATCCTGAACAGTAGTCAAAAGGGATTTATTACATGATGCATCATGACATTTCACAATTTGGAGCTAGGCTTAGAACCTGACGTTAAAATGTACTGATTTGCTCATAATAATGTACTGTACCCTGCACAATTGGGCTTTTCTTTTGGCTTAGACTCAAATGTAGCAGGACAATACATCATTGAAGTGACCGGAGAAGTTTTAAGTGCATCTACACACAATTTCTCAAAGCAAACTCTGCTGATCTTACAGATTTCAGTTTTGTTGTCATGAGGAGTACTATTAGTGAGCTATGCTCAGTGATCTGCAGTCAGTTATGTAAAGCAAGAACAAAAACCTGCAACACCACCAGTTTGAGTAACCTTGCACACACACTCCCTGGTCTTTTCTGCCCTCTACAGTAACAAGGAGGAATTTGCACCAACATCTTAAATAAAGCATATGTTGCCCTAATTGCAACTTAAAAATGAACTGCTGTAAATCCAGTATATGCTAGTCAATGTCCCTGTAGATGAACAATATGTATTTGCTTTTGATATATGCATCATAAACAAATGTCATAATTGTGTATGAGCAGGCAATGGTGAGAGCGGGGCTCCAGGTCACAGAAAAGAAAGAAGTGCTGGCAATGGAAGACGAGGGTCTATGTATCCTGTGCAGAGTACACACAACTAACTATCTCTCCTTCTCTGAGCAGGACATGTCAGTGCTGCTCAGAGAGTCAGGCCAACATGTTCATCTAACGTCCTGAGCTACGAGGAGTGCAACTCAGGCCTGCAGGTTCTCAGTCCGGGCCGTGATGACACAGCCGATGCTGCAGTGTCACAACCTCTGTTGGTCAGGAAGCTGGAAGTGCGGCGTTGCCTGACTGTGCTGCTCATTTTGTTCTTCCTTGCAGCGAGGATATTTACCAACAAATTGATTATATATACTGTAGATAGATGGTCTTTATTCTCCCCAAAGGGAAATACATGTTGCTCAGCTGAGTAGCATACTAACATGTCCAGTAAGTAGCCTAATAGCAGAGGGGGTGAAGCTTTTTCCAAAAAGTAATAGGCCTTTGCTATTTCTTTGTGCTTTGAATCTCCACATCTTTGAGTTTGAATTCTTTGAAAACAAAAAGCTGATTTATTAGTTACAATGTCTATATGTTTTGTAATTATTTGGAACAGCATACCGAGTCAGTTCGACTCAATTAATCGACTCATTGCTTCAGCACTGAATTATCATGCCTAATGCACATTTTCTCTTCATTTATTTGCAAAATGTTGTGCTCTATAACAAAGTAGTAATAGACCTACACGTTGATAATGGAGTACACCAGGCAACACATTGAAACAATAAGGTAGTGTTCACTAATTCTTTGAAATGGATGTCTTTTTTTAATAGAAGAACGTCGTTGAGAAACTGATTTTACAACAATTGTATCTCAGTAATTGGTCGCATGAATTAGTTATGAGATTTGGGAGATTTTACAAGGAGTATTTGAAAGCAGCAGGGTACGAAAGTGTTAAATCATAACGCCCCGCCCTCTCTGAGCCATTCACTACCGTCAACAAGGAAATCTGTCTCTCTTCAAACTAATAATTCCTCAAAGGACTCTGAGCTTTTACTCCCTTTGGTTTCTCACAAGATTTCTTCTGTTGTAGGTGCGTCTGCCCCACGTGCACCCACACTGTCTGCGGCACCGTAGCTTCAGGGCTGCACAACTACAACACGTGGATGTGTTCACAGTTACCAACAGGCGTGTTTTGCTGAACACAGAGCCAGTGGCGGCGTCGAGGAATTCGTAAGTAGTCAAATAAATGGTATTTAATTCAAAGCCCATTCCGTGCATGGTGTTACAGTCAGAAACCGACTCGATTAATTGAATTGTAATGGAATTGAACTGGCCGCGACCGCCGCGCAGTGTAGCGGCTGCAAGTCCGCATGCGCCGTGCCCTCCACCGGCGCGTGCCCGTCTCATTTCGCTATGTCCCGCGAGGGAGCTCACGAGCGCCGCACAGCCCAAAAAGTCAGTTTATTGTGTTCATTTTGTGGCGAACTCACAACACGAGTGTTTCAGTGGCTTGTGTCAGTAAGTAAGTAACAGTAACTTATGACTTCACATGTTGGTAACTTTACCAGTTGTTTGGTGAAACGACACGAAGCCTGGAGCAACAACAATGTCAGGTAAAACTAAATGTTTCTCCCCAGTGGAGAAAGTGTGGCCGGAGGAAAAGTGAGCTACAAGTGTAGCAAGAAATGCCGACCTGATGGTCATTAGAGAGGAATAATGTCGAGAGGAATGAACTTTAAATATTTAGGAAAATAAGAGATTTGTTTTGCAGCCAGTTGAAACAAACAACTCGCACATGCTTTAACACGAGATACATAACACGTAAAAAGAATACATACTGTAAACCTTAACCCTAACCCTTCTGGCAGTAAATATAAGTGACCCAGTCACTTCAACACAGCAGGAAAATATGAAATGATCACACACTAAAAACAGTACGACCTCACCAAATTATACACAACCAAAGAGTAAAGTACCTGACACATTGGATGGATCACTATTATAATGTGTAAAGTATTTTTTTTTGCATTATTATGACGATGTCATATCACTGTCATTGTTATCATACTGTGTATATCTTCTTTTTTCATTTGTTTGTATTGATCGTGGACGCTACAGAATATCATTGCATTCTTATCTATTGTTAAATGTTTTTTTCTTATATTGTGTTTCTGTACTACTCTATGTTCCTCTGCAAATTGCCTCCCAGGGGCAAATAAAGTATTTTTAATTGAGTTGAAATCACAAACTCCATTGTTATTTGGCCTTAAAATGCACCTATTGTGTTTGGATATCTTCACACTGTACCTGATAAAAGTGATTACAGCCTGGCATTGAAACGGGTTGACACGCTCAAACCTGACTATCCAATAATAAGGTAATTTAGCTTTGACTGATACATCATCCACAATATTTTCATTTCAATGCCAATAACCTTTATTGGCATTGAAATGAAAATATGAATCATGTTGGATTTCACATGGGCCCTCACTTCATTGCAGTGTGTTGTGTTATTGGTACAACACTTGCCTGGCATTGAGTTTTTATTTTTACTCCTGTTTACCTTCCCTCTGATTTTCATGACGAACTCCATGAGCTCCGAATGTCTGAAATGGATGTGGTTTTGGCAGAAGAACAAGACCATAAAATTAATACACTAGTATGATGGTACAACAAAGCTACTCAACTTACAGCCACAGTGATAGCAGATCAGGGATCTTTTCTGAAATGACTAAAATATTTGAATGTTTTTGTTACATTTACATGTCACAGAGAATATGGACTACCTGCCGGATGATAACTCCAGGTACAAAGACGTTGACTACTGGGATGAAAGATACAAGACGGAGCAGTGTTATGACTGGTTGGGCGGCTTCACCAAATTCCAGCACCTTCTGGAAAAACACGTCCAGAAAGAAGACTCCATTCTTATACTTGGTTAGTAGTTTTCTGTTCTTTTGATTGTATGAGACACACAGTCTGTGATTTAACCTCACTCTGAACATATCGTCACCATTTGAAGGCTTCCTGGTAAATTAGGGGTCCCCCAGTTCTGGTCCAGCTGATGACTGTTGTTGCAAGTCGGCCGTCTTCCTGTCATCTCTTTACTTTCTGGTGTCAAAGGCAGAATTGCCCGTGACCATTTGTCCTGAGTGTCAGATACCATCATCATGGCTGTCAAAGCTGTCATTAGCACCATGCATACTTTCATTTAAACCCCCTAGGCAGCCAACTTGTAATGTATAAGAAGTATGAACAGATTTGACAGCTGGATGATGACATTTGTAACATAAAATGTTGTTAAATTCACTCTTGGGTAGAGCTGGCTGTTTCCTGAAAATGTTCAATACTGTTGCCAATGCAAAGTGTTTTTCTTAATTTTTTTTACCAATATCAAAACAAGCCTTTGTTGAATACCTTGCCTGCAACATGAAAACATGTTTATGTACAAAACACATTTCGTGTTAATGTTGTCTAACACAAGCAGCCGTGTAAGAACCTCAAGACGCTTCAATGATATACAGTCTAAAATTGCCTAAATTATGATTTAAATTAGGAACTCTCTTTAAAATATGACACGCATGCCGCAACATTCGGTACTTGGCAGTTTTTTCTGTACTATGGACACATTTCAGTCTGTACCAAAAACAATAATGAAGTTCAATACTCTACTCTTCATCTTTGAGACATTTTAGACTGGATACTGGTCGCTTTACTGAGGTACAAGATGCCTTGAAGAAAAACAAAATCCTGTTGGCTTTGTGTTATTTCTGTTACAAAGTTGTACAAAACATTCTGTATTATCTCTGTGAAGGGACAGAAGAGTTGAGCTTGCTATCCTCTTTGAGAGAAGCAAGACTTTACTGCTGAAGGAGAATCCCCTGGGCCTCGGGGTGAACCTTCCCAATTAGTCCACAAGATGTCCCTGTTCCCTCAGAAATATAACCAGTTCTCTTGCACTACCTGCAGTACCTGATTTAAAACAGACCTGCTGCTGTGTAAAACATGCAACAAAAACATTTGAAGCATGAACACGGTGCTGTGCTGCTGAACATAGAGTAGATGTGTATGTCAATGGGAGCTGCACAAAACATGACGCAATTGGCTTGAGTGGCAAAAGCTGGTGGAGGCAATGTCACACGTTCTTCATGGGTTCCCTCTTGATTTTGATATTTATTTTAAGCTGGAGCAAGAATTTATCTGTTGATCATTTGTATATTAAATTGTAATTTGCATAATAAAGCTGCTAAAGAGTGCACAGCAGCTTTATTGCTTTTATCAGTGGAGCTGTGTGTTACAGTGGTTCTAAATGTGATTGTTTTATCTATTTAATCGTGATCCAAACAAGCATTTCGTTCCCCGAGGTGAAGCTTTACACTTTGACGTAGTCACTTCCGGTAGCATGCAATAAGTTGGGTCTTTGAAAAAACGATTATGGACGATTTAAAGGTTGTAACGAAGCTGTTTTGATAATGCGTTGTTTTTGTGTTTATCATCAGGACGTATGTACGCTGCCAGCTTTGAAGTGTTTTTGTTGCAACTGTTATACCTCCACAGAAATGTAGAGGGCTATGGTGGTCTATTTTCTTTTTCCAATGTGAGCCTCTTTTTGTGGCGTGTGTGTGTTTTGTGGTGTGTATCAGGGGGTTTGTTAAATGTGTGTGGCGTGTGTGTGAGAGAGTCGGGTTCTTTGCTCGACAAAACCCTCCCTGTGTTTTGCTGCTGTCTAATTCCCGCAAGACTACAGTGCCAGTATACAGTCAACATCATTATACCTGGAGATCTCTCTTTTATTTGGATGACGATGATCTAGAGCCCTGCTTGTTAAAAAACATAGACAGACTAACACAGAAAGTGTGCAGCTTCACTTTTTCAGTGTGCGTCATAGGCACACCTACAGCAAAGGCGTGAGTTGGCTCAGACTCCCGAGTCTGATATATAAAATATCTTCTCTTGCCTCTCTCCTGCGTTACACTGCAGCAAGCAACAACTGTGCAGACCACTTTCTGCACGCTGATTTAAGCCCAAAGGAGAGGCAATATATCGCTTGAGAGATCTCATCTTGGAGGGCATCTCTCCATATCTCTCTCCTCCCAATATCATGGAATCGAACGTTTCTGTCACCAGCACATGCTGCCGTCGTCGTCGTCAACAGACTCGCATGCACAAATGGGCAGTTATATCAGGAAGGCTACTGTAAAGAGGTGTGAACGTGTTGTATAGACATGAATTAGATGGCACCGCGCTTGGATTAAGGCCCGCCGCGGTTGCACACGTTTCCCTGCTACCCTCACTTGTCAAGTGTGTAAATCCAGAAGGACTATTGTCTCGTTTAAAACCACACATTAAATTACCATCACTATAGCGGGACCGGGGCATAGTTTGGCAGAGAGGAGGGAAAGGCGTAAAGGAAGACTTGAGGCGCCACAGTGCTTAGGAAGGAGAGATGGAAGGGAGGTAAATAACTAATCAGGTTTGGGCCACTCAACTGTCTCAGATGGAGGTCATTCCCATTAAAATAATCTGTACAGCACAGAGTGAAATATTCAAGGGAGGGAGGGATGCATAGATGGGGAGAGCTAAAGCACTGCATGCTGATCGCTGTTTTAATGTCTTTTTTTTCCCCCTTCCTCAGTTTATTCATGCGTTTTCTTTTTGATTTGTTTCGCTCTTTGTCCTCCATTTGTCTGTACAGTTTCAAACATGTATTTTGCCGACACTCTCTCAGCCTTCACTTACCTGTTTTATCCCCATCCCACTTCTTTCTGCCGGCTTTTCTCAAGTGTGGAGAGACTGGCTTCAGCATCAAACCGTTCTTGCTCCCCACCTTCTCAATGACCCTCTTCTGCCTTTCTGTGTGCTTCTTTCTTTGTCATGAACTCCTACTCAGGATTGTATGTGGCTATAGTCTAGACGTGAGGACTGACACTGCTGTTTCTGTATGTAAACAGATTTGCGATCATCTAAAATGAAACTAGAAAATGTAACTTACATTATCCACCCTAGTATGCATGATCAAACATCAGTGGGATGTCTTCTATTTTAGGTTTTCATCAATAGAGATGGGTAATACTACTGATTTTCCTTTTGGTCACATACAAACGTTATGGATGCATTAGGATCTTAATAGTTCTACTTACAAATCCCACGGAAATACCAAAGCCAACAATGAATTGATGTGACTAGTAAATACTCACTAGTGCGTCACAGCTGCGGTTGAAATTAGTTCACAATAAATGCACTATTTACTGCTGGTTGAGTTACGTTTGAGAACAAACAGAGCCCTGCTGTTTTAGGAAACAATTTCGCTATTTTAAGTATGTATTTGTGACTTGTTTTTAAAGATTTTTTTAAAAACATGGTAACTGTTGTTTTTTTTTGTAGATGCAGTATTGATCCTCTAGTCCCTTATGATTAAGAGGTGGTGAAATCATTTATAATAACATATCCTTTTTCGAAGCTGCACTGCCCACTCACACCCACTTTTACCACAATAGCATGAGGTCTGTTGTTTCTGCTTTAAAATGATTCAGAAAGTCACAAATTTAAAATGAAGTAGCATTTCTTGGCATAACGATACGAAGAACCTGATGTAAAAAGGCTCTTGTAATGAAACTGTACATAAATATAGAGTGTTTATCAATAGGCCTACAGTTATGAAACAGGACTGTGTGGAACAAAAATGCCACTGGCACATTCCAGTTTTAAAATGGATCGTAAACTCCAGCATTGATGATGATGGAATATTATTATTAAAGCACTGTGTGTCTCATACGGCCTCATAATGTCACATAACAATGCTCATTACTGGCTTGGCCGGCTGAAGGCCCGGGGTGGTGTCTGTCACAGCATTGCGTCAGGCAGAGCCTGACCCTCCACCTGACCTGCATGTCTGTTGGCAACATTACCGAGCATTAGCGATGATCAGCTCACACACCGTCCAGTTCCCGCCTGCATCACAGCCACGGCTCCTTCTTTTATGGCTTGCTCGGGGCTACTGCTAGTGATGTAATGACCCCACGTCTCTCAGTGGTCAACGCTCATGCCTCGTTCCCCAAGGCGAGGGGTGATGATGTAACGGCTCTGTTATCCAGCATTGTGTGCGTGCGTGCGTGCGTGTGCGTGCGTGTGTGATATCCTGGGAGAATCTCTCTGCCTACCATGTTCTCTACATGTTAACAGCAGTGCTCCTGGTATAGAGGGCCTGATGTAAAATCTCCACAGTCCAACCAAGAATACCTTCCTTTTGTGGACCAGAGGGGCGACTAAAACGTGTGTGTGGGTGGGTTTTAGTGTCAGTGCTGACATTTCAGAATCCAATAAGTTATCCAGGGGAATAACTACTAAAGCTTTCTCAGAACAAGACACATACAGACACGCACAAAAGGTTCTGTACAGTTCTGTACAGTCTGTATTTTCAGATTTCTTCTTAATAATTAACAACTGATGACCTCATCTGTAGGTTTTGTTAAGGTTTAGTGAAGTTATGGGTTTGCTGCCCGCTGGTTTTTATTTTGTTGTTTTGGTAGCCTTTATTATGTGCGTGCATGTATGTATTCATATTTCATGCTGGACATTAGAGCTGAAACTAATGTTTGTTTGGGGGCGAAACAAAGTAATTTCAGGTTGAATTTTAGGCATCTTGTCTTGGATATTGTCTACTATTTTCTAACATTTAAGACGCACAATTAATCAGAAGTATAATGAACACATTAATTGAAAATGAAATTTTTTTTTTTAAGTGCCGCCCCGTTGTGCATGGAATAGACTTATAGGGTATGTTTTACCCTCCCTAAATATCCTGCATTGCTGTCTCTATTTAGCTCAGCCACTGACAACATTGTCCTGTCACTTTGTGGGTTCCTTCAGCTCCTGAGGGTGATGTAAGCGGTGTTTATTGGCAAAGGAATAGTGAAAGACCATGAGTGTGACTGGTCAGTCAGCTGTTGTGTAACTATGTATGTCCCAGTGCCTTGACTACAATGACATTATGCCTTTTTATAAAGAACATTACCCCATGCAAGCAACAATGTAAAATCTTCCCTCTGTCACCCTCTCTGCACACATCATCTTGCTCATTTATTCCTCACACCCGTGCTCTTCTCATCCCCTCCATCACGCCCTTCTATCGCCTCCTGACGCTCTCTCACTTGCTCCTTTTCATCCTCGATGTCTCACCTCTCTTTCTCCCCATCGACCGTTGCCTCACTTATGCCTCCCCTGCCCTCCCTTCTACCTACTTGACAGTATTTGGTATCAAAAATGTCCACCTGTGTGCCAGAAGTCATATATAGCTGGAGCAGAGGTGTTTACAGTGTTGAAATCTGTGAGAGCTGCACTTTAGGCCAACTAACTCTTGTTGGGCTATTATGTTGAGCTACGGCTCATTGAGAAATTGGCAGTAGAGACTTGCATATTTCTAGAGTATATATCAGCCACTGCTGCTGTTTGATTTTTGTTATATTCTGTGTTATTTTATTCCAATGGTCAATGCGTTTAATATGTAATACACATAATTATTATTGTAGATTTAGAGAGCTGTGCTGCCGAGTACAATCCTCAGAAAGGTTCTGCAGGTCCGACCTACAGTTTGATGTGTGTGCACTTGTGTGTCCTTGTCACTGTGTGCACTGGGAAGAAGCTAAGCCATGTACATGAGAGTGTCCTGTTTGTTTGTAAACCTGCAGTTCACTTCAAACTGGAGGAACATAAGGGCTGAGCAGGAGGATTTTATTTCAGTGTTAACGGGAGATCTTAGGTGACAGTCCTCTCCCATCCCTTTTTTCCGCAGTGCTAGAAATGCACACACACACTCTGACACCAAATGCTGATGGGATGGAAAGTCACTGGCAACACGGAGAGCATGGGGGCAGAGTGAGAGAAGTCAGGAGTTATGTCTTAGCAGCTGTCAGAAGATCCAACTGATATCAGATCTGCTGTTGCACATGGAAAGTTAATCCCTCATTTCTCAACATCAGTTTCTACATTTTTCCATGTGACCTTTCCCTCCTTTTTTCCCCTTATTGGTTTCTGTCCTGCTTTTCTTTCCCTGACCCCTGACCCCTCTCCTCTCCTCTATTTTGTCCTTCCGTCTCTTCCTACTCTCGCGTCTCTCATTGTCTGCACAGGCAAGTGCATGCATGCACACACCTCGCACTTGGAATAACAACAGCGAGGCTGTGAGGAGCAGGCAGCTTTCAGAGGAATAATAGAACTGGCCACAGCCATTTCACGCCAGCTGGAGGCGGAGCACGTCTGATCAGATAGGCTTGTATCAGCTCTGTCCTCCCCTGTCACTGCCCCAGTTTGTGCTGGCAGTTGCCAGCCAGCGTATTCACAGTGGCGTTCAAGGAATATATTGGCTTTATGTATTTAACAATGGCCTAATACTGAAGTAATTGAAAGGTCTCAGAGGCTCTGACAGTCTCTGACAAATTTACATGTTAATCAGACTGTTGTCGAGGTCCTGCATTGATGGTACAGGAGGATTTGCATGTGGTGTTGGGTAATAACGAGCAGCAATGAGGTTGTGATATTGTGTTGTATTGGTTTTGGATTAAACGGTAAGCAAGGTAATGCAGAGATAAATTGAGCTGCAAACAAAGGCAGTAGAGGTTTTTTAGTCTGCAGTGTCCTCTGGCCTCAACCAGAGAGAAATGAGCCACACATACACACACACACACACACACGCATATATACTGTCTATGCACACAATGTTCAGTACATCTCCCCACTGTCTGTCTTTACCTAGATGTGCTGTAACATATGCAGCAGATACAAAACTGCAGCAGATGAGGTTGTGTTGTGTGAATGGAGGGTGGGTTAAATGAATGAATGAATGAATGACAGAAAGAGGAACAGAGGAGGTGGAGTAGAGAGTGTAGTTGGAAGCGGATGGATTCTTACCCCCCATCCCCTTCCCTCCTCTCTGCCTCTCCCTTCCTCCCTCTCTCTCTCCTACCTACACTCCCCTCTTCTCAGCATCCGGATTGGCTGTTTTCAGTTTTCAGGGAGCCCTCACCATGCAGCAGTCAGTAAGTCAGTAGGGGCAACCCTCCCTCCATCCCGCTTTCTCCTCCCCTCCTCCCTACTTTTTTGCCGCTGTAAGGAGTGGTGCTGTTTATGAATGAGCCTCAGAGCCGCAGAATGTGAATGAAAAATAAGTGGGGGAGTGAGCAGATAAGGGTGCAGGCTGAATGAAATGCAGCAAAGCAGGGAAGAAAAATGGAGGAAGGATGCTGAATAAAAAAAAAGTGTGTGTGTGTGTGTGTGTGTGTGTGTGTGTGTGTG
>CALSCE010009779.1:5733841-5747872 GCA_943593645.1 Bovichtus variegatus | reverse complement strand
TGTGTGTGTGTGTGTGTGTGTGTGTGTGTGTGTGTGTGTGTGTCCACCCTCACAGGTATGCAGATCAGGGAGGATGCCTGGACGAGTGGCCGCTTTGCCTGTGATCCAATGGGAACCTCCACTAACTTACACACATATGCACAGCTTTCTCTGCAAGCTGGTGCTCCGTGCGTTGAATAATAACAGGGTTACCCGGGCAACCAGGCTCGGATGATCGATGGGCCTGGCCCTGATAAACAGAGCACAGAGGGAGTGTGCTTGTGTGTGCGCGTCTGTCACAGGTTTCTGATGTCGCAGTGGGAGTTTCTTTGTTCTGGGACAATTAGAAAATCTCTTATTATCAAATCTATTCCGACCTGACATTATATGTGTGAGTGGGTACTTCAACTGCACACAGAGACAAAGGCTCACAGGTTGCATGCATGTGTGTATTTGTTAGCGGCAGGAGAGGTTACTGTGTGCGTGTGTGGACGTGGAGATTTTTTTAATCTATTTTGTTTTCGGTAAATGGCTCTGTTCTGAGTGACACTGAACGACCTTGGTGAGAGGGCTTGTGCAGGCGGACTGTGAGTGACCGCACACACTCTCCTGACTCATGCACTTACGGTAATAATATGGCCCTTGGAAGGGTAGAGGCTGTTACTCACCCCCACACAGTGTGCAAATTATATAGCTAGTTAATGATGCAGACTGGCTACCTGATTTGATTAAATGCTTGCTGCATACTATTACGTTTTCTTTGTAAGTGTTGTAGCTGTGAGAGTAAGTTAGCATGTTGAAAAATATCAAATGGTTTGGGTGAGGATGGAGAACAGAGATGTAAAAGATGTGAGGATAGTGAAAGTGATAAAGCTAATGATCTAGATAAGTAAGACATACTAAGAGAGGGATCAGAATGGAAATATATAGCTTTTGTGTCACGTATTGGAGATAATGGTGAAATAAGTGGAGACACTTATTCAGAGAGTTTAGTTAAATGATAATCGCTTCATATAGTCTCATAATGGACTAAAGGCTAGCTTATATATTATTTACTAAGAGGACAAACTGTTGACAGTATGTATTGTTTGTATATCAAACACAAATGATTACATTATTAGTATCACAATGTCTGATGAAGTCATGAGTAATTAGGGTCTTTTATAAAAGGGTCAGTTTACCTAAATTACAAAAAACATATTTTACTGTATTACCAACCCTTATTTGTATAAATGCCATGCAAATAGTTTTTCCGTGCACAGGGCTTTGAGATATCTGCGTCCACCTTTTTATATTATGGCAGTATTGAAGCATCACATTTTGTATTTCAACAGCATCTCTCTCCGGGAAACAATGTCCCAAAACAGCTGGATAATCCACCAAACGCACTGTCAGGAGTTTTCATTGGGACATTTTAAGTCGGTGGAGGGTAATTCCAAAGAAATCCCTTCACCTCAAGGTCTGCAAATTGTCCAGAGTAATGGAAGTACTGATAATGGAAAGTTCTTGAATGGAAGTGCTCCTGAGTGTTTCAAAAGTCATCTTAAATACTGAGGGAACACAATTCCAGTCTCCTCCTTTGTATTAGGGTGGAGGTAGAACTCAGAGATGGATGTCGTCATGGCGACGCACCACTAGAGGTAAATGTGAAATTATGTTTATTTTTTATTTTGTATCTTTGTGTGAGCTGAATCTTTTTTAAGTGGTTTGAATTTGACTATTTTAAAGCACCAGAAAACGGTACCGTTCACAGCATCTCTCTGCCCGACCACAGTCCACACACTACGGTTTAATTGCATCTCTAGTATTTTTGAGTGAATTATTTCAGCGTGAGCTTTCATGAAACTGAGAAAATAGTCTCTTGTAAATTCATTGGTTTTATGTTACAAGCCCCATGTTCTAACAAAGCTGTGTGTGTGTCTGTTGAGGCTGGGGAATATATTGGTTATTGGCATTCACACAGCCTCCTCCGTCTGCACTGCTCACTGCTGCATCACATTACCCTTGCTCCCTCCCTCCCCTCTCTTTCACCTCTTCTCTTCCCTTCCTCCCTGTCCCCTCTCTGCTCCCCCTCCCCCGGCAGAGAGTAGGGGAGTAGGAAGGAAGAGTGGCTGCTGAGAGTTGCATCTGTAGCCAAAGTCGCCTCTCAGGAGCTGAAGTGTCATCCTGGCGCTCGCTGTGCATTTCTCACAAAGACATTATGTTGACCTCAAAGAAGGGTCATCTCTGTATTCAGAGTCGCACTGCTCTTTTGTCATGAATACCAAGAGACAAGCTTCCCCTTTCTGTGACGATCGCTGTACGTCGTTGAACAGAAAGTCACTTCTCTGTGACCTTTTACACTTAAATCTGTGTTTACAGCGACAGGCTCTGCTCTACAAAATCAACATGTAAGACAACGTCTATGACTCTGCGTAAAGACCGATGAAGCTTTCAGAGAACGACCCGATGTCATTGTGCTTATCACATAGGGCTTAACAACTGAACAATACAGATGTGCTTGACACAGGGACATTGGAGCACATATTGTCCTGCTATTAAGCCAAGATTAATCTCGAACAGCAGATTTCTGCATATGAATGACAAATCTGTAAGCAACGGGACACGATTTTCGTATCTGAAGCGCCCTGGTTTTGTAGTGCGAGTGGTGTTGACCAATCATGTTTGAGCCGGCTTTGGTTGCCTGCAGGTTAACGGTCCATGTGGAGAGCAAAAGAGGTGGAATGCACTGGCTGAAATGCAGTCTGTAGAGATTGAGCCAAGAGTGACGTGGCATTAAATGCTTCTGTGATGTTTGAATGAACTTTGATGCCTTACTTATGATAAATGGACTGCATTTATATTGCGCTTTTCCAATCTTTGCGATCACTCAAAGCGCTTTACAACACGTCAGCATTCACCCACATACAGAGTCAGAGGCTACCGTACAAGGTGCCACCTGCTCTTCAGTGATAACCATTCACACACACACACACTCACACACCGTTGGCCATGCCATCGGGAGCAATTTGTGGTTCAGTATCTTGCCCAAGGACACTGCCCGGTACTTATGAACACAAAGTTGTATTTATTTATTTGCATTGGTGACTCCAGATTAGGCACTTGGACAAAATTATTGAGAAACGACTTGGATTTAATTGCTCACCATATTCAAATGTGGTCATGGATGCACGTGCATATAGCACAACGCGGCTCCTTTTCACAGCTGAATATCTCAACAACTCAGACAAGGTTTTGAAGTGTGTACTCCAGGCGAGGCACCAAACAGCCACTGCAGTGTCAGCATCACTCACTACTGTATGTTGCAGTTAGCTGGACCGTTTGGAAGATGGACGAGCATGAGCACTAATTGCACAGCCTTGACACACACGCACGCACGCACACAAATGACCAAATATGCACACACATTTACAGTAATTATACTGTTTGCTAAAAGGTTGTAAAACTGTACAGATACAGCACTATTACCTTAAGGTTTTTGTGCCTGTTTGTCAAAGAATAAGAGTCTCGCAGCGCTTGATAGAGTTGTTTCGTCAGGGAGACAGCTAAGCACTGTGTTCTCAGTCTCAATGGCGTCATTACCCCATCATCACACAGCTCTGAGCAGGGAAAGCCCTGTCAGCTTGGTAATAGCACTGTGTGTGCGTCATTGTTGTCCCACTGCATTTAGCCCTCTGCAGTGACGCACTCTTGCTGCAACCCCGCTGTGGTAACGTACGTAGAGTTATACACTATTCGTTTTTTTTTTTTTGCTGTGATTTTTCAATAGTGAGGATATACAGAAGCAGAGTCCGTGTTGCTTACGTCTCTGAATTAACAGGCAGTTCACTGAGTCTACTGTTTATACATCCATTTATAAATAGATAGATATGGATAGATATAAATATATAACATGATATGTTATAACAGTGTGAAGCCCAATGCATAGTCAACCCCCCTCATAATTAGTACTGTAGGTAGTATGGGACATAGATTACCAGTCACAACTGCCACATTTATCGTAGCTATATGACGACGCCACCTTGTCCTCTGTCTCTTTTCCTTCTTTTCACCAGAACCTTGCACTGCAGTATCTTCCACATATACTGTATGTCTCCAAATCCCCTCGTCATCCTCTCCTGTAAAACCATTACTGCAGCTAAGTCGTTTAATACACTGTTTTTTTTTCTTTTCTTTTTCTCTGTGTGTGTGTGTGTGTGTGTGTGTGTGTGTGTCCAATTGGAATTTTAGGAGAGCGCTGGCTTTGTGCAAGTCGGTCCCCAGCACTCTTACATAATGCTGCATGTAATGCTGCAGGCACTGACAGACAGACCTGCACAACCACCTCTGCATTGTCATGTCTGTCTGTCCCTCCCGGTCTGTATCTGTGAATGTGTCTGCCTGTTTGTCATTCTCCCTTAGTTAAGCATATAACAGACTATCTACACTAACTACTAATGTTTTGGCCGTCTCTCTTTGTGCCTTCTTAACTGTCAGATTTACTGCCTGAGCCTCTGTTCGTCTGTTGCTAATTCTCTGTCTGTCTTATCACTCTGTTTGCGGACGCGACTCAGTGCCAGTCTTCATCTTTGCTTTATTTTCCGGCCGCCTGTCCATCTTTCTCTTCCATCTCTCACTTCTCATATAGCATGCATAACAGAGTTAGTTCGTCTCTGTCGTGATATTCTTATGTAACTCTCTCCATTTGCCTTTGCACTCTCCCTTGTCTGAAAGACACACAGACGCATACACACGAGATGTACGATTCTGGATAAAAAGAGAAATTTCATCCACTTAGAAATAAGATTACAGTTTCCTCTTATCATTCTGAAGGAAAGAAGTTTTCAATAAACTTCCTGCTTCTGTAATCTCTGTCTAGGAGAGTCTGTTGGATATTGTGATGCACTGTTTAAGGTTCCTATTTCTCTGATGTTTTGTGTAGATTGACAGCTGAGATTTTCTGGCAAATGTTTCTTGACCTTCACAGCTCTAAGACCTAAGACCTTCTATTACTAAAAATGTTGTGTTGCTGTGGATTGTTGCAACAATTTATCGCAGGCTTTTCTCTGTTTTCTTAGTTTTTGATTTGTTTTCATGTCTGCCACCTCAGTTTATCACAGGATGTGGCGCAGTGTTGTTATTTGTTGATGGAACTCAGGGAAGTAAGATCACTTGGAACAGATGTCCCCTGCGTAGGAAAAGGTAGGAATCATAAATGCCTGGCAGCAAGATAACTGGTATCAAAATGTAAATACAGTAGAAACGCATCTGACCATTCACCCTGCCATCACCATAGTGATATGGAGAGTCAAATAGAAATGTGAGACCTGCTGAATCAAACGCATCCAATCCGTGACCAAGTTTTGTACGTTTGTGCAATAGTGTGTATTAATTCAATAATGACACAGGCCTGGCTACGTCTATTGAGCAGACATAATCTAATGAACACATTCAATTTCACAAAAAAGTGTCGGACATGACAAAGCTCCAACAGACATTACAGACCAGACCTGGTTGTGATGACATAAGCCAAGTTATTGTCTTCTGAAACCTGATTATTGATGATGATAATGAGCATGATCACACAGTCCCGTCATTGTTATAGGTATCCTGCTGTTATCTTTATTGATTAAACTGTGCTATTACTCCTGTAGTTATTACACAGGAGGTCAAACATATTAGCATGCACAGAAAACGTATGAATAAAACAAAAATCAAGGTAATCAGAAGTAGGGCTGCACTATATGAGGAAAATATGCAATAACGATATAACTTGGTATAAATCAACAGATATTTTTCAAGTTTACACAGTTCTGCCTTTCTGCAGAAATTATTTATGTCATTATTTTATTAAACAAATTGAACATTGAACTGAACAAAAGAGGCACCAATAGAAAAAAAGAATGATTTACATTTTAAAGAGCAGTTTTTTTTACCGATACTCTCTTTCAACTAACAAAAAAAAATCCCTAAGTGCAACATGGCGGTCTTTCGGCACTTCAATCCCAATGACAATTTAAAAAAATAAATAAATAAATAATATATATATATATATATATATATATATATATACTGTATATTGTGCAGCCCTAATCAGAAGCAGCGTTCAGTTTAAATGATTGAATTCCCTTCAAAATGATCCAGTTATTAATTTCACATGAGTCGTTATGTAATGATTGAACTCATTATTAGTGGAATAAAAAGGCTCCATGTTAATGCAGCTATGCACTGACCTGTGACCCATGTCATGCTGGACAAGAATTCATGAACACGTTTAAATGAAACTTGTATAGATCCCGCTGATGCTTTTCTCTCGAGGACAATTGCTCTCAGTGCTTCCTTGTCTGCATTGTCTGTATGTATTACTGCGGGTATTGGTGCTTGGATGAACTGAGCAGAAAGCAAATGAGGGCGTCAGTGAGACAAGTTAAAGCGTACAGGGAAGGCGAGATGAGGTATGTGTGTGAGAGAGATTGAATTGATTAATGGTGGAAACCACTCAGTGCTGACTCTGGCTCGCTGAAAGCCACCTGTCCCCTCAGTTCCATCACCGCACATCACTGACTTTGACTGGCCTGAACCTCCTCTGCTCTCTGGGCGTGCAGCCATTACCATACCATTATTTTTTTTAAACAGGATATTTGCATTTGAAGTATTTGTTTCAAGTTTCACAATATTTGAATTTGCCAATATCACCAAGTGCTAATTCCTATTTAGTAAGTTTATCTGTAAACTGTTTCTCAAGCGATTCTTCTGAAAATGTATTTTACTACAATATATGCTGATTGCAATATTAGAACAAAAATGACTAATGACTTAATGACTTGTCTATTAACGGATTAACCAATTGACTAAAAATGTATCCGCAGCATTACTGATGATGAAATAATCTTTTATGCGTTTTTCTTTTTAGCAACAGTACCAACAACTCACGAGTTCCAGGCTCTTAAACATTTGCTGGTTTTCTTCGCCTTCAATGATTAGAAACTGAATACCCTCAGGTTTAAGACTGCTGGTCGAACAAAGCAAGCTGTTTTTAAATATGTCAATTTAGGCTTTGGGGAATCACAACCGTTGTTTTTTTCCTTTTTTAATTTATTTATTATTATTATTTTTTATTTTTTTTATTTATTTTTTTTTTTACTATTTTCTGACATTTTATAGACCACAATGAACTATCCATTAATCAATGTAATGTAAAAAAAAAATGTATGACTCGCCTCTGTAATTAGATGTCAGCGTGAGACAGACAACACATAAACAAAAGTTAGTAACTGGAGCTGGAGGTATCGACATTTCCCTTTTTAGAGTGGGACGTGATAATCGAAGGGGTCAGGGAACGATGCCCACAGGCTCCACTGCTCGTCACGATCCAATTTCATCGGACCCTCTCTTTTATATGCCATTTATTTCTTCCTTCATTTCAGCTGCGTGACAAAAGTATTAACTGCAAAAGAAGCAAGAAGAAGCTGCTTTGCTCACTGCTGACAAAAGTAACATGGTTTACTGTGGCTGAATTTAAGCAGGATAATACTTAAGTATAGTGATGCAGTGAAATGAGTGAAAAGGTATTTTGAGGAGAAGTCTCACGTTTGAATGGAGGATTATCTCGTCCAGTGGTGCTGGGATTAACTAGCGCTATTAGAGCATAGCAAACAACTGTGTGTTTGCATGGCCTATATTAGCCTTTACAGGGAATCAGAGAGCAGATGGGTCTGCCATGGTTTGTAATGCTCTGTTCACTTAACCTGAGAGCCGGAGCCTCCCATACCCCCTGCCACCCATAAACACACACACACATCGAATCACGTTGGAGTCTTTGAGAGTGCCGAGAGACGAAACCCAAACCACCGTTGCAGAGTCGGGTTCCTCTGCCTGTTGCCATGGCTACCCTACTCCCCAAGACGATATTTATTTAAAAACGTATTGCTGTGCATTAATGTAACTGTTGGTCTGTAATAAGAAGGTGGAGGTGCTGTCTCTGTGTGGGAGAGCCTCTGTTGACCGGGGCTATATCGTGTGCTGTGTGCTGTGTGAGCGTCTTGTTGATCCAACAGAGATGAAGGACTCTATAAAGCACAGGCTTGACCGCTCGCTAAACCCCGCCCGCCTTAGTTACTGTTGCTATGACTGTCAAGCTTTTCCCACTGGCTAAGAGTGGCAGATTCGCCGCTCAAAATTCGTAGTAGCCCAACAACGAGTTCTTAATTTCAGATGGAGTTATACAAAAGAAAAGTTTCTAGCTGGTTGTGTTCATTTTGTCAGATCTTAGTCCTGTGTCAAATGTCCTTGTAAATTTTTATCATTTTAGTCAACCTCATCCTTTTTTTCTTTAAAAAAAAAAAAAAATTAAATGGTTTAAGTCGATGAAAACATTTCACAATTTTTTAGTCATCAGATTATATTGAACATTTCAGTCAATCCACAGTCTAGCCAGAATATCATCTTTTGTCTTTCGCCCAAGTCCTGTGGTTGTCATCTTTCACTTTTAACTTAAGTAAATAAAATACCCAGAGTCCTCCTGCACATTGTGTGTTGCTGGTGTAGTCCTGGTATGATGCGCGCAGCACAGGAAAGGGTCCTGCTGCATTGAAAAAAAAATATATATATATAATCCATAATATTTCGTCTCAACACAGTTTTATCAACACTCGTCACACTCTCGTCTTTTTTCGTCAACAATATTGCATGTTGATATACTCATAGTTTACGTTCAGTGGCATCTCGTCATTGTCTCGTCTAGTCAGAGTTTATGTTAACCAAATAACACTGCGAGCTGGTAACCTTCAACCTTGTGAATTTGATCCACTATAGCTATCTAGCTAATTTAATGTATACTTTTAATGTTTTCAGCAGTCTCATTTTAAAACAAGACGATGGCTACATACATGTTATCATGCTTAAAGATGAAAGGCTTATCCTGCGTGTCCCTTTTTAACGTTACGGGAGACGAGGCTTGTTCAGCAAAACATAAACCTTTCTTCGGTTTCGCTGGCTTAAGTTGCTGAGTGTAAACTTCCCCAAATCCAATAAAGAGCAGGACAGAGATGCTAAGGTTACCCTAAACTCTGATAGCATCCAGGTTCGATTTAGTGAACGGTCATTGAATCTGAAAAGGCGTGGACCGGGGTGGAAGGAAGAAAGATTGAGAGAGAAAAGAGAGTTGAGCTGCAGATTTTCACAAATCCCACTACTGGGAGTCTTTCCAGACCTCGTGTTCCCATGCAGATTAAATCCACACACACACACACACACACACACACACACAGAATACACATATTAAAATTATGTCGCTGACCAGACATAAACCCAAAACAAGCTGAGACTGCTGTATTACTTAGAAAGCCCAACTCCCATTTTGGTGCTGTGCTGTGCTGTGCTGTGCTGTGCCGTGCCGTGCCGTGCCATGCTGTGCCTCTTATGAAGCTGCGTGAGACTGCTCGATCCATGACTGTTTTGTTTGATGACAAGAGCCTCTCTGTTTTTTCTACTGTGCACAGTTCAGTGTTTAAGACATTGCCACGTCCACCTCGTCATCTCTTTTTGAACATTTTCCTTATTCTCCTCGTCATTCTTCGCCCTCCTCCCGTTACTTCTCCCATCTAGATGGTCTACTCTGAATAATTGTATGTCACCTAATTATCAGCAAAATATTTCTCGTCACCTATTCTTGCTCCCGTGTCTTCTCCTTAAACTGCCTTTTGACTCTGTCTCTTCCTCCGTTTCAGTCTCTGCTGCTTCTTTTTCTTTTAAGAGGCTACTCGCGACTAATGGCAATTGCTCCCGTACCTCACATCTCTGTCTCTTTCTTCCTCCTGTGCATGCCCTGTGCTCTGGTCTGGTTCTATGCCTGTCTACATGTATCCGTCTTTCTGCCTTTACCTTTGCCACACAGTCTTTTTGCTTTTCATCCCTGGCAACCTCTTCTCCTCTGGGGTCTGTAGCTCGGGTTGCATAATATACATTAGAGAGAGGTGGAGGGAGGAATGGTGGAAGTAAGGAAGAGAGAAGGTGGAGGAGGGGAAGAAGATGCCCTGCTGCTCTACTGAGAAGCCTGATGTTCTCAACTGTCTGGGCTGTTGATGCTTGACACGGCACCGTCTCGGTCTTTATTGTTTGTCAAAAGTTGAGCTGCTGTTTTGTGTGTGACTGCATGTTTTGTAGGGATGTTCACAGCATTTGCAGGTGCTAAATGAATCTCTTCTGCCCAACCCCCCCATAAGACATGTTTTTGTCAGGATGCAGCCTCTGCATCCAGTCAAGCTCGTTTTCATCTTCAGGAGCTGACATCTGGTCTGCCTGTCCTCTCCTCCCTCTTTTTCCTCCTCCCTCTCTCATCCCTTCATCATGTCATCTCTATCATGATTACACTTTGCCTGGCTGACCTACGATGATGTAACCACTTTTTGGCAGCAGACATCACCCTTGCCAAAGCATTAGATTCTCCCATCTTTCTGAGCTGCCACCTCTCAGTCTCTGCCTCCCACCCTTCCCTTTTTTTTTTAAGGTCTTAATCTTGTTCATAATGCCTTTCCCAGTAAAGGCTCAATGGGGTTGAGGGCTGGTGTGAATGTGATTGACGGGGGGGAGACAATTTGTTCCCAGATGATTTGGTGCTCCAGTTGTATGACTACACAGACTTAAAAACAAAAAAAAAGAGAGGGGAGAAGCTCTGTAGAGCGTGGATGCTGCTATGGTAAAGTAATGAGTAAAGGGATGATGGCTAAGGACACTTAGCAGCCTCCAGCATCGGCCACTTTGAGCGTCAAACATTGTCTTTTATTTTCACATTTGTTCAGCATTTAAATTAGGTCTTGTGTTGTGACGACTGTTTCACCCTGTGAGAAAAACAGCTGACCAATCACGGCTCAGTAGGGGACGTCATTTTCCTACATGGCTACTTTCATAAAAATAGTGACAGAAAGGCTATGATAATATTGCAGCTTACAATACAGCCATACAATTGTCTACATTTATTTGACTGAAATTTCAGGAAATATATCTATCTAATGACTGCTTTAAAAATCCTTTCATGTGTAAATACCAGCTGACCACAGCTACCACTTCAGTTGGTTATATTAGTTGTACTTGTATTCATACATGCACAAGATAGTCTTGTGTTTTTTTTGGGGTTTTTTTTTCAAATTTTCTTTTGTCAGTACGGTGTGTTGCTTTTCTTCAAGCATCTTCAGAAAGCAAATGTATAATAGCTGGGAAACAGTGCTGAACACAAACAGTGGAACCCCTCTTGTGACCTGGTGTGCGTGTGAGTGTGAGAGAGATGTGCAGTGGTACCAGTGCCAGACTCGGCGCTTAGCCTGGCACTGCCTTATCAAGCAGAGTTTGTATGCGTGTGTTGAGATTTGGGACCTGTGCTGGCTCTCTCATCAAGTATGCAGTTGGAGTCGACGCTGCAGCAGAGATGCCTAATAGAGAAAGCAGGAGAGAGAAGAGAGAGTTGGAGAAGACTCTGAATACGTCATACCACCCCGCTCACTTCCAGCCTCTCCTCTTTATCGTCGCACTTGCCAATTACTCCTTTTCACATTCGTCTATCTCAGCCTGCTCTTCATCCGCATCTTTCCTCCTTCACTCCATACCCCACCCACTAAATTCCTCCGCTCTTATCCTCATTCATGCTCCCAGCCATTCACATACCTCGCCCTCCCGTTTCCACCAAATTGAGTGTCATTCATACCTCTGTCAATCCCCTGCAGCCTGGAAAGTTGAGAGAGATTCAGCAGCCCTCTTCACACTGCAGGTAGCCTCTGAGCACCACATATATTACTACAGTGACCTTCCACAGCTCCTCCTTGCAGTTCCTGTTCCCATGACCATATAAGTACTTCCTCTTGGCTGAGTGAGTGACATCACAGTGTTGGTCTCGAGCAGTTACAGGGAGCGCCAGTGAAAGGTCCCAGACGGGTGGAGTTCGATGGTGTTCATAGTAGGGCTGCAGCTAACGATTATTTTCATTATCGATTAATCTGCCAATTATCTTCTAGATGAATCGTTTGGTCTATAAATTGTCAGAAAATCGTGAAAAACGTCCATCCCTGTTTCTCAAAGTCCATTGAAATGTCTTTTTAAGTGTCTTGTCAGTTCAGAACCAAAAGATATTTAATTTTTGAAAATTTGATATGATATAAAACAGAGAAAAGCAGGAAACCTCCATACTTGAGAGGCTGAAAACAAAACTTTTGCATGAAAAATTACATTAACAATGAATTGATTATAAAATAGTTGGAGATTATCTTTCTGTCGACCAACTAATTGATTATTTGACTAATCGTCGCAGTTCTAGTTCAAAGGGAGACCGTTGGGAGATACTAACCACATAAATTGTCACACACACACACACACACACACACAGTCTGACTTCTCCTCATGTCCTCCTTCTCACCTCCTCCACTTCTTGTTCCTTGCTTTTCTCATGGACAAAGAACACCCAGTTCCTGCCAAACAGGAAGTGTTCATGATTCAGTGAGAACAGACGATCATGTGTGTGTGTTTTTGGTGTGTTTATCTTATGTTTCCCTGTACGGTCCAGTTCTCAGTCGCTCGGGCAGCAGATGCTTGCAGCACGACCTTCCTTTACCCATACTCTTGCATGCTTATGCAATTGACTTAATGAAGACAGAACTGAATCAGTGATAAATAACAGTTTCCTTATGAAGTATCAGACAAGCAGCAGGAACATCAAAGTGTCAGTGTGTGTCTGTCAGGGAGCAGTGGAGAGTAGAGATGAGGCTTTGGCATATTGCATGTAGCAGCACACCAGAGGAGGGGATGAAGCATGCAGCATTAATCACCATCTTCATCCACCAGCCTGTCTCAGAGGCTGACTCACTCTTCATTAGCGACTTCACTGCTGTCAGCTGCTCACTGGTGGCGTCAAAGCAGACGGCAAACCACAGTATCATGTCTGTACAAACTACAGTAACTATTTTGGAGCACCTGTTGGAAGTTCGGCCAGAAAGTCTGCATGGACTGATGCAACTTTAAACCTTTTTAAAAAAAAATATTTATATTTATTTATATATTTATTTATTTATATATAGATATATCTATATATAAATAAATGAATAAATAAATAAATGTATATATATTTTTTAGATTAAATGTAGGGCAATGTGGAGTAAGCTATCACTCTGTTCTGAAGTGCTAGTTCCACCTGGTGTATATAGACAGACCGTCATTATGATGTGTTTTTCTGTTTTATCATAAATTGCCAACACCTGCACCATTCGAGGCAGACCGCAGATTTAGCCATTTAGCTAGCTGGAACAGATGTTAATGGGCTATCAATGCATGTCATTTAACCACTGAGTTTATGCACTGCTACACTATATAAACAAGAAAGATGCTGTTTAATGGAGTCAGCAGTTACAATTTTAACATAAAATGCTTTTCACAGCTGCATATTAATGTGCTCATTGACGGAGCTGGCCTCTCTATCAAAAGTATTCATCTGAAGGTGGATGAGCACTTTCATAGCTCCAGATTGTGGGAATGCATGAATGCAGTGTGACCCATGTCTGAAAGGACATTTTGAAATGTTCATATGGGTTAATGGCTCAGCCACAATGAAACAGAATCACAGCTAGATTTAGGGCTGAAACTAATGATTATTTTCATAGTATGTCGATATTTTTCTTCTTCTTCAATTAATCGATAAGTTACTATACATTACACTGAGGGGATTTAGAGGCCCAGAGTGAGCTGGTGTTAAGTGCCCCCCCCCCCCCGCATTTTTATCAGCATGCCTGGTTCAGACCTCCGATTCAGATTAGACTGTGACACAATGACACTGCAGAGAGACATGCTATTTCCTCCTGCAGGGATCAATATGCTTGGTCAGCCATAAAACTCCCACACTGGGCCGGCTCTCATCTGAAAAACCCGATCCATATGCATAATCGCACCAAGGTCAGGCAACAGAGCCATTTACATACAGACGCAGGCACCTTGAACTGACAAACTCTGCTGCCAACCAGGCAGAAAATTAACCAGTCAAGTTTGAGCCTGTGTGTGTGTGTGTGTGTGTGTGTGTGTGTGTGTGTGTGTGTGTGT
>CALSCE010009779.1:5716796-5727684 GCA_943593645.1 Bovichtus variegatus | reverse complement strand
GTGTGTGTGTGTGTGTGTGTGTGTGTGTGTGTGTGTGTGTGTGTGTGAAGGTCAGAGGTTGCGGGGGGCACCAGCTGATGTCACAAACCCAAAATAAGAGTAGTGTCCTTGATGACAGCCTGGCAACTATAATTGTCGTGACAACCCCTAGGAATGAGCTGTCATGTGACACCACTTCTTCAGCATGGAAAAAGAAAACACACACACACACAACACACAGCTGTGTCAGTGGGGGGAACCCTTCGGAAACAATGTCTGGCATGCTTGGGGATTTGAGAGGGGAGTGCAGCGAGGATTTAACCCACTCTGGAGAGCACCAAACCTGGGCATGAAACAAGACCACAGACCCTCATTTTCACCATAAACTAAATAGTAGATTGTTTCCATAAAGAATGATGGCAGCGTTTGTTATGGTGTTTCTGACTCTTTTACAGATAGTCTTCTGTGTTCCTAGAAGTTGTATCTCGTTTGTCAGCGAGCCTCTCCTCCAAGGGAAATGTATTTTCCAAAGCTGTTGCTTGCTTTTGGCACGCGGAAAAGAAAGATTAAAGCTATCTAAAATACCCTTTTGAGCCTGTGTAATTCAACCCTGACACATTCTCTCATCTTCCAGCCATCCGTAAAGAAAGCGTTCGATGATTTGAGTGTGACAAGCAGCGCTGACATATTTCCTCCCTTGTTTTGAAGCCAACGTCACGGGGATAGCCATCAAGGGACGGCATGGCTCCAGCCCCCTTGTGTCTGGATTACACACACACACACACACACACACACAGACACGCACTATGAACATTTGCATGCAAAAACAGCTAAAACTCTATCACTTGTGGGGTGTGGCTGGTGTCGCTTCTTTCCTCGTCATTTTAATTCTGTTTTCATACGTCCTATCTGCTGATTTCAGTGGTCCATGTATGTCTATACGTGTGATGGATAAATACATGTTATTATGAGTGTACAACATACATGTGAGGTTTCTACACAATACACACACACCTAAATGTGTTGGTTGGTGTGTGAGGCTGCTAACTGAACCGGTCTTACACGCTCACACTCTCACACACATGGAGCTTTTGGAGGCTGGTAATTAGTTTGAAGCAGTAAGGTGATAACAAGCGCCAGCCACACGTTTGCAACGGAGGTGTCGGTGCCAACGTGCTGCCGGAAGTCACAGCCCCACCTATCACCCTCTGCCCCCTTTCCCAGGAGGATACCCTTTAACACAAATGCACACGCACACACACACAGACTTTCAGTACAAGATTACGTGAGCATTTCCAAGGTTAACACCCATGAGCTTCACCTTTTTACTGAAACTGAATATGTGCATCAAGATAGTTTCCCCCCCCCCCCCCCCCCCCCCCCCCCCCACTGCACCCACTCCTCCTCCTCTTCCATCTACACAATCTATGAGTCATCTGATCTCAAAGGTGAGATGCAGCATTCAGTAGATTATTTTCATCTTGACATGCTACATGAGAGGCAAACTTCACTTTTCTTTTGTCCTCTTTCATTTCTCTCCTTGGCTTTCATCCAGCCGCCACTCGGTCAAAGGCTACAGGTTAAAACCTTGTTGCCTGTGACAGATTTCCATGCAGTCTGAGGTCATGTCAGAATAGGCTGCTTCCCCCTGAACGCAATTTATATGAGCACCCATATGGTCCTACGGAGTGGGAGGTTTCAATCTCTGCTTGCTGCTCGTGATTGAATGGCAGCTTGATCTAATAAAGACTGGTGCGTATGTGTCTCATCAATCACAGGAGGCGGTCCCAGTCATAGCAGCCTTTGTTGCCATGATGGGAACTTGCTGTTTAATCACATTTTGTTGCTATATTGATAACACAATCGTATACTCATACTGAAAAACGTATTGGGGATTTGAGTCATCAGAGACATAGTAGTTTCTGCCTGCCCTCTCTCTTCTTCTTCTTTCCTCTCCCAACATGCTTCACTTTGCCTTCTGTCTCTTCCTTCAGGTTGTGGAAACAGCAGTATGAGCGGCGACATGTACAGTGCCGGCTACCACTCCATCATCAACATAGACTACTCCTCTGTGTGTATCAGTACAATGAGTGCCAGACACAGCGACTGCCCGGCAATGACCTGGCAACAGATGGACGTGCGACAGCTCGCCTTCCCCGATGCGTCCTTTGATGTCATCCTAGAGAAGGCCACGCTGGACGCCATCATGGTGGAAGAGAAGACACCTTGGGAGGTTTCACCTCACACAGCCCGGTTCATTCACCAAGCACTCACAGAGGTATTGTTGAATCCTGAGATGGGTTGAATATTTCTTGAATTAGGATCAAGTTTTATTGGAAATTCTTGCCAAAATCAGTTTTCAGCAGAAATACGCTGGAATATTTAGCATAAGCGCGCTTGTGTTTCTGTTCTGTTGTGTTCTACAGATGGGTTTTGATTTTCAAACCATAATAGTTTATGCTACTATTGCCTCGTCTTTAAAAAAAAATTAAAAAATCTTCAAATACCATTATTATGGCAATGTTAGTAGATCAACTTTTTAGCTGCAGCAGTGTTTTTCAGTGGGGTTCAGTGCTAAAAGTGGTAGCTTTTTCAGAGTTCAGCTGTGTACCAGAATTGACATCCGCACTTGGATAAAGTCCTAAAACAAAGTTTCAAACATTTGTGTTATTCTCAAATGAATTAGAAGAGTGAAAAAAAACCCACATTGAGCATATAGCACTGTTTCCTACTTCTATACTACAAGAGTTGGAGGATGTTTTTCTTTTGGAAGACTGGCATTTATTTTCTCGCAGTGATGCACATAACAAAAATGCTACTATATAAAATATGCTTTAGATAAAATTTTTACTGATGTGTCCTCTACCAGTCAGTATTGTACAAGCTACAAGAGTCTTTACACGCCTGTGATGATTTGAATGCTCTCCTACAGCAAGCGTTTATCTGTAAATGACTTCTCCCTGACAGTGAAATCGGTAATAGTGGCACTTTACATTTCCACTTCATCTCCACAGCCCATCAGTTGACTTACATGACGTCGAGTGCTATTCAGCTGCTGGCTGCAGCACTAACCACCACTGTGTCAATGTGACAATGACAATGTTTTGGCCATTAGCCATGCTTGACCTTGACACACTAAGACAAGAGAACGCTGCCATCAACTGAAGTAGGTGACTCCCGAGTTCTGAATGGAGAAGAATTACTCATTATGTACTCACTGCCGCGTTTGGAGCAATGCAAAATGAGTTGTTATTCAAAGTTTAGTTTGTAATTGCTGGTTTAGTTTAGGCTCAATACACAGACCGAATATATAATTACAGTAAATGCAATGGTGGGAAAGGTCAGATTGTGTGAATCATTTTAATGGAAGCAGGTAGAGAGGACTAAGTGCAACTAATGTTAATGCAAATTTATACTGATGTTTTTAAAGTATACATAAATGAAAATATAATGGTGCTTTTCAGTTGAATATTCCACTGACTGTCAGTCGGCTACCAGCATAGAGCTCATACTGATGGTAAAAAAAACAGTCAATTAATTTATTAGAAAATCAACTTACAATTATTATAATTTTTGCAAATATTTTATGAGGAAGGAAATGCATTGAACATGTTGGTCAGGCCTCAAGGATACACGCAGTGAGCGATGGTGAGAAACTGTGAATCTAAACGTAACTTTAATAGAAAAATAATCAACAGATTAATCAGTGATGAAAATGAGTTAGTTGCAGCACTGTAGCGTAATGTAATTTCCACTTTTTATAAGAAATTCCAAACGTATTTGAATGTCAGGGAAAAAATGAAACGTCTGAGCTGTGAACGTCTGTTTAAATCCCTGTGTGTAAGCACAAGAGGCGGTGTCTTGCACTGCAGCGTTCCTAAGGTGCAATGTGTGTCTCTTAGCTGACCGTGTAAAGCACAACTGTGACGTTCGCTTGTCACTCCAGTGAGGCAGCAGAGGCATCACGAATGGAGGGAAAACGGTCGGAGTGAATTTCACCTGGCAAATTTTAAATGTGCTGAAGCCAAAAGCAGGTGGGACAGAAAAAAGTGTCGGCAGGGTGACACTGCAGGAGCTAGCAACAACAGCATGCGACTTAATTAGTCTATCTTTATTGTCGTTCCATTATGTGCTTGCACGTACTGCAGCGACTGTAAGCAGTGTCCTTTCTTCTTTGCTGTTTGTATTGTTCTATAAACTGTGTGTACAAATCAGTGTTTAAGAGTTTTGCGATGTTGTGCTTTGTAGTCAGTCGCAGCCCAAATGACGTGCTTAGTTTTTGAAAATAGTGACGACCTTAATTAAAGCGCCACTGTGCAGTCACTTGTCAAAATAGATGACCCTCTATAGTAAAGGGATTGGCATTATGCATTGCATACATGTATAGCAGTCATCCCTGAGAGGAGATGAGGCCTGAGAAATCTTCTCAGACTAAAGTACGTAACGGATCTTTTCACCCCACAGCAACTTTGGGTTTAATGCTCCAAGCTTAACCAGGAACAAGGAGTAGTTTGGCATATTTCTCGTATTCTCATGTGTTCTTTATATTGTGTATTGCATTAACTCCTGTGTGATGCCTGTCAGTCAGTCAGTGGGTAAGAACACAAAACTTCGATCAAAGTGCTGAAACTCTGAGAGCCGATCGAAGAACTCTGCTGTCTTATAATCTTCACGTGGAGCTGATGCATCTGTGGTTACTGAGCACTGATGGTAACCGCGGCTGCAGTCCGTGTAACGTTACATTAGTTTGTTTATTAAACTAAATCCAAAGTGACAGAAACTAGAGTCTGTTTTTAAACAAACTATAAAACAGACGCGGAACATGGCTGTGATATTTACAAGCGTGTCAGGCAGCTGTGCTTCTTCTCCCTCTGGTCTGAGGTCAGACTGGAGCTACAGTGACTCACTATCACCTCTAGAGGAACACGTGGTATTACAGGACTGGACAGAGCTCGTCAGTTAGCATACTAGATCCAGAGGATATCTCTGCAACACAACACAGACGTCTTTGACATAACTTCACTGTTGCCTCTTCACATTCTGTGGATAATGTTGGCTAATTGTTTTAATGGTTTAAGTTTAGATTCTGTCATATTTTACACAATGAACCTTTAAGGACAGCGTCTGATAATGGCTACACACACATGCACAAAGTAGTGGAGTCCTGGGTGTTTTCTTCTGACAGAAGGAAGTATTAAAGAAGGATCAGTGAGTGTGTTTGGGGGACAGATGGGAGGATTTGACTCTCCTTCGCAGTCATCATCACCTGCTTCCCTCACACTGTCTCTTCTTCTCACTCCTGCCTCTCACTGTTTTACCTTCATTTCCACTTCTGTTTCTCTCACCTGCTCTTTGCTCAGGGCTGTGTGGAGATGGTAATGTGTGATTGTGTACATGTTCTCTTTCTGCTGCACTCTGAGCATGTGTGCAAATACTGGGGTGTGTGTGTCTGTGTGTAATCACAGAGAAGTCGATAGCTCTCTGCGCTTGTCTATTTTTGCTCTCTCACTTGTGGCTTGTATGGTTACAGCAGTCACGATTTCAGTTTATGTTTTTGCAGGAATGTGGGAGGTGGGTTCAGAGCCTATTTTAACTTCTTACAAAAAGAAAACGTTCTCACTAAATGAAAAAAGGGGGCAGATGGAAAGGGATGAAAAAAGAGAAAGAAAGGCGAGAAGGATAGAAAGAAACTGAAGGAGCAGGAAAATGTCCTGAGTGATGAAAAAGAGATCCCTGAAGAATCTTTTGCTGAATTCACACACAAGGAACCGGGTAAGGTAGGGGGAGGGGGAGGGGGGGTTGAAGGGCGAAGGAGAAAGTGGAGTGTGAGGAAAGGAGGGAAACTGCATAACAGCACAGGAGAAGGAGAATATGAAGGGGAAAAGGAGACAGAAACCGGGACTGACAGAACATTAATGAGCAGGATACCACTTCAAAAGGTCTTACTTCACATCAGCATGAAAACAAACCAGGCAAATGCACGTTTCAGTACGTTACGATAACAAGGTGCAAAGGCCCAATTGCACCAGATGTAGAACTACAAGAACTTCCTCACACGGTCATCGCTGGTGCCTATCAATGACACATACTGTATATAGAGTCATGCTGCAATAGGTGCACCAACAAATACAGTTTTATTTTTTGTTGCCAACATGCGCACACACACGCACGCACACACACGCACACACACTCACACACTCACACAAACCAAATCTCACAGTAGAGGCCGTGGTGCAATGAGGTGTGAAATTTATTTCACAGTTTGACATGCTCTGTTAATCACTCTTACTGTTGTTATGGAGACTCTTTTGTTGGATATCATCTCAGACTAACACTTTTAATTGCTAACCTTTTAGTCCCGTTTTTAAAGAGGTAAGGACTAGTCCTTGGGCTCGATCAAAGGGCTAGTGTTTAAGTCATCGTTGAATGTTTTTCAGTCCCGTTTAAAGTAGTAAATCTAGCTTTTAACATGATACTTTATCGATGTACTTGGAGATTTTCCTCTTTTTTTCCCCTCCTTCGACAGTCTGTCAAAGTGCAGAGTCAGCTGAAGAAAGTGTCCCTGGTGTCTGTTGATTTTTTTAATTTATTTTTTTTTTTTGCTGAAGGGCAGTGAAATGGACATTGTTGATGCACGTTTGGTAATTATGCATAGTGTCAGTATATTGGGGAGAGAATGTGTGTTGTGCAAGGTGAGAAGTTATTGCTGTGTGAAGAATAGAGTTGTTGGTGTTTTGTTCAGACCACTTTGCCCAAGTTTCTCAGGAATTTCAACTTTTACTTAACTAAGACTTTTCTTGTGTGTGTGTTTTGGAGACTGTAATGGATGTTTGAAGGGTTTTATTAGCCCGCAGCATTTTCACTGAGACTGAGCACAGTTTAAGTTTGTGATGATCTGGAGCTAGAATCATGCAACCCCACAATCTCAAAGGAATCCCCGTCTCCACTTGGCTAATGTCTTAGAAAACACTGTGCGCCCACCCAACCATCATGTGATGACATCAAGAGCTGGTTTAATGCAGAGTGAGAGATATTCATTGACATTGATTGGTTGTCCCTGGCTCCTGCTGTGGAGAGTTCTTTCCTGCTCCATTACCGGGAAGCTTGGATGCCTGCCGGGAAGACGACCCCTGGGGAACATTCATATTAGGACACACGCATAGACTGCATAACAATCATGCACACGCACATTAGCTCTCGTCTTATTTTCGCAGTTTGTGAAATATATTCTTGTAATGCTCGAATATCATTGAACACCCAGTGTGTACGGACGTGTGTGTCTGTTTTTCTGTGTCTTGATGTCGACATGTTTGAATTGCTGTTTGAACCCTTTGTGCCAGGACAAAGTGGATTACACCAATCCACTTTATTGTCTCTCTCCTCTCACTTTTCACACTCTCCCTTTTCTATCTCACGCCGTGCCAGGATCTTACGAAAGGTGAAGCTTAAAAAGAGACTGGAATTGGAAGTGCAATTTGTAGGCTTTACTTAAAACCTGGCATTATCAACACAGATTCAGTACAATCGGGATGTAGGAGTTTCTGCCACGCAGTAAAACATAGGGTGTTGTATATGAACACAGTTTTGGAAATGCTGTAACACAAAATGTGGGCTCTTTCTTTCCCACAAATTTGGCCGTGAAGGTGCCGGCCAACTCAGCCGTTGTGGTGATGGTAGGGACTGTTTTAGCCAACAAATGTGCAAATAGGAACAGCTGGAAAACACATTGACTAAAACCCAATGACACTGGGAACTTATTCGGGGGGGAAAAAAGAAGAAAAAAAAATAGTTTAAAAAGGACTTATTTTTAAGATTTGGTTAGAATTGTGACCAATGAAACACACAAAATCACTAAAACTATACATTTGATACCGATAAGCTAAAATGGACTGTCAACAGCCATACCTATGTATCTTTTAAGTTCTAGTAACAAAGCTCTGGGATTTTCAAACTCTGTCACTGGAAAACTTAAAAACCTGACGACTCTCCGTCAAGTTCTTTAGATATTAAGAGTGTTATTTTTCTAAGCGGGTTTACGGATGTTTCTCCTCCATGGACATCCAGAAAGTGGAAGTCACATCGCTTCAAAAACATGTCTGTGTATTAACATGTGACTGAGTTGTGCCTCCAGGAAGGAGTGTGCATTCCCAAACTGCAAACTTGATGTGCACGTGTGTTAATATGCTTGAGTTTGCATGCCTGCATATACAGTATGTGTGCATGTGTGTTTACTGCCTTGCATGCATGCTTTTGTGAGTATTCCCGCTCAGGAGTGTGCATACCTCCTGTGGTTTGTGTGTGTGGATGTTTGTGTGTGTGTGTGTGTGTGTGGGGGGTGCTGGCCCAAAGAGCCCTGTCCTCTCCAGCTCCAGTACAGAGAAAGTAGAGCAGTGGAGCACACGTGAGTGAGAGGGAGCGTGGATGATTGCATTTCTGGTTGCGCATGTGTGACGTGAGGATGGGATCAAAGACGGGGTGTGTTTTTTTTTTTTGTGTTTGTGTATGCTTGCAGAGCATCTTTTAATTTAAGTTTTTGCATCCAAAAAGGGCATTTTTGCTTCTTGTGGCGGTGGTGTGTGGTTTGTCAAAAATGTTTTCATGTGCATGATCACAGATCTGCATCTACGGGTGTCCTTAGCTATCATTTTTTTGTGTATATGTACGTGTACGTGTGTGTCAGGGGATGGACTGGTGAGCCCAGGCTGCTCACCTCTCCAGAGATTTTCACACAGCTCCAGCATGATTATTTGCACCTGCTCAATCATACATACATTCTCCACTCACATTGGCAGATGGCCTGCCCCACACACACAAACACACACCGTCAAACTAACACATGCATGCGGGATTGTGTATTTATTCTTGTATGCCATATTTCGTGTTTGCGCTATACATTTAATATCGCATTATGTTGGTATTTTCTTTTAGTAGCACCTGAAAATGACGTTTCATTAAGGTGTTTGTTCATGAGAAATTGTCTTTTTTCCTCCTTGTTAATAAAGGATTTGTTTAAGAAATATGGATTTGATGGACAAACACACATGCACTTGTAATCTGAGGCTCATTAGATATATTTTTTGCAAGTCCTCACAGTTAATAAAATATTTACTTCATTCCCCTTTTTACACATTTTCTACTTATTCCCTCTTGTCTTCTGTCCCAGTTTAATCCAATGGCCTCTCTGCACTTTTCACCTACTGCTCGCTCTTTCTATCTTTTGATACTTTTGTTAATCCAGCGTTAAGGTTTGTCCCAGCTGTGAATAGGGAAGCTCCCGGAGGCAGACGCAATCCCTCTGTTCCCTTTAACACACACACTCTCTCCCTCCCCCTCACTCACTCAAAATCACACACAAAGACTGTTTGGAGTTCACAAGCCTGTACGTACGGATATAACGTGTCCTGTAGTGGGCCGGCATGGGTTGGCCGATGCAACCGTGTTTAACACGAGTCAATAGTATATGTCATAAATGTGATGCATGCTTTAATGCACACATGCATTAATACTTACACTCTTCTCATGACTCGTACAATAAAATCTGTAGACGGGACATGGATTATAATGTACAGGGACGGCCCTTTAGTGGTGTTGGTGTGTGTGGTCAGGCAATAAGCACAATATTGAGGGAGAAAGTTTCAAGGGAAGGAGGAGAATTGGAGACCAACACAATGCACACTGTAGTAGAACTGAAGAAGAAAGTGAAGGAAATGGCTGCACAGGCTGGTCGAATATCTTTTAAATGAAAAATAAAGGCATTATTTCCCTAGGATGTGAAATGAAATATATTTTAAACACACAACAAGTAGAGACAACTTTGAATTTGTCTGTCAAAGTCATAAAAACGCTGAACAGAGAACATACCTGTGCCACTGCAAGGGGCCAGCCCATATCAAGTAAACATGTGACATGTGCGCGCGCTTTAACACACACACACACACACACACAGAATGTCCTTCCCAGCTCACCGTTGCCTAGACGACTGGTATCGACTACAGAGCACTGTTCCTATGGAAACAACTGATGCCTAAAGGAGGGAAGATAACTAATTGGAGTAAGAGAATATAGGAAAGGGGGATGAGGAAGACTAGAGACGAGGGAGAGGAAGAGGAAAAAGCGGGAGCATAATGAGGGAGAGAAAAGTGTAGCTCGGCAGATGTGCTCAGAAAAACCTGAAACGAAAAACCCTTGCACTTTGTTTATCCAGGTGACACAAGACAAGCACGACCTGGTGTGGAGTAAAAAAGAGGGGAAAATCCATATTTAGAGTAAATGTGTGGAAAATCAATGTAAGCCACAGTGGAGTGGAGTACACCTCTTGAGTTGCGATGTTTTATATTACTCAGTGTATTATACCTAATCACTCTTAGTCAGTCTGCAGTGGTTCCCAACCTCAGCTGTCGTTTCCTTTTGACGGAGCCAGGCTAGCTGTTTCCCCGTTTCCAGTCTTAGTGCTAAGCTAAGCTGAGCTAACCGGCTTCTGGCTGAGACGCATGAGAGTGGTATCGATCGGCTCATCCCAATCTCCCCTCGAAAGAAACTTTTGCTTTAACAAATGTGTTAACATTGTATGCTTCCCAAAGGTGCTCATTATTGTAGCGCTATACTGTAGACAGGTAAAGCCTTTTTACATGCGTCTTGCTGTGTGGACGGCACGCACGGTCCAGGAGATTGTTGTTGCTGGTTCTGCCTTTTGCTCTCATTAACATAGAAAGCAATAGGGCAATTAAGTACAGACGTTAAGAGTATTTTAGGCGTTGAAAAGAAGTGCATGTCTACAGCATTCCTTCATCGTTATTCCTGACTTTTAAGAAGTATTAAAAATGGTGTCACACCGGAAACATGCACCAATGAGTGTAATCGCAGAAAGCCACACGCATGTCTACTTACACCTCTGTTTCTATTTTACAGC
>CALSCE010009779.1:5653007-5716696 GCA_943593645.1 Bovichtus variegatus | reverse complement strand
TCTGTATCTTTCCTCTCTTTTGCTCTTCGATCAGTGTTAGAATGCAGCAGAATCAATACAGACACTTTACTCTCATTAATGCCTTTCAAAGTCAGAGAGGAGGGAGGGAGGAAAAGGAGGCTCGACTGAGTCGCTTTGTGTTTACTGTTTCATTAGTTATCGTTTCAGTTCAGGAGAGCATAGGAGGTTGGCTCAGGTTTTGCATTCATTCCAGCCGACACCCCCGTCATCATTACGTTTGTCTTCAGTTACACATTATGGAGAATGTATTCTGTCATTGACGTATGTTTATGAGAGTGCTATTATTACAGAGTGGATGGGCAGGGTCAAGGTTTTTTTGTTTTTTTTCCTGTATATTATGTGTATGTTTGGATATCTGGGGAATTTGATATGTGAGAGGCATCATTGTGCATGTGTGTGTCTGTGCCTTGGCATGTGTTTATGCATGTGTGTCTGAGGTGTTTTCTGGATAGATAGGATCCAACCAACTGTGAAAACGGGTCTTCCTCCTGCAGTTGGGTCACTTTCTCTCCTCTATTGCGTTCTTTTATTCCCCCTCTCCTCTACCCAAACGTTTCACTGTCCACTGAAAGCTGGCCCAGGTCGATGGCTCATCCTTGTGATCTTCTATCTGTCACACAGCGGACACACACAGAAGACTTTTTCTCTGCTGGCAGAGATCCACACAACATAATGCTGGTTCCATCTCAAGTGACCAAAATGACCTCCTCACTTTTGAGCAAATGGACCAGAGCAGACGGCTAAGGTAACAGCTATTTGCTGCCGAAAAAGAGAGGTTGAATCAGGGAGAGACCGCTGATTTGGACTCTTGATACTTGACCCTCTCGCCAGAAATAGACCCCATTTCCTGCAGGTACAAACAGATCATGTAACTCACCAATTGTCAGCTGTGGAGTCCTTGTTTGGCACCATTTTGAGGAGACGTTGTTAAAGTTGTTATATGTCCGAACGGTTTTATATGCCTGTGTAAAGATTTTAATTTAGACGGTAGTGTTCCTACGTTGTCAGTTATACAAGTGTGTTGTTTTTCTGAAAATGGAAAAATAACATTTCCTGTAGGTTTTTCTGTCTTTCTGTCTGAATTTGCCCCTTTTTTTAAAGATCCCCTTGTTGACAATACTCTGCTCGTGTCAGAAAGTTCAATTACCTTGTTACAATATGCAAATACTGTTGATTTCAAAAGTTTGAACTGCTGGACACATGCGCCAACAAATGTGACAGAGCTGCTAATGGACAGACGAGGCCATCAGGCCAGACGGGAAGCTGTTGAGGTATTTTTATGTCACCTGTGTAGACGGGACTCTTTCTGATCATCTGGCCCCAATAATTTGACCGTAGCTCTGAGTTTTAAGATGACGGTGTGTCAACTCGTTTAAGGGCACAACATGGTTTGCATTACCGCACCGTTAATGACTATATTGTCAAGGTTGTTTCTCTTCATTGGATTAAAAGGAAAACGACAGGAGTGCATAAGTGTGTTTTAATCTCTCAAACACTCTTTGTACATTTGTTTATTTCCATCTCATGTTATGAAGCTAAATCCGTCATCTTATCATTTTCTCAAGCCTTCTGCCACTACCCTTTTGTCTTTTTTAATCTTTTCTCCTCCTCTCCCCTCAATTTCTCATAGCTTTATGCTGGATACCCTCTCGGCTCCGGGCCAACGCATGCTGCCAGATGTGCAGGGATCTCACTGCTGAACAGCTGGCCACTAGTGCTAAAGACACACACACGTGCATGCACACACATAACCACCTCATGCACACGCACAGACAGAAATAAATAAACAATTTGGCATACACGCCACATAGATGTAACCCTGTGCCCTCCAGTGTCACAGCTCCAGATGTGTAGACGGAGTTCTTTGCATCAAATGGTCTTTTGAGTCAGACAGCACGACGTCGCACTTAACTGCTTCTTGAAAACCTCAAGATAATTGTGCATTTATTTAACTGACACCTCCCCTGCTGGAACAAGTGTGATGCTGTGACAGTGACTTATGCATCTGCAACACAGTGGCTGCCAGCAGCTGTCAGCAGGCTTTTTGGCAGACTTTGCACTTCACACACACACCGTATTGTAAATGTGAAAAAAATGTCATTATGGTTGCGGTGTGCCAACAGAGGGATGAAATACGTAAATCAAGTCCAAGAAATGTCCTAATGCGTGGCTTTACTCTGGTATAAATAGATTTAACAACACTTAGCAGGAAGAAGTGAAGTGTGTTTGCCATTAAACTCTACTTGGATATTAAGCATTCAATTGCACGTTTAAATTACTTTATTGTATTTCAAGGCCTCATTAACTCTAAAGTTACTTAATGTTCTTATTGTCTCCTCTTACAGATGGCCGACTTATATTTGAACCTCCTAAAATGACATCACCTTTTTATGGCCTCATCACACATTTATGAAGGGAACGTTTTTCTTCAAAAATAATTTGCCACTACGGACTGTAGATGCAGATGAAAATGTAAAATCAGACTGGCATCAAATCACAAACTTCCACGTAGGAGATGCAGAGATGTCAGTTTGCTACACGTGGATCGCGGAGACGTTCCGTACATTTCAGCCTTGGGAGGCTCTTTCAGGGGGTAGTTGTGGGTTGGATGTTTCATTGGACAGAAGTAGAGTTGTGTAATACTCCCAATCAGTTAATTAAATCGCCTCCTTCAGTTGCGTCGAACTGAAGTCATTGCAAACCTTCACAGAAAACAGTAAAGCCTGAGGCAACTGTGACAATTCATAGAGAACATTTTGCCTCATTTCTCTTCGTCTTGGTTCGACCATCAGATGTTCTCACTGTTCATCTTTCGTTTTCACTTCCTGCCAGTGGTTATCATGGGATGTTGGGATATAAAACATGCACATCCAGTCTGATTAATGCATATTAATTGTATGAAACATGTCATCGTAATATATAAGAAAAGAAATGAGAACAAACTGAATTGTTTATATCTGGGACATTTCCCATTTATGTATTTGTGCTTGGGTTCAGTTGGTCAGTTGCATTTTGAATCTGGTCCCCATTTGGTAAAATACTCTGATTCGCTAAACTCCGATGCTAAGAAATCCCTCATCGAACCTAAAGCTCACTAATGAACATGTTCTATCTCTTTTGTTTAATCTGTACAAAAACTGTAAGTGTAAAAAAAACGACAATCGCCAGTTTTATGGGATGTTATGTGTCTGACTATTTCTTGGTCAGGACCCGTTGCCTGGCAACCAGAGGAGACTCCAGGGAGTTGCTGGTCCCAAACAAGAAGCTGTCCTGCACATAACCCATCTGTAAAATTTCCCAAAATGGGAATCTACAGGTTGAATCTACTCGCTGTAAACATTAATTAGGCTCCCACTGAAAACTGCAGCGTTAGACAAGGGAGTCAAAGGAATCCTATTCTAAAATGATCAAACCCCAACCCTGCATGTGGATCTACGCTCGTGGGGCATAAACGTTTGTGCTCTAAAAAGTAAATGTATTCAAATCCTCTTAAATCGTGACATTGTTATGATGAAAAAGGAAAAGTGGGGAATGCTTCTTTTTCTTTGTGTATGAAGTTAATAACTTGCTGTTTCATTCATCTTTGCTATCAGCTTTGTTTATTTCCCACACACTTGTGTTTGTGTAGCAGCCATAATGTACAGTAGAAAGTCTGACTGAACTCTCTGGTGCAGTTGGTCAGAGCGATTGAGTGAATAAGCCGAAGTGTGTGTGTGTGTGTGTGTGTGTGTTTATATGCATCCATCTGTCCTATGGTGCTCCCTGCCAGTTGCTGCCCATATTGTCTGTCACTGAGCGTAGTACACAACATGCTCCAAGGCTCACTATGTGGCTCTCTCATGTCCAACTTCAGCCAGGGAGAGATCAGAGAGCTAGATGGAGATGGTGGGGTGGGGGTGGGGAGGAGTGCGCAAGAAGACGTTACAGGAAATCAAATGTTGTCCAAAGGCTGGTCGGTGTATTATTTCTGGGAAACTGCCTTGTGTATCCGGACATCTGCAAATGAGTGTTAGGCTTGGATTTACCTGCCGGCAGCCAGCGCTGCCTCCTTGTTATTTTCTCAGCAACAAACAAATTAAGCTATTTGCCACTTCCCTCTCTTACTCATAGTATTTGTGATTGAGTGTGTTTGCGTGTTTGTCACCTGGCAATTGGCTGAATTATAGAACTTCCTACAGTGAATTGAGACTTGAGTCCCACATTAAAACATGCATTTAAGCACACACGCACACATTATGAGTACTCTTATTCTCTCTGTTGACCATAAATCATAAGCACTAAATGCACAACACGAGCACTTAACTAAGTCTCACCTAGACCCTCACCACTCGTGTGTATATATCTTTATAAACAAATGTGAGATGCAGAGAGAGTGTGAACTCCGTGTTTGGCTGTAGTGCCAGCCATCACACTGGTTATGTAATGTTTGCTGTACAAGGCCAACAGACGAGTGAAGTGAATGTCAATGAGGCTGCTCCCTCCTTTTCTCCGATGTGGGATCATGTTCACTATCAGTCACTCGCGTCCCAAAAATATCCCAGAAATAAACTAGGCAGCCCTGGTCAGAAGATGTAGTTCAAAGTGAATAGTGTCTTGAAGTTCTGGTGACGAGAGCGACTTGTGTTAATGCTTGGATAGTACTTGTATTTTGAGCCCCTCCACTTTACTTTATATCCATTTTGTTTTCTCTCTCCTCTCCCAATGTTTTTTTTTTTTTTTTTTTTTTTTTTTTTTTGCTGCTTCTCTATCCTCACCTCCCTCTGACTCTCCAGCAACAAAATCTCCACCGCCCGACTCCTGAGTCTGTTCCAGGGCCTGTTTCCATAGCAACAGGTTACCATGGAAACTAGGTGACAGTGCAGTGCATCCCATCGTGCCATCGCCAGGCGAGAGGTGTTTGAGAAAGAGAAAGTTTGTTTTGTCGCCTTCTGTTTACTGAAATCGAGATGAAACTTCGGGTTTGATTTTTAACCTTTTTAAATGCATTTTAAATCCACCGAGAGATTCTTATTATGTTAATAATTGATGCATACATTCATGCATTTTGAATAAACTTTGACATTATGAACATCCAAATCTCGTCGGCCTCCATATGTTCAAAGGATGAGTAAATCTTGACATATTGAGGTTTTTAGCTTTAAATCCGGCTAATGAACATACCACAATTACTTTTAAGATTCTCCATTAATATGGTGTTTGAAAGGTTAAGAAAACATGTCCATTGTGTTCACCTGACACTTGTCCAAAACATCAAATCTCTGAATTTATATGCTGACCCATTTGCAGAATATAGATGTGTCCATGTGATATTTTCCTTTTCTCTGCCCTCTCTTTCTTCCATCCTATGAAATCTTCAATTGGATGTCCCTCTGAGCCTCTGCGTTGTGTACAGAGCGATATCTGAAGGCTTGAAATAACTGTACCACTTGCCAAATGATGCAATTATACAGAAAAGGCAAAAAACTGCCTCGGCTTTTATGTCGCTTCAAATTTAGAAATAGACGGGAAGAAAGAGATAACAGCAGAGCGCTCAGAAGACAAAGCTACTCACGTGTAAAGAGAGGGAGGGCAGGGGGCTGTGTTTTGCTCTTTTACATGTTCAGAACATTTATAATGCTCTAGAGTGCCTCTACTTTGGGACTATTGTATGTGGTCAGCTTGCTCTGACCTGTATACAGTATGGTTATGAAAATGAGGAATATTTTTGGAGCAGCACGTCAGTGTGAGTGTCCCTGTCTGTTCTGGGTCTTGTTTGTAGCCAGATTGTTGCTCCAGTACTTAATTATGGAAAAACAACAGCCTGGGGCCACGTCAAATTTACACAAAATAATCACAGTTTCTTGAATCCAAGTTGCTCATCCAGTCCTCGATCAGACGGTGAGAGATGGAGAGACAGACAGAGGGACTGAAAAAAAAAAAAAAGAAAAAAAAGAGTGACGGATAAGCAGAGCACAAACAAACAGAAGGTGCGACAGTGATGGAGCGACCGTGTTACGCCTGCTGCCGAGGTGGTATCAGCTACTACTAGAATGTGATTTTCCTGTATTTAGATGTACTATCATGCAACATTATAGGCACCAATTTGCACATATGAGTCTGCTGCATATTCCTCTAAAAACCCTTATTGAGTCTATATCACAACTGCACAGTAAAGCTTGTATAGCATAACCAGTTTCATCACATTTTCCCCAGTTAAAGCAGTAGTTTATATCAGAGGATGGTGGAGTCAGCCCCCCCTCTAAAGCTCTAGCCGACCTGGTCTGGGCACGTGATTAGACGCTGCTGTAGCAGTCTACAAGCTGCATATTATGCCTGCAGCATCGACTGCTGCCACAAAAATAGCTCCAAAATAATAGCCAGAGTTCACCAGTACTTAGTGAGAGTAAGGGCAGTATTGAGTGTCTGTTGAATTGGATGTGACATTTTAAGGTTGGACAAAGCAGCTCACAGCAGTGAGCTTTTGATTGTTTGCTGTAGTTATTCACTGGATGGGCCAGAAACAGTAAAAAGGAATGAGGTGGATTTTATTTTTCGAGACATTTTAAGGCGCTCAGCTTTTCAGCTGTTGATGATTTATTTTATTTCTTTTTTTCTTTTTTTTTTCTTTTTTGTTGTTTCAGGCTTTGATGTGCAGTGTTACTCTCTCCAGCTTTGATGCCGGTGGCAAGATGCAGAGGGATTTGTTCAGTCCCCTTTGGGATTAGCTCTGGGAAAAGCACTCTTGATGTTGTTTGTCATTACTGTCCATAGAAATCAGGGTAACATGCAATGGTAAAAATATGTAACATACTACAGCAGAATCTGATTAAAAAAAAATATTTTTGCATGTTTTTTTGTCTGTTAGCTATAATGTATGTATACTTTCCATTACCAATAACCATCAGACAACATATTTACATACTCTGGATTTTAGCATCATGGCACATACGATCATATTGATCTCCCTAAGTAAAGATGAGCTGTTCAGAAGTAAAGGGAAGTGACTGAAGGAAAAGTCTGCAGTTGCTGGAAGCATATCACAGTTTGTTCTTGTTTTGCTCAAGAGAGGACAGAGTTTACACATTTACATAAATTATCAAAATGTAGCTGGAATACTGATCTGTCTGTTACACAGAAAGCACTTACAGTAACACGACGAGCAGCAGCAGCACTCCTCTTTGTTTTTCGCTTTGATTTTGAAAAAGAAGTAAAAGATAGAAAATTAATTATTCATTGTTTAAAATCCACCAATAAAGAAGTTATGACTGTGATACAGAATTAAATCTATGCTTCATGAAATTTAGCCTAAATCCAAACTTCTGTATTTAGGCCCCAGATGCAGATTTCAGTGTCAACACTGTTGAATCCCAAAATGAACCTGATTCATAACCTGATTGATAACAGTCAGCAGCATGTTTTTTTTTTTTTTAGAGTTGTGGCAAAGAAAGCCGAATAAATTTAGGTCACATCTCAGCAGTTTCTTGTTTTAATCTCTAAACAACACACACACACACACACACACACACACACACACACACACACACACACACACACACACACACACACACACACACTACAGTTGGAGGGTATACATTATTGTGTTGTCATTGTGCTATTGTATGAATAGATGATAACAATTGCCTCAGGTTTTTTTTCATTATTGATAAAGTGGTGTTGACACTTATCCATACTTTCAGTGTTGCCCTTGAAGGATCATTTCAGTATTTTTATTCGGACTAGTGTGTCCATTTTGACTAAAAGGTCATTCAAACTTTGCATTTGCCACCTACAGAGCCATGCTACAGGTTCAAGAAATGGATTGGACCCATGGATTGTACCTAACTGGATCTACTGGAGGGGCTTGCAAGGCTAACAGAACTGGCTGCGTATTTATCTGCACCCGCCTGTTTGCTTAAATTGCGGCTGATTTAGCATGCGGGAATGCTAGATTGCACATACTTGCAGGTCTGATGCTACAGTACAACGGTTGGGGAATTCCTCTGGCTGTTAAATTTGGATTAAAGCCTCATCGCCGGTGACTCAGTTCCCCTTCAGTCACTTGAACATCAACTCCTACAGTGACTGCTACTCTCTGTTCACTGTGGGAGTCCAGTCCAACCAAGTGGAAGTAGAACAACACTTAAAGGCTACAACAGCCAGCCAGTCATTCAATCAGCCAGTGTGGGCTGGGCCTCCCACCAAATGCTCAATGCCTCACCAACCAACACCATCCATCTACTCTTCTTGGCATGATATTGATGACTACCCCAGGCGTCTGTAATGACACCGGCGAGGTGTGGTTGAACCGCAGCTGTTCAGACTACTGTACTGTTGGTTTGGCGTTGCCAGGAGAGTCATCAGTATGAGGTGTCAGACTGGAGCCAACTCGCTTCCTCCTTCCAGGAAATGTTGCTTGCCTCGGGGCACTGTGTTCAGACGCCCTCGTTGGCCAGACGCCAGGTACAGTACATCTCGCTGCAGCGGCTTTGTTGACAGAGAGTACCTTTTAATTGTTTTATTCATTAAATGGTTGTCTTGGCTATTGCATTGGGAGTGCCCTCTTTTGCTTGTACTTAGGATGGCTTGTAGGTCAGTGGGTTTTTGCCTGATGGACAAACTACAAGTAAATAATTACTGTGAGGAAAATAAATGTAATATTAAAGCCCCCTGCACACCAACACGGGTATCTTCAGATACTCTGGCTGGGTGAAGCTCTGCTGAGAAATGCACATAACTCTATGTGGCAATAAAAAAATGATAATGATATATGTTGTCTTGCCCCGACAGAACTAACAGGTCAGTGAGGGAGATGTCACTCAAATCTCTACCCCTATACCATAAAGTCTGTACTTCCACCTATTATTTTCTGCGCCCTCTCTCTGTAGCCCTCACCCCTTTTTAATGTGGCTCCAGTTCCTCCTCTCCCTCCCTCACATATAGTACAGTCACACTACAGTGGGCTCGAACCCATCACTTGTTCCCCTGAGTCTGCAGCTCTGGCTGCCTGGCTGCGAAGGCTCTAACACTTGCTGTATAATGAGACAGTAGAAGCACAGTTAAAGAACAGTTTCATGATCTAATATTTAATGAGTCTCGGCCTGGTTTTGTGTGAAGAGCAAGAGCTGCTTTATAACTTTGACAGTATAAGTGGAAAGAAAAAGAGTGCTGTCGTGTTGCACGTTGGCTCAGAGTTGGAAGATAACTGCAGTGTTGCCCAGAGAAGGGGGCAATTCTCCGATTTGAACACTCCTTATCCCAGGCTCTTGTACAGGCCGGGAGTTGAGGTAGATATTATAGTATATGTAGCTTTGATCCCGATCTGGGATTTTTTTATATTTTATTGTCTCAAAAAATGTATTTGTTTATATAGTCGGGCAATAGACCATCATTCACTGGCACTCTGCCACCCAAACAGCTGATGTTACATTACTTCTATGGAGGAACTGTCGACAGTCCAAACTGAACTGATGTGGCAGCAACAAATTCAAGTACTTGTGAGAACATGGAGGAGGTGCGGTGACAACATTTAGCATCGCTTTTGGAACAATCAACTTAGGCTGCAGTTGTGTTATGCAATAGCACAAATAGATGAGCAGACTTGCTTTCTTGCACCCAAACTTCAAGAATAAATTAGCTGAAGTTGTTTGGGTTTTTTTTTTCTTCATTTTTTTTTTTTTTTTTTCTCTTCAGGTTGTTATGGAAACTGGCCCGCCTACGTCTGCAGCAGTCCTGTGCTGTATAGAAGTGTTTTCTACCTCTAATTCTCTCCACAGTCACTCAGTAAATTAGGCTTACTGTTATTCAGCAGAACTTGCATACAGCAAACACTCGTACTACAAAACCATCTTGGCGGTTGTTGTGCTCTGTGGAGCCAGTACTGCATGTGAACCAGTGGCCGTCACAGTAAATACCAGCGGCCAATTGGCCAATTGACATGGAAAACTGGAGCACATCATGAATGCAACTGTCAAGGATTCATAGTCATCACATAGCCTGTTTTGCTTTCGCTGGAAGAACTTTTCCAGAGGTCCTGGAACAAGTTCCTCCGCCTAGTTCCTGGTGCCGAAAAGTCCAGGCCCCGGGGTTGCACTTTCTGATGGCCCTTGAACTGCTTGTATCTATACCAGCTTGCAGTGATGATTCATTTTGAACAATTCAATACATTTAGAACAATTAACAAATCATTTGTTCGGATTTTACTCCCGGTTGGAAATTTACTCTACGCCATTCCCCTGGAATTCACCTCTCATTCATGAAATACTATAAATATATATATATATATATATATATATCATATTCTTCTTTATATATCTGCATGGTGAAATATTATATACAGCAGAGGCAGAGAGTGATACTGCTTGGCTGCAGTGAGTGCAAGGGCAATAATGGAAAGTAATTACAGTAAAGGGTTGAATGAGAAGCTGGAGTAAAACAGCCTGTAGGGCTTATACACTTACAATGTGGAATTCAAACAGATGATTACCCATCAAATATCTACTTTTTCCCACGTTCGGGTGAATTTTTCTCATGAAAAGCTTCCTATAGGAAATGCTGGGTGCCATTGTATTTAATACTACGAGATGTCTCTGGGTGTTTTTTTTCTCCGACGTTTCTAGTAATGTTGATCGATAATTTGTGTAGTTTAAAAAGAAGAAGAGATAAAGTAAGAGTAACAGAGCACACATTCCTAAATACCTTCCTCAGAGCTGCCTCAAAAGTATCGAGGGGATTCAAGTGTCAATTTTGTGTCGGGTAACATTGCGTTGGTTTTAGTTTCAGTGGCTTCCCCGTACTACTGGCCCAGTGAATGGACTGGACTGTGTTAGTGTGCTGCTGGAACCTCCACGGGGCTGTCCTGTCCCCCCCCCCCCTTCCCGTCCCGCGGGAGACCCCTCGAGCAGTCAGACACACTGGCCCAATTTACTTCCCTTTTTGCCTCCCTCCCTCTCCGCTTCTCTTACTGCGTCTCCAGCCGCTGCTAAATGCTTTATCTCTGGTTTGTCACGCTGAGACTTCATTGAAGCAGTTGTTTTTGTTTTTCACTCTTGATCTCTCCACAATGTCTGTCTCTGTTGATTTGACTTTTCCATTTCTGTCCAAGCGGTTAAATATGCAGTGGCAGTTTATGGCTAAAATCTAATCATAGAAAGTAGCAAAGCGTTAGCTGCAGCCTAAGTTGTAAGCTCAAAGTGTTGCTAAATAGAGAATGGCTACAATAAACTAATTACCCAGCTGCTGCTGATGCAAGTCTACCCACAAGAACTTAATGGATAATTACATATAAGTGCAAGCGAGGGCTTGATTAGTGTAATAAGTGTCCTGGGCTTTAAAAGGTAGCATCAGATTTAGAGACTGAGGAAACAAAGGCGCAGAGGGAGCGAGCTAAAAAGAGGGGAACACCCTCCCTCCTTTTACTCTTCCTGCATCGAAGCCAAACGTGTCACTGTACCAGCCGCTAACGCTTTGCTCCAGATTCTCTCCGGCTCTTATTCCTCTGAGTTTTACATCGTTTTTTTTTTTTTTTTAGACGAGTTTATTAATTACACATTCGCTGACTCTGTGCCTTCCCATCCAGTACAAAGTTTTTCACGAAGTCTGCATCATTTTTTTTTTATTTTTTTTTTTATCATACTGCACCAGGAATAGCAAACATGGCTTAATTAATATAGCATTATTTATTCGAAGTGAAATGCTGCTTTTGTGTCTGTGTCTGCTGTAAGGTAGTGACCGTGGAAGAGGAAAGTTTTAACAAAAAAAAAAAACACAAGCAATATGCTCGCAGACACACAGACTTGGGAGTACAGGCATTAAAAGCAGTGCTGAGAGCGTGACAGTGGGCGGGTGTGGGTGTCTGAAGTGTGTCTGTCTTTCTCCGCCGGTGTGAAAAGTAGTTCAGTAATTAAAGCAAACCTCTCTGGTCCCCAATGGAAAGGGAAGGCATAAAGGGTGAGGAGGCTGTGAGAGGGAGTGGGAGAGATAAAGAAGAAAGGAGAGATAAAAGTAGGAGACTGTTATTTTTGATGAAAAGGGAAGAAAGGAGGTTAATTTTAGCTTGGCGTGCCGGATTGCCATGAGGGGAGAAAGTGGCAGCTGAATGCGAAGATGCTGATCAGTGAGACAGGGGTCCACGCACAGGCACGGATACACAACACACACACTGACACTAACATTACATCTCCCTGAAAATGTGCCTGAAGACAAGAGTTCCCCTTATTTTAAGGGAAATGGCCAAGGCACAGCTTTCAGTTTGTTTTCTTCATGTTGAAGAAGCACTTTGTAAATGGATCAGCTGTGACCCAGTTCAGAGCTGCATTTGTTGTCAAAAAATAGCAATTCCTTGTCTTTTATTGTGCATTCACCTAAAGTCAACCCACTAATTAGGCTGCTGAGAAAGAATTTTCTGGCACACAATCGCACTTGCCGGCAGACTGAAAAAGCCTGAAATCCCAGTGAAATGTCGATGTTTATTTCCACTGTAAACATTCAGCGTAGTTTTGTGTTGTTTGGGCTGTTTTCTCACATCGGTGCTGCTCGTTATCCAAACTTTCTCGCATTCTCCTCGTCTAACGAAGGCGTGAGCTTCACTGTTCCACTGCCTGGTGTTTATTTTTTGAGAGGTGGCCCGTTCTGACCTACATACGTTACCGTGACCAGCGCTACACTTTTGTCTCTATGACAACGCGAGGTGTGAGAGCGAGGGAGCGCCTACTTGAAAGGCAGGATGTTGTCGTCTTCCTACGGTAGCACGAGCCTCCACCAGCTCACGCAACCTGATGTATATCGGAACAGATATTCAAGAAGGCATCGAGCCTAGAGATCTCCATTTTAAGTCAGTGTCAGCTTTTTCTATCGTGTTCACTCGAGCACAAACAAGCCATTTGTTGTCCTATAGCAAGGCGAGGGTGGATAGATGTTGAGGGAGAGAAGGTCTCTGATGTATAATTTATCTGTGCAGTGGGTGGGCGGAGGTGATGGGGTGTGAGCTGGGTGAGGAGAGGAGAGGGGAGGACAAGAGGGTAGCGGAGAGGAAATTAGGGGGAGGAAAGGTGGGTGGGCAGAATGGAGGAGGCAGGGAGTTAGAGGGTGGAGAGAGGGAATCCAACATTCACATTTTCCCTGTTATCCATCACTGAGTACGGCAAGTCTTCCAGTGGGAGGAAGTGTCTGTTTAATTATGTCTGATCAGTATTATGCATGTTTAATTATGTTGTTTTGCTCTTGTGCATATGAAGCACTTACACTTAGAAAGAACTGCTAGTATCTGTATATATACTACATTTTGGAAGGTATTTTATTTCCTGTGTCAATTATTCCTTTTAAAACATGTCCCCGAGGAAGACACTCTGCTCGTACAGCAACAGCCCACTCGCTCAGGCAAATTTATGCTTGCTTCTTCAGGGCAGATGGTGCCTTATAGCGTCTGCACATTTGGCTCTTGAAGGCAGGAGCTTGGAGAAAAAAAGAAGAGAAAGGGAGGGATAAAACAGGGCTGGAGGGATGAAGGAAACAAAGCAGGCTGTTGCACCCTGGTGGGAAGAGCAGATCTGCTCTGTTAGGATGAGACCTCGTTCCCTCACCCTCCCTCCCATCTTTATTCTCTCACCACATCTCCTTTCCTCTCCTTGTTCCTCTCACCCACTCCCTCTTTCGTATCTCTACTTCCTCAAGACGTGTACTCCTTTTGCCATCCACATGCCTGGCTGCAGGCTACTTGTGAGGTGAAAGGGAGAGAAGCTTTCCTTCAGGGAGGGGCAACAGTGAGGGTCTGCGGACCAGTAAACCACCAAAAACAAGAAGGGAAGGTGGTAGGCTAGTGGTCAGGCTTTCGAATAGTACACCAGAAGGTTGTAAATTCAATACCAGGCTGCCACCATTGTGCTCCTGAGCGAGGCTGCAGGGGACTAGTCCCTGTAGTTAGTTCAATGCAAGTCGCTCTGGGTAAGAGCGTCTGCTAAATGACCTGTAATAATGGAAGGAAATGATAAAATATGACGGCATGAATAAAAAGCTCACCTCCTCCTCTCTTTCCTCTCCGCCCCAGTTCAAGTATGTGTTCGTACTTGCACATTTTAAGGGCTGCATGTGTGTCTGTGTGCACAAGTGTGTTTGCATGCATGTGTGTGTGTGTGTGTGTGTGTATAAAGTATCTCTAAAGGAGACAGTAGGCTGCGGTCTGTACAAGTCTGCTGACCGGAGATAGCAGTATGTTGTTTTCACTACCCACTGATCAGCTCTGCCTCACCCACTGTGAGGTGGGTGCACACACACACACACACACACACACAAATGTAAATGGAGGATCCACCTCTGCTTGCCTCTCACTAATCATCCCACACACTAAAGCCTCCATCATCGGTTCATAATGGACAAACAATAACAAAACAATAATAGCTTTTTAGGAGGCCATGTTGTGCCATGCTTGTGCTGATGTCTTGTGGTCTGATCCTGGCAGAAAGTTTAATTTGTTGTCAGGTTTTTTTTTTTGTTTTTTGTTTTTTTTCTTTTGGTTAAATTGAAAGTAATTTAGAGTACCCACAGTATGAATCAGCTACAGCTTTTGTGGCTTTTTGTAAAAAGAAAATCATTGCATTTTTGAGAAAGTCGATCTAGGGCCCAAAAATCCTAAAAACGCAGAAAAAAAAGTAAAAAATGATTTTGAGTCTCAGATTTTGACACTGTTTTGAAAGGGAGTGAGCTGAGCAGATGCTGTTGGCCACTTAGCATGTGATGATTGTGTAGAGTCAGCTCAGACCAGGTGTGATTCTCCACTTTTTCATGCACCTCCTTGTTCTAAATGAAAAGGTGGAGAATCACCACAAGAAGGTATCCTCTTTGTTTCACCAGAACAATCTAATCTCAGGATCCACCTTCTAGTGTTGTAGCTTCTAACCTCACGTCATGGTCTTTAACAGCAAATTGAGTTGAAGAAAAGTTCAGATGAAGGCTGTGAGATGTGGGTTAAAGCTCAAGAATAAAAGCTGGTAAGTGGACATTGAGTTATGATTTAAAAAAAAAAAAAATGTTACCATCTATCATTTAAACTACTATTTCCAAGGTCATGAACAAACTTTCACGACCAACTCCTTATTAATGTTTGTATCCCTCAAGCGTCTGTGCCATTATGAATGTATCAGTGTTGATGCAGGGGATTTGGAAAGAATGACACTGCCTGCGCTTACTGCCTCAGGAGCCACAAACATACCTTTTACAATCTCGGATGAACTCAGATTGCGTAACTCAAAGGTCCTGCAGAGTGATATCACAGAGTACAATGTGACCACCTGTCGCCCTGTCCTCGTCTGACCACCGTAGACAATGAGTTATCTCATGTACAGTATCTTTAGGCCAACATGAGCTCAAAGAGATAAAAGAGGATGACTTTTATTATTGCAGTCCTGTGAGGACAGGAAGACAAAGCAATGAATTGGAGAAATTGAAAACCCACACCTGGAGAAAGAAAGCCTGCAGAGAAGAAGAAATGTCATTCGCCTTGGATCGACAACTTATCTCCGTCTGACTAATGCAGAAAGGTCAGGCAGAGACTTGGACTGATATATACAATGTTAATATTTCAAAGGTTTAGACAAGTTCATGGGTTTCTCCCAGTACAAAGACTGTTTTGGTCCCGTCACCCAAGCTCAGTCTTAATGGAGGTGACCACAAACGAATGTTCTGATAATGCACGAGAAAAAAATGGATTGCCACATAAATGAATATTTCAAAAATGACATCGGGAATATTAGCTAAGAACAATAGCATCGCTCTGATTGATTGATATGACAGTATCGATAAACCTTTTAAAATGGCAGTGGGATTACCTGCAACTCCTCGTGGGGATCTGAACCACGCATCTCATGCCACCTCTTTGTTGCAGTGCGCTCAAGGCAGGTCAGATCAGTTAGACACCAGCTTCTACCAGCACACTGAATAATTCAGGAGATGCCATGATGCTGTGGGTCTGTGTGTTTGAGCCAATCATGGTGTGTGTGTGTGTGTGTATGGTGGAGAATAGTTTCAGTGGAGTGTGACTGTGTGAAGATGGGCGCTAACAGAGTGGTTTCCTCTGTCCTCTTGGAGAAGCCCTGTGGCCTACTTAGGATCAGCTTACAGATGTCGGCCTGAGAGTGGATGTTGAAAACTGACTCAGTGTTTTGGGGATGCTGTTTCCTTACTCCAGTGTTTGGGTGTAACAGCCAGTGAGCCCGCCTCCACCTGTTGATTCAGATGAGAGACTCTACATTAGCCAGTTAGATACGTTACAGTTTAAAAATGACCTCCTATCTTTCCTGCGAATGAAACATTTGTTTATCTGTAGCGTTCAGAGCACAACATCACATCCGTAACAGACCTGCCACTGTTGATTCTTTATCGTAGTGACACCACCACTCTTCATGTGTGGGTGCGTGATAGTGCCGGAGCTTTTTTGTCGTAGTGCACGTGCTGCTGTACATACAGAGTATATTTTAAATGGGACTCGCCACGCTGAATGCATCATCCTCCTCCATAAGGATTTCCTGTGAAATGCATTCAATTGAGCGTGAGAACCTCCATCAATAATTCATCCTGCTAAACATAATGGTGGGTGGGGGTAATGTGTGACAACCAAGCTTAAAAGCAGTCCCAGTTATTGCCAAGCCGTTTGCTATAGTTCATTGTCGTCGGGTTGCAGTGACGTAAGTCCTCCAGTCGCCGGTGACGTGAGGCTCTGGAGTTACACAGCACAGGTACACGGTGTGCGGTGCACCCATACATCTCAGTGTCATGGATAATGGCTAAAGGGGTGAAGTAAGGCTGATGCACTTTGTTAACTCCCCCTCCGGTTTACTCACTCACCAAAGCCCCCGGAGGGCTCCACCTGTACTGTACTTAAGACCTTGAGGATACTGTTATTCTGTTATAATGTATTTTTTAAGGGAAAAGGTGACGATGTCCTCACTGTTTTCATAGTTAATTTGAAACTTGATATTTTTTTTTTTTATGCTAACATTGGGGGGGGGCAAAGTATTAACACCTATCCCGAGTTCAGATTTTTTGTGCCGCTTCTAGCTCAATATTTTAGTTTTATTGCACACACGTACGGTGCGGCACTTGTTAAAGCTTCTTCAGCACAAACATTTGAGGAAGTGTAACAGTTATAATGTGGAGCTATTTCTGTAGAATCTGGAGGCAACAGGACAAGATGTTGGCATTGGAAGAGTTCTGGTTTCAGTTTTTAGTCTGAGTAGTATTGACCCTGACTCTCGTAACCCATCGTCTATAGTCCGACGACTTTTATTATTACTTTTATTAACTAAAATAATAACTGTTAACCGAGTGTAAACTGCCTACTTGGGAAACAATCCGGTCATAGACATCATCCCTCTGCTCCAACTCCACTCTCGCAGCTCAAATTGCTAATTGGACTGTAAACAATGATCAGCGCATGCAGCACAGGAAGTCTTGGCCGGATATACGCTGGCTACGCCGCAACCCCAGAATTTCCGGACATTATTGGACGTTGCCCGCAGTGGCTAAATGGTCGTCTGACCGATAACCGAGTTGATGGCGAGATTGTTTCTTGACCAAAAGCACCTGTCAATCTTATTTGCTTGAGGAACGGTTAAGATGTCTGGACCACCTTGAAAAGTAAAAAAAAGTAAAAAAAGTCAAGTTTTTTTGAATTTCTTTTGTGACTTCCATGGCTTCAACTCTAAGTTCTTTCAACCCTCTGTCCTGTTTTTGTCAGGCACTCCCTAATCTAGAGCTCCCTAACCTTTTCCCTCCCCTCGCTGTGCATTATATTACTCATTTCATCCCATATTCAACCACCCCCCCCCCCACCCTTCCTCTCGCTTTCCCTCCGTGTCACAGTGCAGAGTGAATAATTCATGTTCGGGCTGCTTGCTGGTGGAGATGAATCATGTGAGAAGAGCAGGATACACGTGCTCGTCTCAGAGCAACTCCTCTTTCTTAAGACCCCAGGAGAGCGTTGGGGGGGGGGGGACCACATCTTTACTGTATAGACCACATCTACTCCGTCCCAGCTTTCATGACCGTCACACCAGTTCCTCTGCCTTCAAACCCTAAACATCCCCAGACACCATACAGCAGCTTCTCACTACTGTATACATCAATGTACTGTATCTACAGCCTCATTAATTGGCTCATAAATTATGTTTTTTTACATTTAGTTAACTGATACCTTGGAATAATAGATGTACGTAAGGTGTTGATTGCACATTTAAAAGTCAAAAGTCACCCACATTGTGCTTCACACGGGCTCTTCAGAAACCTACGGTATGGGTGACGTCACGGAGGCCACGTCGATATTTTATACAGTCTATGGTGTCACCTTTTGTCCGTCTGCTGATGTGTACTGCCCGGCGAATGCATTTGCTCTATGCCTGCAATCATTCTCTAGCAATGCATTAGGACAATAAGTTGACCTAGTTTACATGTTTGACGTGTGAAATATAAAAAGTTAGTCGCTCACTGCTCTGCAGATTCGGTCCTTTCACTCCCGCACACACTTCTGTCTCTGGAGAAACTCACTGCCTAAGTCAAACTAAATGTGTCTCTGCATTGCTCGTGTTTCTGTCAGTTTGCACAGTCCGTGTTTGTGTGTGGTGTCGTTTGCCTGAGCTCTGCAGTCCTCTGAAGCTTACTGTGTCCTGATGCACATGTGAATCTCACGCCAAGTATGAACACACTGGAGTGTTGCTGGACCCAGAGCAACAATTATTCATATGGAGGGACCCTCGCAGTTTTCATGCTGTCACACCGTGTTATCAGACTGCATGGCTAAGCAGCCGGAACTGTGGATTGAAAAGCTTGGTGCTTAACGTTGGCTCTGGCTCACAGCGATGCAGTGCCATGTGCCCGATTGGAGAGATGCAGATTCGAGGGAATTTGAAAGAAGTGTCCGTCTGTCCTTCAAACAACAAGATTGTGTCTCCCACAGCACTGGCTTCTTGCCTAAAAACCTTTCGAAGATAGAAGGCACTGTGATGGAAACAATCTCAAATGATTCCCAACCTTGGCTGCTCAGGTCACATTAGAGGTTGCTGGTGTTGATGGTTGGAATTCAAATGGTGTGGGTCTTGGTGGTAATGTATTTTAATACTCTTCCTTTCCTCTTTCTTTATTCTTCTCCCAGATTAGTCGCTGCTTGAATCCAGGAGGACGGTTTGTCTCTGTAACCTTCGCCAATCCCTTCTTCAGGAAACGCCTCTACGCTCGCACGGAGTACAACTGGTCGATTGAGAAGTACAGTTTTGGAGAAGGCTTTGAATATTTTGTGTACGTAATGACCAAAGGAGAGGAGCTCAGCGCAGAAGACGCAGCTCTGGAGAAGAAGCTACTGGAGGACAGCAAATCCCCACCGACCACGATGGCCACAACACAGAAAGAGAATGAGGAAGACTTCCTGTCTAATATTGACCTAACATAACTGGATGATCTAAAAAGAGTTTTAGGAATACACGAACCCTGAGATTTATAAGTAAGCTCTATACTGTGGCAATGACCTCAGTAACTAACTTCTCCACTCTCACAAATACAACTGAAACTTCCTCGATTACACCAAATGCAACCAAATGCCTTTACTGTTATTATGGGATTTTATTAGAATTAGCTACTACGAGTTTTTAGTTAGTTAGCACAGCCCGTTGTTACTTTCTCAAAGTAGAACTGGAGACAGAAACTTCATAAATCATGTTTGAGACGAATCAACAAAAAAAAAGTGGGTTATTAATTCACATGGACTGATTATTTACGACATTTACATAGCGAAAAAAGTTTGCTAAACATTTGGGGAATTGGAAAAAATGGTAGTGCCAAACGAAATAAATAAATGAAACGACACATACTATAATAATAGTAGATAATAACATCTTTTTGAAAACAAAAACCTCCTAACCGGCTGCATTACAGTGGTGGCAACAGCCAATAAGCCTCGTAACTAAAAGTAACCTACATGTATGTAAATATAGACTACCCAAACTTCCCCCTCACTTATCTCAGTCTTACAGCAAAGATAACGTCCAAAATACAGAGCAACTTCAACTTAACACACGAAATAATGTCGACGCAGAATAAATCTTTTGCTTGAAGTCTACTAGCGATCCTTACATAAACATTGTTTTCTATATGTTTTTATATGATTTTATCGCTTATACATTCAGTTTAACTGGATTACAATGGGATGATTTGTAGTCATGTTGACTCATCGCGCCATGGAGCTGCTTCTGTTCTAGTGCAGTTTATAATAAAAACTTTAATCTTTTATAAATCAATTTTTCATCCCAGTGTCCTGAGCTGCTCTGTCTGCCTATATATCGGATTGGACAGTATCTTGATTCTGTGGTGCAGCACCAGCCTGCCAGTGTTATGCAATTTGCACGACATACTGACTTGTCTAGACATGGTACATAGCAGCAGCCCTGGCCTGCATGTAAAGTCAGTGTTCAGTCTATTAATATGTCAGTCAGAGTCTCTCCTTCTGTTGGGGTTGTCTTCATCTATCCCATGTCTGCTTTAGATTCCAGACAAAAGCCGCTAATGGAGACACGCAGTGTTTGACACACAGTGCTGCGTGTGGGCACATACACGTGTACATACAAGTAATAGCCCACCCTGCGTGTTATTTGTTGAGGAAACATGAGATGAGTCTGGGGTCCTGTGCTCTCTGCTGCTTAAATTTAGACCAGACCAGGAGAGAGAGAGAGAGGGAGAGAGAGGCATGCAGACAGGCAGGAAGGCTGGTGACTGGAGGGGGGACCACATTGATAAAGTAGAAATCATTTATTTTTAATTCTCCACTGAGATCTAATTACTGTCTATTTTTAAGACTTGGAGGAAAAAAAGGTGTGTGATTTTTCACAGAGCTCTTTTGTTCCATGACTTTCTGCTGGTGTAACGTGGTAGTTTGTTTAACTTTGACCACAACGTCTATTTAGTAGCTGTTCTGGAGCTTTTGATCGTTTCAGATCAAATTAACTAACAGTAATTGACTGTTAGCTTAACCCCCCATAGCTTAAAGTTTACGTGCAGTTTGGTGGTGAGATTAATGTTTCCGAAGTCAAGCATGAATTTTTAATCTCAATCTGTTGTGCTCTGAAATAACGTGAAAAATAAAGATTTCAAACTATTAATTTTTGTGTCTTTTATCCTAAAAGAAGATTTCAAGCTAACTGGTAAAATCATATAACAATACCACACTCTTATTTCCTTTGACTGTAACTGTAGCTTTGATGTGACTGACTATAAAGTGCTGCAGGAGTTAGTATTTTAGCACTTGTGGTTTCCTCATCTCAAAGTCGATGGGTTTTTGGTTTGTTTGAAATAAGGTCTGTAGTTAATACGAGTTTTAAGAGATTTTCACGTTTTGTTGTACGCCATTAAAAAAAGGTCAGTAAATACCCACCCGTGAATTATCCTAAACTTTTGTTTGCCACTTAGTTTATTTTCTGCAATAATCCAAAATCCAATGAAAAAATTCTGTTGGCTTTCTTCGCAGGGCGACGTTAACTTCCGGGTTGCGTCCTCCCTGAAACACTCTATTGCTTATTATTATCGTATATTCTCGTTCAGGACATCCACACACTGCACACACACTGTTCCACATATTGAAATGTATCACTTGATTTGATGGTCTTAATCTCACCCTGCCCCTTCCCTCCCCAGACCCTTGCATTGTCTCTGGGTAAACCCCATTGGCTAATATCTGGTTTCCATGGTTACGATTGGGCGCAATGGCCTGACTACCTTTTAACAGGGTTAAAAATAAATAAATTTAAAAACAGCTTGGCACCTGTTTGGCATGACAGGAGGGTGCTTATGTAAGTGGGTTAGGGTTTGATATTGACAATGGAGTCTTGGGAGCGCCGGGACTGAAAACATTTGAGGAATTCAACACTGGATGGACAGAGGTTGGGTTTGTCCCGGCACATGGAGAGAGATTTTTTCTGCTCTTTTTGAATGTATGTTTGCATACAGGGGGTATGATGCAGTTTTCCTTACTTTTTCTTCAGTTGTACTTAGTTTAGTTCTGTTCTATCAATCTATGAATATATTGAAATTCAGCTGTCGTTTTTTTTTTTGATAAATTTCAGCTCCCTTGGTCAGACTGACTGATCCGCAATGGCAGAGACCCCGACGGTGAGATTTAACTTGACTGGACTTAAGTTATATAACCGCAGAGCAGGGCGCAGGCCTCACACAGGAGAGGTTTAGTCATCATTTTCTCTTTAACACAAACCTTTTTGTCTTGTGTGCAGTTTTTCTTTTTCTTTTTTTGCTCCTTCAGCTGATCACCTGAGTCATCCAGGTGTCTGAGGCTGTGATTTAATATAGAGTGCTGCGTATTTATGTGTGTGTGAGATACTGTAGCAGAGCCAGAATTTTCTCTCCTGCTGCTAATTGTCCTCCATGCTCTGTTGCCCAAGGGCAGCAACAACACTAATCTACTGCATGCTCAATGCCTTCCTCTCTGTCTGTCTTTCTGTCTCTCTTTTACTCTCTCAGTCACTCTTCTCACCACCCTGCCCTCTCTGTCTGCATCGATTGGCCCTGAGTGCTTTGGTGTGTGGGTGTTATGTGAGGCCTCATGCAATTCAAAAGGTCTACAGCAATGCTTTAACCAAACATCTCTGGGTTTTATCTGCGTTATTGTATGTGTTTAAACTGAATCACGACACGGCACTGCTGCCTGTTTTTACCCAATTGAACCGTCTGCTCGCTGCAGCTACACTCAAATCATCCTCAGTCTCTTACAACCAAGGTCCTGTTTTTGTAGATTTGTTCTATTGATAATAAAAACTTGTACAAGCAAAGTTATTTTCTGAGATCTGGGAATGCAGCAATGCTATTAAAAACATGTCCAACAGAGCAAAAAGCACGAGCGGTCAGACGGTTTAAAACTCAATCCCAGGTTAGTCAAATTTATTTGGAAGATGAAACAAGGTCAAATGTAAAAATTATAAATTTGCAAGACGCAAACTAAAGACTTATAGCAAGCCCACCTCTCTTCAAAATATGACTGAATGAAATATATTGTGAGTATTCATGAAAAGAAAACTTACTTGTATAATCGGATTTTTTGAAACCACATTTAAAGGTCCAATGTGTAATTCCGAGCCACCTGCTCCAAAGAAATAGAGGGCAGTATTTCACCTCTAAACTGGTCCATACAATCTCTAATGTTTATATTTTAGTTGTAGTAGTTTGGCACATTTATCGTATTCTTTATATTGTGTATTGCATTAACTCCTGTGTGATGCCTGTCAGTCAGTCTGTGGGCAAGAACACCAAATTTAGATCAAACTGCTGAAACTCTGCGAGCAAAGAACTCTGCTGTCTTATAATCTTCACGTGGAGCTGATCCATCTGTGGTTACTGAGCACTGATGTTAACCGCGGCTGCAGTCCGTGTAACGTTACATTAGTTTGTTTATCAGACTAAATTCAAATTTGCAGAAACTAGAAAACGACCCGCATATTCGTCTCATCTTCCCGGTGGAGGCGCAGACAGGTGAGCAGCTCGCCGGGGAGCAGAGAGGTCGGCCCAGCCGGCACTCGGCAGCCGCCTCCGTCAGACGGAGCCGCAGTAAAGCGGCCAAAGAGACTTGAGCTCAGCCAGAATCAGCCCCAGCGGGCTGCTGGACCTGTGTAACGGCACCAACAGGGAGTCTGTTCAATCCAAAATTACTTGGCATTTCGGTATTGCAGCTCTATTATATTATATTAATATTGTAATATTTCACACAACCCTGCAGGTTGTAGCAGTCAGTCTCCCCATCACACTTTACAGACCAACTCTTCCTGGACCAACTACCTCATTTAGTTTCACACACACACACACACACACACACACACACACAGTTTTCTTGTGTAATGACGTTTCATTTCCAGCATTCTACAGTTGCTTGCTTTAGGTTTTAACTCCAAATTAAGTGTTTTAGATCAGTAATTCCCAACCTCATAAATCTGAGATTAGGGATAGGAGAGAATGGAAAACATATTTCTTAAACACAAAATGATTTTACTTTTCTCTAACAGTTCCCATTTTCTTGTTAAATACTAGATTAGGTTTACTCTTGCACAAATTATTCATTTTGATATTGAAAAATAACTTGGTATTGTAGCTATGTTGCTGCTTAACTTTATCGTAACAGATAGTAATTATGGGAAAAACTATGAAAATAGGACCAAGCTTTAACCTACAGCCTGTGTAGATAAGATGGAGGGAATCACCAGTTATCCTTGTCTGTGGAAATGTGCATTAGCTGTGGTGAGGACTCAGAGATAGCACTGCCGCTGCTTTCAACAGCACTGTATATCTGCCGATCTCGCTTGGGGCAGCATAATGGCATAATATACTGTATGGCAGGCTTATGTAACTGGAGGAGGAATTTTAATGGACGTCCACTCAGGATGTGGCGAAAGTGGAATCAGATCAAAGCTCTTTGTCCTCGCTGCACACGCTTAGTTTGAACCTATAGAGCTGAGAGTTGCTGTGAGCGGTGTGTGTTCCCGTTTGTGAGAGATAACGGTACAATGGTACTCAACGTTTACAGCGATCTGCTTTGCCATTTTGTTTGTTGTGCACACAAACGTCCACATGTCTGCCATGCTTGTATTTCCATCCTGTCTTTCTGTGTGGCTACACAGTGACTGTCCACTGGGGAGGCATCTACAGCATGTCTGTGTTGACCCCAGTATGGCCTGCACTCCCAGCCCATCTGCCAGGTCAGGACACAGGAGCCACAAAGACTCCGGGTTACATCCACGGCTCCAGCTCGCAGTCAACTCCACTCTGACCCTGAAAGCTGCAAAATGATGACAGAATTCACGTCTCTTCGGAGGGAAGTAGCTCATTAGCTGTTGCCTGAGATGTTCTAGTCGGACATCCTACATTCAAATTCAAAGGAAAAGTTATCTTTGAATGATTGTCAACACATTTTATTAAAATACTTTTTAGTTGGATTGTATCCAACTAAAACGTCTGTAGCAAAGCCTGACGTGTAGGTTGGGTGACTAATGAGAGTAAAAATCTGAATCAATGAACTGAGATTCAATGAATGCAGAGGCTTCTATGCAGGACACGAGGAGATACGCACTAGTTTGATGAAAGGGATGTGAATCACATGGCCATCACAGTCACCAGCTCTAAACCCAACTAAAAACTTTGAGAGACTTTTAAATATGAGAGACTTTTTGAGAGACTTTTAAATATGCCAAGGTGCATAAAGCTGCCGGAGGCGATTGGTGGCCTTACACCTTACTAACACTTTGTTGTTTTTTTCTCTAATTTGTCACTTATCTGTAGCTGATTTATTTTTCTTAGCTCTCACTAAACTAGCCAAGCAGTGTAAACACAAACTGCATTCATGAGCATGCACAGTGATGTCTGCTGATCTAGAGTTATTCTCCAGAGATTGAAAATGTGGTTGAATATTGAAGCAATATATCATTCAATGCAATAGTTGTTTTTTTTTTAATAGTTTGTGGACCACAATGGAACTTAATGGTACAGAGGAACTTTGTCTACACAGACAATAAAATAACACCAGTGTTATCCTTTGAGCCCGTTGTCTCTCAAATGTCTCCACATTTTTGATTCAAGAGTATTCTGTAGGATTCTTGAGCCTGAAAAGAATGCAAAAATGTAAAATGACGGTTTACAAAAAGGCATAACACTAAAGGGTGAGAACTGCAGCGCTATTGGTAGTAGGACTTGAATAAATTACTTTAAAAGTCACATGTTCACAGTCACACCCATGACTTGTAGAGGCGTGGGGGAGAGCAGGTACAATTCAATATTTGCCCAAATATGTCATTCCGGTTCCGGCCATTACTGTGAAAAGCGTAATTGTCCATGACCGCAGACACACACACACACACACACTCACACACTCGCACACCCGACATCCACAACAACAACATGATCGATAGCACTATGTGTTCATTCAGTGCAGTGCTGATGTTATCAGGACAGTCAATAATCTCTGATGGGAATGCGGCCGGTTACACTGAAGACGCTTTGTTGATGTTCTGTTATTAGGGTTAAGTGCAATTCAGAGTCGTAACAGATCAGTGTCAAAGAAGTGTTGTCAGAACATGTCGTTTTTTTTTTTTTTTATAGATGTGTCCTGTACATGTTTTCCAAACGATCGACAAATGAGACTGACAATCTGTCATATCTGTGGCGTGATTTCCAGGAAAATTCTGCAGTGAGATTACAAGGAAATTAATTTCCATTGAGTTATCGTTGCCCTGCAGGTTTGTGTACCGCAGGTGGGAGAGGGCTGATATCAACTGACACAATTTCCTGACTGACACTGTTGGCAAACAGTGTTGTACAGTATTTTTTCTTCGGCCGTAATCAGGGGGAACTTGTAACGATCGTGGAGTCTCTCAGCTAATGTAAAAAAGAAAAGAAAAAAACATCCACATTGTGTTCCCATTTGTGTTTAGGAGAAAATAGGAGTACCATTAGCTGAGATGCTGATCTTCAGGAAATGTAATGTCCCAGAGACGTAATAACTATAAGTACCCCGGCAGTGTGTTAGTTTGACTGTATAATAGGTTTTCCACCCACCTGAATTAGGTGAGTTTATACCTGAGTTTATACCTTCCTACCAATTTTCTTGCAATTGAGAGTATGTGGAAATTAGCAAGCAAAAAGCCAACAAAAAGCAAAAAGTGATGGATAAATGGTTGAAATGTCCATTTCCTGCCATTGTGTGTGGGTACGTTGGACAAAAATGAAACCACAAAACATGTTGATTTTCTTAGTTTTTTGTGCACGACATAAGTTTTTCTTGGTGCACCAGCCAAAGCGAGTGTTTACAGGCCTGCTATAGACTGTATGAAGTCACTGCACATGTAGACTTTGATAGATGATCATGTGGCCAGTCATGGCTCCCCAGGGGTCTTTGGTGTAATGAATTTACTAGTGTAGGCCGACATAGAGCTGTTTAAGAGCTTAACTGATGGATCACTGTTCCTTCCCGCTCTTTAACTAAGGATCAGTATATACTGTGACTAAAATAATGGCTACTGACTCCAAAGGCGACAAAGAAACAAGGAGACTTTTGTTTTCCGATACTGCAACCATACTTATGTTGTTTCTTAAAACATATCTTCAGTTTATTGTTTTAATTGTCACTGTGCCGAGGGGATGAGCTATGTGTCGTTATTTCTCCGTGACTTTCACTCAGGCCACTCGGATGTTGCGCCTATTGTTTGTCGTTTTCCATTGAATTGTTATTAATAAGTGTCTTGGGACAAAAGCCAAACCAAAGAAACACATTTACATGTTCTTTCACCATTTATTAATTCACCAAATACAGTGAAAATGGCATCATAATATACAATGACTCATTCTTAGAATGTCATGACATTTTTGTTGCTTTTTTGCTTCATAAAACGATGTTTCATTTTTGAAAATATTAAGGTTTCATGCACAACAAACCATATCCAGTTTCTTTAAAATAATGGTACAAAATAAACAAAATTAAAAAACAAAAACTGTAATGTCCAAAATCGGTCAAATAACAACCTGTTATTTGAGAATACTCGTAAACAGTGCAATATACTCTAAAACTGCCATTTTCTAACAAATTCATCAACGAAGCTCAAGTCACAGTATACGATTTCTTAATAATAGTTTAACATTGATGTGTGCAAAAACCCCAGACACATTCAGTTAGTCTTTAAAAAACGCCCGACCTCTGATATAGAACGAGACCAGTCCACCAAAATCTGAGCTTCACCTCCATGAAGCCTAGTCTCATCCTGTATATCCTCTCTGAAGTAGAAATATTTTTGTTGATGAATTGTAAGACGATAGACTAGCATATCATTTAAATAACAAATATTTAGATATAAAAATACAAATATGACTTTTGTTAAAAAGAAGCGTGCCAGGGTAAGAGTAGTGGCACCTGCGTTGGCACCAGAGTGAAAGTTCATGCAGATAGATGGAGAAAAAAACTCATAGTAGAGGAAACACGAATAATTGTGCAATTAAAATAACCAAATTATGGAAAGCATCATTTTTTTCCCATCAATTTCATGACTACTATTTAAACATTTACTATAATATGTGTTGGCCTCTGTAGATATCTGAGCATTTGAAAATGCAAAAAAAAAAAGGGAACAAAAGATATGTGCAGGTGTAAATCAGCTACATGGAGGTGCCAAGCTGCACCTTTAACCACTGATGGGTAATGCAAGAAGAAGAAGAAGTAGAAGAAGAAGAAGAAGAAGAAGAATGTAGCCTGCGGTTCAGGTTTAATCTGTGGCCTAATGTTCTTTAAGGGCCAAAAACAAACAGGGCTTCTACTACAGAAAATATTAACATTGCACCATCCTCGGATATATGTTTTTACATACAATGGGTCTCCTTCTATTTAGCAGACTCGAGAGTTTGGTTGGTCTGTTTTTAAAAAGCGTTAGCAGCAACAGGAATGCATTGGCCCAGTGCTGAAAGGACAGCTCCCTTGAATGCACCGTCGCTGACTGAATCAACAAAGCAAAGCCTAAAGGAAGGGGGGAGGGGAAATACGGAGGGGGGGGGGGGGGGGGACGTCTGAGAGCTTAGACTACCTACTGTACTGTACAACCTATTGAAATAGGGCTGGGATTTAGCTTCAGCCTCCAGTTGCAGTATGTTGTTGCTTACAACGCTGTTGGAAAGGAAAAAGAGATGGTCGTGAAGTAATGACAAGTTCATCCATCATTAAAGTCAGCAGAGGTTGGGATACAGAGCGGAGTCCGCCATCTCAACATCTTGCTGCGCAGCAGTAGTTCAAATCGGGATTCGTTTGGAGAATTGCCAGCAATCCCATGATAAATCTTGGTCTTTTCCAGAGTCTCTCTCTCTCTCTCCCTCTCTCTCTCCCTCTCTCTCTCTCTCTCTCTCTCTCTCTCTCTCTCTCTCTCTTCATCTCTGTCTTCCACATTTATCTTCCCTTAGCCTTCTCCATTTTTACCCTCTTCTTTGCCCTTTTCATTGCCGTTTCGTCAGTCACTCCATCCTCGCTTCGTGCCGTCGTTTTTCTCCTGCAATCCTCGAACATGCACAGCCGACAAGTGCTTCAAATCGGTGATCAAAAATAAAAAGTCTGCAAGACTCGCTCATGTTTAAACGCCGGGTGCAGACTTGTCTGTCATCCCCTTCAGGACCTCGTCTATTCGGTCGTCCTCGATGACCACTGTGGTGAGAGGGAGAGAGAGAGAAGGGGAGATGATGTTTACTGAGACCATTACATCAGAGATACTTGATCACATGTCTATGATATCCCAGTCAATAGTGAGATTATTGTGTTTTATTATAAGGTTAATTCATTCTTATTTACGGCCTATAGTAGACTGTGGCGCACTAAATAACAAAAGTAAGTGCGAGAGAACGTGACTAGAGCGGATGAAGGTGAATAAATACACAATTAAAGCACTATTGCAAATCCCCGAGCTCGAGTGCGCGCACTTGGTGAAAACAATACATTCCCGGTAATGGCGACGTGCCAGGCTTTTTCTATCCTCACGGTTTAACTCTATTGTTTTGGGTACAGCGTGGGGTGTGTCCTTACACGGAGATCATGTCTCGTGTAACAAAGAAGTAGTCATCCTGTGGTGCATTTTCAAATGTCAAAAAGGATTATAACTATTATAACTAGATTATATGAACAGGAGCATCACAATGAACTCACTACAAGTACCCTACATAGTGTTTGCACATTTTTTTTCTATCCGATACATACATTCTGGCCATGCATCAGTTATAGTGGCAACGTGTCTTTAAGTGCTGATCCTTTATTTAAACATTCTTTACCTCGCTTGGCTCTGCCGATCTGTCCAAGCTTTGGGGGTCTTTTCGCCTGCGACGCAGCGAAAAAGGCGCTTGTGTCCTGCAGTCCGCAGCTAAAGGACATCTGACTGACCTCACTGTCCGCCCCGTAGCCGCTCATTTTCCCCTCGTTGTATGGCAGCACCTCGGACATTGTGGCACGACGTAGAAGGATCACCGGCGTAGATAACAAGTCGATAAAAGTTTTCCCCCAGTGGCTTTATGTATATTCAATAAAGCCGTAGATCCCCGTGTTTCTGCAAAGCTGCAGCGGCTGGTGTGTTTCTCCTGCTGGGATCCTTCGTGAGTGGAACTCGATGTGGATGAGGGGGACACCAGCGTCTGAGGTCCGGCTGTTGTTGTGGTCTCTCTGCGGTCTCTGGATGTGCTGCAGCTGCAGGGAGAGACAACGTGTGAGTGAGCGAGAGAGTTGTGTTCGCCTGTGTTGCTGGCTGCTGTCTGGTGAGGGAAGTGGGAGATCCCGGGATCATAAAGGAAACCCAGGCAGAACGGTGAAGTCATCCATCCGGGCGTGTGCGTGTGTGAGTGTGTGTGCGTGTGTGTGTGTGTGTGGGGTAGGGGACTCCGAGTGGTAGAGGAGCGAGAGTGACATCAGCAGGCGAGAGATGAAATTGCACAAGTGAAGGACTGAACCTGAAGCAGGAGACGTTGTCTTTTCTTTAGGATGCATCAGGGATTCACCTTTAAGCTCATAGAAACATAAGGTAAAAATATTATTTCCAATTGCAACCTACAGTACATATTGGTCCTATTACAGGGCATCATGTTCTTCCATGGTATACTGTTATTAAGTCAAGTCAAAAACAGACTCTCAAATTGTTGTTTTTTGCATGTGAGTCAATGGTGGAAAGTAAAGGGAATTTACTAATTGCTTTACTTAACTACACATTCCAGGTACTTTACTTGAGTATTTATATTTTCTGTCACTTATTTACTCTTCTAATTTACCATTTTCTGAGAGAAATGTTGTACTTTTGACTCCACTGCATGTATCTAGTTACTTTCAGGTTGAGGCAGATTGAGGTTGTGCAGACGGATGAAACCTGTTATTGTTATAGATTAAACTGTGCAACAGTATATGAGGTGGTTGAAAGTGACTCCTTCTCTACCAGCTGCAACATTAGAAAGTTGTTTACACGTTATTGCATCAAATAATAATCTAACAGTTGACTGTATACAACAATGTAACTTGAAAGGTATTTTTGATGCTTCTGTACTTTACTTAAGTAACATTTTTAATGCGGGACATTTACTTTGGACAGAGTACTTTTATATAGCGGTATTACTGCTCTTACTTGAGGATATGAGTACTTCTTTCACCAATGGATAGTAGTACGGTATGCTGGCATGTATAGGCTATAACAGAGTCTGTGACAGAACAGTAGTTACTGCCTATTATATAAGATGACAAAATATAATATAAGAACAAAATAACAAAAATGTTTTTAATAATCTCACACAGTGACATTAAAGGGGCACTCCACTCTACTGATTCTGTACATACTGTACAGTGGAGGTCAGTTTACTACTTATGTTGAGTATAAAGTTGCATGCACACAGATGCATAATTAGACACTGAAATACAATATATCTATACATTATGATCATCTACTATATACAATAAAAAAGCATGAAAAAGAAACATTATAGATTTTACATGATGACAATGTATACGTTATATAAATAAACTAGGAAAAAACTGTAATAAATATATAATATGGTCCTGGTTGAGCGTCAGAAGAAAACATGTGAATGGTTTATTCCAGCACCATGGACAGAGCCAGTATAATTTATACATTAGCTGAATTTGAAATTACGTCATTCTTCTGTGCCTCCTTTTTGTTGCAGCCTGTGTTACAACATCCCGTCCTCACAGCATATGGTGGCTCATAAAAAGCTCAAATAATGAGCTGACAGAAAGCCTATTATTGGACCAAACCTGTTTTAACAACCCGGGCCAGCTAACCTGTCTATAAACATGTAATAACCTTTCCATTGAAGCAGTGTCCCTCTGTTTTAGCAGCCAGTCTGCATGGCCGGTGTAATTGACCAGCTGACACTCTTGGAGATCAGTTCTGTTGGAAAGGCTCTCGGGTTTCCTGCAGGGATAAGATGCAGGGCGGCTGCAGAGTCAAAGGGAAGATGCATTCAACCCCCTGTAAAACACGTTACTGAGTCCCGAGAGGATTTCTGTTAACCACCAGTTTACTAAGAAATCATGCATGTTGGCTACATCATTTTTTTGGAGGCAGATTCACCCCAAAATGCCTACTTCCATGCGTGGCAAAAAGCAGTCACAGAACAAATGATCTTTTTCCAATTCTGATGTTTCTCTAACATGGATCCACACTCAGTGTGTAATGCATCAGAGATCATAAATCTGCCACTGTTTCTGAATGAAATTCACTGGGGGTCTGACTCACAATGCTCCTCCTGCCCAATAAACTGCAGCCTCCAGCTGTAAACAAGCAGAGCAGTCGATTCATGCAGCGCTTTCACATGACGTCATCAGTCAGCAACACAGTTGGAGGCTGTAGGGACAAATCTGACCTGCTGCCCCAAACTGCACCAGGTGCTGCTTCATGTTCACTATTTAGGGTGTTATACCAACTGGACGGCGTACCCCTTCCCCTAATAATGCACCGCCTCGTACATCATGCTGAACCAAGTGCGCTTAAGTGCAATGACTCCTCATTTGGTCTGCCTCTGTTAAGTTCAATTGATCTTCCTCAGTCCACATGCTGTGTGATTTCTCTGCTGTTCTTCTTACTCCATCTCGGCCTCTTGAGCAGGCAGCAGTTCTTAATGATCAGGCTCACTCAATCAGTCCCATCATCTCTGACAAGGGCACCCACACTTAAGAAGTGGGTGTGTGTGTTTGTGTGTGTGTGTGTGTGTGTGTGTGTGTGTGCGTGCGTGTCTGCCTGCCTGCCTGCCTGCCTGCGTGCGCGTGCTCTTGAAGCACTGCCTCCAATTATAAATGAATCACTATGCTGAGTCACTCACCCTCTCCTCATCTCTCCCCTCGAGCAGACCAGTCGCTGCTGAACACACACACACACACACACACACACACACACACACTATGTTCCTCTTTGAGGAACACTAGCTGAGGAAAAAAAAAAACCCAATAACAAGCGTAGAGCTAAGAGCCAGGATCAATTCCCTGCTCTTAGGGTGTGTGTGTGTGTGTGTGTGTGTATGTGTCTGTGTGTGTGTGTGTGTGTGTGTGTGTGTGTGTGTGTGTGTGTGTGTGTGTGTGCGTGTGCGCGCAGGGGTTTATTTCAGGAAAGCTAAAAATGTAAGTGAGAGGAAAAAGAGTAAGAGGATCTGCAGTCATGGAGCAAATAAAAGTACCTGCTAGCCTCGTCATCAAGATTAATGATGTTTGTTTTCCAGCATAAACATCCTCCACTAGATAGTGAGAACATTGGCAGAGCTCCTGCCCTTGGATCAGTGAGCACACAGCTGAGACAGAAATGCTCACAGCTGTAGTCTGCACCACGCTGAAGCCACACCGAGGCCGCTGTACGCTCCGTCTCACGCAGCTCCGTCACAGCGGGAGGCCAAAGCTGGGATCAAAGGTGAGTGTTTCATGTTGTTTAGTTCCATGCTGGGGAAGTCAGAGATTTTATAGAAAAACATCTCACCAAATTCTTTTCTAAGAATCAAATTTCTACTTTTCTTTATTTGTTGTATTTGGAAGACGATCTGAGGAGTGTTACAGCGAGGCTTTTACTCAAGTAGGCCTTCTGTACTTCCTGTTTCTACAACGTTGAGGTAGTTCTTTACTTCACATTTATATTTTATACTAGGTCTACTTTATACTTGTACTCCTACAGTTTGGAGAGAAATATTGTACTTTTTAGCTTTATTTATCATAGTTACTTTTACACAAAACAATGATCAGGTCATATAATAGGACGCATTGTTACAGTTTAAACTACTCAAATGTAGCAGTTGCTCACCTCAACCATTATATTAACACCACATGTTAATTAATCCATAATAATTATCCAATAAAATAAAGACAAAATGAGTAGCTTACCTTTTACTTGCCAAAAAGTATGTACCTTTACTCAGGTAAAATTTTGAATGTAGTATTTTTACTTGTATTAGAGTATTTTTAGTGTGGTATTGTTGCTTTATCTTAAGTAAATCATATGAAAAGTTATTTCACCACTAGCTATACCCCCTGAAAACCAAACAATGTCTACTGTAGGTGCTACCTCTCATTTGCAGTTCAACCAAATAATGATTTTTGTTTTACTTAAAGGTGCAGCTATCAATATTTTTATAATAACAATGTATCAAATCACCATGTGCAATGTGGAAGACGCGACTATTATTGACAAACCAACAGTGAATTATCAATTCCCCTCATCTCCATAGAGCATTTTAGCATCTTTGAGCTAATTGTTTTGGTCTTACGACTCACAACTTTACTCACGCAGAATAAATGTCAGAGACGGATGTTTCCAAACCTGATCAGATAAAACTAAAATAAAACTGCATGGTTAGATAGTAACAGATCTGTGTCCATTTGTCTTTTAGTTAGTTTAGTTAAATTCGTCCTCTACCTGACACAATTTGGATGTTTTCCATTTCGCTCATTGGATTTACAGTATTGTTGTATTCAGACGTCTGGTCTGGGAGAATGAGCTCTGTAAAACAGTGCACTCCGCTCAAACTGAAGGGCAAACACAAAAGTCTTTACATCTGACCAGAGTGTATTTCCCTATGATACTATCCCTGTCAGCCTCTCCTCAGGGAGGGAGCGCTTGGTTTGTTGATGAGACGAGAAGCACTGCAGTCACACTACTGTCACAAAGTAGGTCACTTATCCCACGTTTCACTGCATGCCCAAAGCAGATGGGTGACAGCGGTAATTGGCATCAGGAACTGTAGCACGCTGCGATGGCTCTCTCTCCTGAGATACCGCATCTCTACCTTTCCTCCTGCTGTCTGTTGAGTGTCTGCTAATGCCAAAGTCAAAAAAGACCCCTCCACCCCGCAGCTCCCTGACAGGAGCACAAGCACATAAGGTCACGGTGTGTCAGGGTTTCAAAGATTTATCAACAACTTTTTCTGCAGATCTGGAGCTGTGCCATTTTCATTTGACACTCCATTGTTTGCAAAATGTGGCTCCATGTGCTGTAGATTGGCTGGATTTCTTTGGACACAAGACCTCAACACACAAAAGAAAGCTTACTAAAGATATGAATAAAACGGGATAAAACCACATTTGAAATGAATCTGACTGAAACTGATGATACCATTTCTCCATATGACTACGTCGTTTTAAACAAGACTAGAGTCTGCAGCCATGCTAGTTGCTCTGTGAGGCTTAACCATATCACTGCTAATATGCTAACAGAAGTATGCTAGCATCCATGTTTACCATGTTACCCACTTCAGTTCAGCATGTTAGCATGCTAACATTTGCTAATTAGCAGTGAACACAAAGTACAGCTGAGGCTGATGGGAATGTCATTAGTTTTGCTGGTATTTTGTAGATAAGTTCAAATATTGGACAATGTTGACCTGATGATGGTGCTAGCTGAAAAGTCAGGGGATCAGAAAAGTTACTTACTACATGAATATGTGCACCAAATGTTAAGGCAATCCATACAATAGCTGTCATGACACGAACCAATAGACCAACATTTCAATACCTAAAAACTCAAAAGTCATGATGATTACTAGCCAAGCTAATGCTGCCATGAAATCCCTGTATTTACAACTGGCACTCTTAATAAATAAAGTTTTACCTAACTTAACCACCACTGCCTGCACCCTCATCACCACAAATCAGGGTCTACACCCATGAAGCAGAGACAATTAGAGAATAATCATATCATCTAAATTGTTTGTCAGCTATCAGAATGGATTAAAAAGGATATCACAGCGTACATTAATTGCATGTGACTTGGAGACCATTCACTGGAGCCAGCGCAGTGTGTATCTCACTAACTCAAGTGAAGAAAGATGGACACCTAGTGGTAGAGGCACCAATCTTTTATGATAATTCAGATGTACTGAAATCAGCGAAGCCTGAAGTCATTTTGGAAATGAGCTTTTATCTCTATATGAACTGTGCACGCATTACAGCATTCTCGTTGCATTCACTCCCTCCAAAAAGGACCACGTGACATTATTCCAATCACTCTTTTGCTGTAGTGTCTTTTTATTCTCTCAATTATTCATTTAAACTGGACTGAACAAATGAAATGACAGTTTTTTTCCCCATGACCTCAGAGGTCTGCGAGCGCTACAGTAATAGTCTGTTCCCCGAGAGCCACAGCTGCTGTTCTGCTGAGAGAGCTCATGAAGAATTTGTCAAAGTGAACCCTTATGACCGCTGGGGAAGATTTATGAGATCCTGTGTCTCCCACCTGCTCCTTTTTCACGCTCACTCAGGCCTTATGCCCCACTCTTTACCTTGCAATACATCCCCCAACACATGCCTATTAGATGTTCCCTTTGTGCGCTAACGAAAAACAGAAAGGTGGCTTTTCATCTATCCGCCATTCTCCACATCCTCTCAATGCTTGTGAGAGATGACAGAAATAATAAGCTTGATGACTCACTACACTCAAGTCTTTTCAGGCACCAGGTGCCGTTAACAAGCATTTGCGCCTATGGAAAAATAATAAGACCCGTCATGTATTCATATCATCTTGAGGGTCCTGTGAAACATGTGTATCTATTCAGACATACGTGTCTACTTTCAGACTACTTTACTAATGTTTAAGAGGAGCAGCAGCCACTTGATGGAGCAGCTGCAGTTCAGATGTCTGCGGATCATTAAGAGATGCCAAACTTTGAATCATATAAGATCTGTACATACAGACTGAGCATAATGCAGTATTTCATTGTAGCCTCACAGATATGTATACTAAGACTTGTGAAGTTTTATTATCGCTCCATTTCTAAAACAAAGAGGGTGAGCTATTCAGCTACATTTATACAGGGTGATACTGACAGTAAGCGAAATGTAATTTGTTTCACAAGCCAACATTTTATAATCAACAAAATGAACTCTAAAGCTTTGTTTTAGCACTAAATCAATCTTTACTTCAAAACCTTTCTGTGACTCAAATATGTGACTGAAAGTGGTTGAAACAAAAGCTTACCAGACTTAAGTTATTCAGATACATACAGTTCAATCCCTGTTCAGACAGCAGCAGCCATATAAATTACCAGAATAAGGCACAGAACGTAGGATGTAGGAAAATAAACATCTCTGATGCACATTTACACCCATTTCCCCCCCCAATTACTTAATTTTTTACCTGTATTTCTAATATACAATTACAGATAAAATACCTCACTGAAGTCCTAACAATTCACTTTTTTTTTATGACATACAGTATGATCTTGATTCTTTTTTACAGTAATATGATTTTCAAAGAGTAACCTTTGCCCTTTCTTAGGTGCAAGTGCAGCACTTTAGACCATTGAGGTGTAAAGCTGGTGCGGTGTGTACTGTGGTGAAGCTCCACTGAGGTCATGTGATCACACAGTCGCCTCAGACGTGATAGATAGGCACCACTCTGCTGATGCTCTGTCTACATATAGGGCATCGGCGCTGGGGAAGAGCCTGGTAGCAGCTGTGGCAGCAGCACACATGTCCACAGTCCAACAGAATACAGTTACGTGGCTGAGTAAGGCAAATCACACAGGCGTTCTCTATGAGTTCCTCTTCCCCGTCTTGAAGGGCCTCAGGGCCCGTTACTAGAGCACGTGCTCTTGGGTTTTCAGCCTGCAGTCTCTCAAATGCCCTCCTCTCCTGCTCCCTCTCCCAGCGCACTTTTAGTTGCTGGTAGAAGCGTCGGCCCACCCAGAGGAGGACCGCTGCCCCTGCCAAAGCAGAGGCAATGGCCAGCCCCTTCCACCAAACAGCCGTGCTCTCCTGCTCACCCAGCAGGGTGTCAAAGTCCGTAATGCTCAGAAAGTACTTTGAGCCATTAGAAGGGGGGCGGAGATTCAGGGTGCCGTCCGTGTCCAGTATCAACTCGCCCACGCCGGTAAGAGTTGTGCCCACCTGGAAAAAGAGTGATAAAGATATAGTTATAAAGATGAGTTTTTGTTCATGTTTGCTCTCGCGCTTGGGAAATAAAAATATACGCTTAATAATTGAATCATAGAAGTAAACAACGTTAGTATCTCATCTAACAACTGACTTTCAGCATTTCCTCGGTCTCCAGTTGCCCTTTAAGCTTCTCTCCACTGAGGTATTGTCCTATGATGTCACCCAGGCCGTAATTGACCTGGTGGAACTTCTCGTGGGTGGTCTCCATGTGCTCTCCGGAGGCCTGCAGAGGGCACAGGACTCTGACTGCGGTATCATTTGATCCCACTAATACAAAAGGCACTGCATTCACTCTTTGGTGCAAGACCCGTTCACTGTCCGTCCTGTAACAGGTAAAAGGTAAACAACAGATATGTTTAGCCTACACATGTGACGATTAAGACAAAATATCATATAAATGATACCTAAATGTTGGGGTTACCTCATTGTTTCATGTATACACACACATAAATAAATATATAAATATATATATATATATATATATATATATAGTGATATCCCTGGAATAATCTCAGATTGGGCTCATAGAAAGCCTGCATTACAAACTGCTTTGTGGAATTTGAAAGATGTAAAGGGTCTAAAGCCCACTCAGGCTATGTGGGAATTACCTTAATTACCACTTCCTGACTTGTAAATGCTGTTTACGTCAGCGTCATCCACAAAGTTATTAAAAGTGGGACACTCAGATATTTCTGAAAGCTCCAAAATATAATACAAAGCTGCCAGAAAAGGCCAAACTATATATATATATATATATATATATATATATAGTATGGCACTCAGTAAAAAACACAAACACAGAGGCTTTCAATAAAGACCAAAGATGTCTCATCTATCATGTGTACTTGATGAGAGGCAGGAATCAGATTGTTAGGCGTCCTGATAGCCACGTGGTTAAGAGTAACTTCTCCCGTCAGTGATGTACCATGACATTATAGCACATTCTACACAGCTGGGTTCCAAAAACGTCAGTGCAGATATGTTTTTCGTCCTTCCTAAATCTAGAGTGGAATTACTATTTACGGCGCATACCACAAAAGTGGAATGTCCCTGGTTCTATTGTAACCAGGAACCTTAGTGGCTTGTCACACACTTCTCTCTCTCTCATTTCCTGTCTGACTCTAAACTGTCCACTATCAAATAATGGTGAAAATGCCAAAAGTATATCTCGAATGGTATCATAATGCTGCACTTTATTATTGTCTTGACTGAGTTCTCACCAAGTGCGTGAAAGGCCGTTCCACACCAGCCTGTGTTCTCTCAGCATGAACTTCTGCAACACTCCAACAAATTCTTTTTGGAAGGGGCTTGTCAGCGGCTCGCCTACTGGTTGCACAGCACCTACAGTATAAATACACACATGATAGAGAATAAGAGTCAAGGACAGTATACCTGTATTTCAGTTGAAAAAAGCTCTTGTCTGTATCAGAAACAGTGAGACTCTGTTTACCTTCGATGACAGCATACTGTAGACATGCTCCTGGAGTAACTTTCAAAATGTCTTTGAGTTTTCCATCTATGGTGAAGTGTGGAGCATCCTGACAACATGAGACACAGACTGTTTGTATATGCAGTCAACATACTGTAGCAGACAGCCTTCAGGTTTTACAAAATTGCACAGTGCACAGCACAACTGTCACTCAAGGGTTCACAAGATGGGAACAAAAAAAGAAAAAATGTGTTTCTGCCACACAAACTTGGGCTTTTTTTGCTTTTTTTATTATTATCCAGATTTTGCTTTTTCCTTCTGAGTTTTTGCATGGTGTACTACTTCAGTTCTCTAAAACAATATAAAAAACACTCTTTCAAAAGTTGTGACGAGGGGTTGCAAGTAGACACCGCTTCAGTCACAAGTCCAATAGGCTGAACTTAACTGGCCTCCACTGTAAACACAGAGATATAAGCAGAGTGTTGATCTACCGAAAGAGGATGTCACGCAGTATGTGACCTTAAAATTGTCTATATGGTTTCACAACTATTCACAATCCTTTCAATTGCTTAGGCAGCATGAAGCAGAAAAAAATATAAAGTTATATTACACATGAACTTCAACTAACATCAAGTTTATTTGCTGTAGTTCGGCTCTTCCTATAGAGATAGTAGCAGATGCCTGAGAGAGTAAGGCTGGCCCCAAGACAAACTGCCTCTGAGAACTTAACAGGAAATCCATCCATTCCCTCTGAGTCTCCTGTCTCTGCAGACCTGCACAAACATATATGTAAAAAGGTCAAACAATTGATTGACTTGTTTCCTTTACATCAAGGATGACAAAAAAAAAAAGAAAAAACACGTGCATGTTACTGTGTGTGTTTAACAGGCTATGTGTCATCTCAGTGTTGCGACAGCAATGTAAGTCAGTAAAATAACACATGTAAGATAGCATGTGAGGAACAGGCAGACATCAAGTCTCACTGAAGTCTTGTAAAGAAACATGAGCAATGGCATCTGACACCGCAAGATGTAAACAATACAAGTAATGTTACAAACAAAACTAGAAATGAATAAAAGGGCAGTGACCTCTTGCATTTGTGAAATGATCAGCTGTTAAACGTGCAGCCTTTCTGTGTTGACGTTCAAAACGTGACTTAGTTGGCAACAACTGACACATATATTTTCAAACTCAGATGGTTAGAGTCTTTAAGGGTTCTGGAAATACCAGCAGAACAGGTTGTTTAACGACAATTTGGGTTTTTAAAACCCAGGATACCGTTTTTATTTTCTTCAAACAAATCGGATGCCTTCTCTGTGACTCTAATATAGCTACTTGGCCATTCAGGAGAACTAGCTGGCTAAATGTTACTGAATAACTTACACATAACACAGTACGAACAAACCCAACAAGTTAGGGTGAAAGTAAGACACCGAGACGGGACACACATTGGCTGCTCTTTAAATCTGTGACAGCTAACACCATTATTATACCTCAAACTTGAACTAGCCGGGCTTGTTATATGTAGCAGTCATAACTTAAAGTCAACGATGCTGTCTTTGTTAACCAATAGTGCCATTAAACATATTGACAGTTGTTTTTCTATCCTGTGAGCACACCACGTGTTACATAACGTATTTCAGTGAGATAATTATCTTTGAAATATTGGTTAGCTAAAGCCAGCTGCTAGCCAGCTAACGTTGTTCAGGAAGGAAACCAGTAGTGACCTCTAAACAATGTTTAACAACCTTAGCTTTAGCTAGCCATATGATCAACAATAGTTAATACACAAAAATATGTCTTAAATATCTACTACGATTAATAATTCCTTATTTTACCTGTCACAGAAAAGAAGTCTCTCAGCTTGACATATTCGGCTTGTTGTCTATGTCACGTGACGTGGTTGATGAACGTAACGTGGTTGTTGAACGTGGCGTGATGACGTGTGACGGCGCGTGTCAGTTGCGGCCCGTCTCTCTGTCGCTACTCGCTACGCCGCCGAGATGGCAGGAGGTGTGCGGAGAAAGTCTCCCGGTTCCCCGTCCCCTTTGTGGGGGAAACTTCATACATTGTGGCAGGACAAACATTTGGTCTTATTCAAGACGGAATACACGTTACTGGTCGTTTCAGTTTTGTGGTTCCTGGAGATCGGGATCAATGTGTGGGTCATCCAGAAAGTACCATGTAAGTAGCTGCGCTGCGCGGCTAGTTAGCATGCTGTGGTGCTGTGACATTTTTCTGAACGTATCTAAACGCTAAGTAGCTAGCATTAGCAAACCTACTAACTTACACTGCCACCTGTCAAAGGGAATTTACTGCCCTTGCATGACCATATGCAATCGCTTGTTCCGTTTTAGTGAGACATTTATTATTTTCAGCAACTGCTAGCTAGAACTTTATGCAGCTAAACATCGGATTTTTACTGACACTGCTCTAAACTGGCTCTAAAGAGGCGTTATAATAAGTGCCCACGGACTGATCGTTACACATACTGTATATTCCAAGCATTAGTATGTATTCCATGTCATTGTTAATGTTGACACATGTAGCCTACTTCTTTGTCTGATGTAAGGCTGTAATCTGTCATCAAAAATAATTTAATTTTAATTAATCAAGACATTGTTTATTCTAGAAAATGACCGAAAATAGTCGTCAACATCTTAAAAAGCTGAGTTGAGATCTTCAGTTTTCTTCGTTTGTCCTCACAGTTCAGAACTGTAAGCTATTCAATCTACAATGATATCACATAAAGAAAACCAACAAATATTCAAGGTTGGGAAGCTGGAGCCAATGCATGTCAGAAATGTTCTGCTTGATCACTCAACTAAAATGATCAGCTTTCAGAATAGTTGGTGATAATACTTCTGTCAACTGGCTCACCAATTAATCGACTAATCCTTGTTTGTCCATTGTGAAACAGCTAGTGGATCAACAGTAGATTGACAGACAAAAGCAAATGATAATTGATGAAGCGTTTTTAATCCATTATAAACCATCTGTATTTCACATGTTTCATATCAAAAGATGAACATGTTGGGTATTTGGTCATCAAATAATTATAATGATTGCCATTTGTCATAATTTAAAAAACTTATAGACTAAGAGATTTAAATTATAATCAGTAGAGAAATTGATAATGTTGGTAATATAAATAACAACAACCTAATGCTGACAGTAACCTTATTATTCAGGATCACTGATCATGAATCCTCTTTACTGCAGACACTGAGATAGACTGGAAAGCCTACATGGATGAAGTAGAAGGAGTCATCAATGGTACCTACGACTACACCGAGCTTAAAGGAGACACCGGCCCCTTGGTGTGAGTTTCAAAGGTTTTTAGTGATGTAAGCCTCCATCCTGTATTTGGATGTAGTTTTTGCAGTGCAGGATAAATTAACACCTTGTTGTTGCAGGTACCCGGCTGGCTTTGTCTACATCTTTACAGCTCTCTACTACATCACCAGCTGTGGGGTGAACATCCCCCTGGCCCAGTACCTTTTTGCTGCTTTCTACCTCATCACACTGCTGCTGGTCTTCAGGATGTACTACCGCACTAAGAAGGTCAGTCTGTGACAAAAGCCTCAGTTATCATGTGGCATTGTACAATTTGCTGCGATAAGACACTAAACTGTATTGTTTTGCTCATGTAGCCATTGAGTTTGTGTAAAAACTCTATTCCTTTGTGCTTGTTAGGACACGTTTAAAGTTGAATTTTGTACTTATGTTGTACTTATGTTTATAAGGTATGCCATTTCCTAATAATTTCCCTTTTTATTGCCGTAATTATATTTGATTATTTGTTTGATTTATTTATTTATTTTCCCACCAGGTTCCTCCCTATGTGTTCTTCTTTGTGTGCTGTGCTTCTTATCGGATCCACTCCATCTTTGTGCTGCGTCTCTTTAATGATCCAGTGGCCATGATGCTGCTGTTTGCGGCACTCAACCTCTTCATGGATGGACACTGGACTCTGGGCTGCGGCCTTTACAGGCAAGTGTGGAGCACATTGCAGCTTTTCATGTAATGGCATTCTCTAGAGGAATATGTATGAGGTGTCATTATCTTTGTGAATCTTTATACCATATCAGAGTTTCTCTTTTTTGCCTTGCTTTGCATGATGAAATTACAACTCAATCTTTCTCTCTTTCTGACAGTTTAGCAGTGTCTGTGAAAATGAACGTGCTCCTTTTTGCTCCGGGACTACTTTTCCTGCTCCTGTCTGAGTTTGGTCTAATCAGAACAATCCCCAAACTTTCTCTGTGTGCGGCCATACAGGTAAAATATTCCCTATAACATTAAACCAGCCACAGTTTTACCGGCATGTGAAACATATTTTTTTATGTTCTCCCGTATTGCCAAGCATCATCTCTAAATGAATCTGTCTGCAGCTTTTGCTGGGTCTGCCTTTCATTCTGGAAAATCCTGTGGGTTATATGAGCCGGGCGTTTGATCTTGGCCGTCAGTTTATGTTCAAGTGGACGGTCAACTGGCGCTTCCTGCCAGAATGGCTCTTCTTGAATCGGTACTTCCACTTACTCCTGCTGGCTGCCCACCTGCTCACCCTGCTGCTCTTTGCTCTCCGTCGTTGGAAGAGGTGAGAAAGATTTTGGCAATTCATGTAATTGTAAGCGAGTTAATATCCACTTAATCTTAGACTTGAATGTAGTTCTTTGTTGCTGAGCACTAATGCCTATTGTATTTTATAAAGTACTGTTACTATTTCGGGGCACTCTTTATCATTGGGTGAAGCCATTGAGGTGCTTAACCAAAAAAACTGATACTACACACATTTATATACGTCACAGTTTACCACAATAACACTTTACAGCTAAGGAAGGTGTTAACAACATGTGCTAAATTGATTACATTTTAGTGAAGTGAAGGAAAACACAAACTTTTTTTAAAAATGAAAAGTAACTATTTTCTCTCTTTTCAGGCCAGGAGAAGGCATCTTTGAACTCCTGAAGGAGCCCAGCAAGAGGAAAATCCCTGCTCAGAAAACCACTGTTGATCATATCCTTTTTGTTCCATTTGAATCTGCTCCTGTCTGTAGAATATTGTTCCTTTTTTTAAAGGACACATTAGAATTATCAGGACCACTATTACTTTTCATGCTAGGTAGAGTAAATCAATGATGTTCCTACTATCCACCGGCTTTTGTGTCAAACCTTGACAGACGATCACAGATGGTGCTGATTCTGTTCACCTCTAACTTCATTGGCATGTGCTTCAGTCGTTCGTTGCACTACCAGTTCTACGTCTGGTACTTCCACACGCTCCCTTACCTGCTCTGGAGCGGAGGAGTCAAGAAGCTGGCCCACCTGCTCCGGTAAGAGGGAGTCTAAAAACTGAAAGATCCATTTTTGATTAGCTTTAGACTTATAGCACAACTCTGGATCACATGTTGATGTATTGTTTTCTTCAGGGTCCTGATCCTGGGTCTGATCGAGCTTTCATGGAACACCTACCCCTCTACTAACAGCAGCTCCGCCGCCCTCCACGTCTGTCACCTCATCATCCTCCTCTGTCTGTGGCTGGCTCCACCGCTGCCTTCAGCCCCAGCAGAAACGGAAGAACAAACACCCGATAAGGACAAACGGCAGTGAGCTGCAGCCTGATCGGACCGGTCGTCGTACTTGGTCTAATCAGCTCACCCTCCTCTCTTCAGTCCTCACAACACCAGTGCCGAGGGAGGTCACTGGGATAGACTGCTTTTACACGTGAATACAAGGAGCCATTAAAATTCTTCTCATCTCAGCTCGCTGCTAAAAATGAAGGAAGCTAACGTGTGGGTGCAGATACCTACATGATGAAGTAGTCCCTTGCAGTTGAAGAGATGAAAAGAGCAAGAAAATATGGATCTCAGGTTTCATTTTCAGACACATAGTAGGAATAGTGGAGTAGCGTGTGAAGAGGAGATTGTGAATGTTGTGCTGTTTTGAGAGAATTTGTTACATAGGCTTTATTTCTACAAATTATGTTATATTTCTACCGGCCTAATTATTTTTCCCTTGCTTGATATTCTGATATCATCAAAAATCCATTTACTGGTGCACAAATGATCTTGTACATTGTATAAGAAGGTAGTCTATTAATAAAGCAATCATATATAATTTATATATATCATAAATATAAAATTTCCAGAACTTGAAATTAGCGGCAAAAGCTTTAAATTAATTGCATATTGGGCAGTGGGCCTACGGTATTTCCACTTGCCACAGTAGTTGCAGTATTCTCCCAATACAAGGCCAACAATCTTTTCCAGTAGTTATATAAGCTGTAAGACAATCATGGCTATTTGTCTGTAACGTTTGTTACATAATAAATTCATCTTCTGTTGTGAGTGGTTCACTGTTACACTCATAAGCACATAAGTAGATTTAATGTGAAAAAAGACAGCAAAAGTGTGACATTTTATATTAAACAGATGCCACTGAACCTTGATGTTTTTTTTTTCCGCTTGCATGTATGCTTGTTACTCATTACAACAAATGGCTGAATTCCACAGTTTTTCTTTCATTTACCCAACAATAATTTCATTATTTAAAGTAATTAGTTTATCAAATAATCATCCTGATAATCAAAATCAACACTGACTGACTGTGATTATACATTTGGCAAAGTAACTGACGACATAAAGACTACGAAAAGCCCATTCAGCTGGTCAAGGCATTCTTGTGATTGCATAAAGCAATGTATAGATTTATGATAAAAAGGCCACTTGGTCTATGTCATTTAAGGATATTCTCACATAAATATAAAGTCTTACATCGGTAAAATATTTCATGTACAACTTACTATTGGAATGAACTTGGCACTAGGTTTTTGGTTTAAGTTCATCCTGCAGATAAAACACAGGATTTACTCTTCCATGAAAAGGCATTGCTTCTTAGGAGTCACTATCATTGCTAACAAGTGATTATGCTAATCGGTAGAGCTGGCTCAGTTTCCTCAGAGATCATAGTCTCACATATTGTTGGGGTTATAACACAGCATGTTGAGCTTGATGTTCTCGTCCCAGTGGCGCAGCAGCAGGAACAGCTGTCTGGCAGCTCCCTTCAGCCCTGCCAGGTCCACTCCCTCGGGCAGCTCCTGACAGCGCAGCCAGAAGTCTGCTTTTGCTGCCACCAGCTCCCACTCCATGAAGTAGCCAGCACAGCGGTGCTCCAGCCAGGCTAGAGCCACAGCTGTGGCCCAGCTCGAGCCCTCCAGGTCCTCCTGAGCCAACTGGCTGCTCCCCTGGAGGTCGGCTGGCTCTATTGAAGAGACTTCACATACGTCTGTCTCCGACCCGCGACCACTATCTGCCTGGCCGTGGCTCTGGCTCTGAGAGGGTCCCACAGATAGCTCCAGGGAGCCCTCCTCAGAGCTGGGGAGGTCAGGCGGTGAGGTGACAGGGTCACGGTCGGACAGGTGTCTCCGGCGAAGCCTGGGTTCCAGCATCAGGGGCGTGTCGTCTGGAGTGTGGTGGAAAGGAGGGGCGGTTGGTTTAGCGAGGGAGCAGGAGGAAGGAGAAAAGGTAACGTGGTGCGTGGGAGCACCGGGAAGCTTGATGGAGGTGGATAAAGATGGCGCACTGGGATATGTGCAGCGGAAGGGCGGGCTGAGACTGCGGCGGTGGAGGCTGTAGGGTGAAGCCCTCTTCAGCCGGTCCAGGGGGATCTGAACACAGTCGGAGTAGATCTCTGTCAGAAGAAAAGCTCCTGATGCCAGCTGCAGATGCACCTGAGTAGACGTCATATAGACACAAATTAATACATGTGTTTGCACGCTTGCATGTACTTTAAGTTATGTATGTGTCTGCACAGCTCACCAGGGGCAGGTAGTCTGGAGCTTCAGCTTCAGGTTGTTTTTCAGTCTCTGCAGACAGACAGCGGGACTTCAGAGGAACCTGCTTCCCTGATGAAATAGAGGACCTGAGTCTGCCTAGTGGAAATCTGGAATATACAAAAAGAGGTTTTTTTACCTTTTGAATATCTATAGTATACATTTGGATCTAGACATAATACACACCCCTCACAGAAAGGTGCTCACTCTCCGAAGTAAATTGAGCACAAACGCTGCTACAAAAGGTCCTCTTTACAGTGTAATGCCACATTCACAAGAAATAGAATTGTATGTGGAAGTCTTACCTGGCACCAAAGAAGCTCTCCATTGACTTGCTCTCGATAGATCGCTGTGAACGAGTGCATGAGGCGCCTGTTATTGCTGAGGCTGTAGCAGAGTACGCACTGCCCCCTACACCTGAGACAGCAGTGTGGAATAAAACATTAAACAGTATTGTGTCATCAACACAGTGATAAAGAGATGTGTCCTAAATGTGTTTAAAGGCTAAGTTCACCCTTTACATGACAGACCCAAAACATTTTTTTAACCAAAACGAATTGTCCTTTAAAAAATGATTTATAGTGTTTTGCAGATTGGAATATGTTGCTATTGAAGTTTTTCCAATGATGTGAGCTCCCCAGCAAAACATCCATACACTTCCTTTGCGTTTGAGTAGAGACAGAAATCTGTTTTTTGTAATGTGGGTGAATTGAACCTTTAAAAGCTACCTCAGGTGTTGCTGCTGTGCAAAATCCAGTCAGGGGAGAGCATTTCATATGTTTCTCCTTCAATACAGACTCACCTTAAGTTCTGAACTGGCTTTCTGGTCAGACGCCTCTAACCTTGAGACTACACTGACACTAAAATGTTTTCACTGATCGAGTCGACAATACTTACTAGAGTCCCAGGATGTAAGGCTACAGGGTGATGCAGGGGTGTCATCTCTGTCTGAGAGATACAAAGATTGTTGATGACCTAAAGTCTTGACAACAGAAATGGGTGGTGGTATCATTCAGTCTGTCTACCTGTAGAGTTCCAGGTGTCCTCCATCTCTTCACTGTCTCTGCTGGTGCGCCGTCTGCCCAAACCGACAGAATAGGCCCTCTGCCTGCGACTACCTGACTGGGAACTCCGCCTGATCCCCAAATGCATCCCTACACACACACATAGATAAAAAGAGCTCAAACTCCACACCCGAAGTTTGTAACATATGCTTTCAGTAAAACCTTTGAAGCCTAAAGACCGATCTGAAATAATCCTAATGACATCATCAGGGTTATTTTTATCGTACATTTATTTTCACATGCTGGATAGCACTCCTCGTGATTCCAGATTGTGTGAGTTGGTAGTGAGCCACACCTGTGTTTTGGACGTCCACGCTGTCTGGCAAGCCTTTGTTGGGGTTCCTATCAGTGGTAGTGAAGGCTGTGTACATGCAGATGATGTTGCAATGCTTACTGGTCTGGATAGCCTTCATGCGGTATCGCTTAGCTGAACCTAAGAAACAGTGAGGGGTAGACAGTACGTACACCGAATAATTTAAGATGACGTGAGATTAGCGTTTGAAGCAGTTGAGCCTCACCATGTCCAATGTCGCTCTCCTTCTCTGCCATTTTCTCAAAGTCCCTGATAACTGAGCGAGCAGTCAGTTGGTGAATCATCTCCTCCCACGGTTCCCCTCCTTTTCCTTCTTCCTCTGATTCTTCCCCACATCCCGCAATTCCTGGTGTCTCCGGGCCCTCTGGGGTCCAGAGGTGCCCCAGGTCCACAGTGACCTCCCAGGACACAGGTCTGCCGCTCAGCAGGCCGTGAATGAGCGAGCGGCACTGACCTGGTGGAGGAACGTCTGCTGGAACAGCAGTGAAGAGGTACTCTGGGTCTGTGAAGCTGTCCCAGTCCAGAGGAGAGGCGGGGAACAGGAGTCCATCTGAGGGTCAGAGTGAGAAAGAGAGAGATATTTGTTGGGAGGCAAAATAGGAATCCTGCTTTTCACAGTACTAATAGCTTACTGGAGTCAGTGAGGCTCCTGCGGGACAGTGTGCCTCCTGATGGGGGCTTCGTCTCTCCGTCGCTTTCATCCAGCCTCCCTCCCAGCGTCTGGTCGAAGGAGACCCTCTCCAGAGCTCTCCTCAGGCGGTGCATCTCCAACTCGCCCTGGGGCGATGAGAAACTGCGTGCTGCCATGGTTGAACGGGCCAGTGATTTATGTCTCCTACGAGACTCCTCACCTCCATCCAGACGCCCACTCTGCTTGTATAAGAGGGAAAAAGTTAGACTGCTATTTTATTTTTCTCTGCAACCACATATATCTAAACTGAAAAGATGTTAGGGTCATCTGTTTGTACTGTATTATGTACACTATTTGTGATGCCTCGAGTACTACATCGGTCAGGGATGTACAATCTTTTCCAGAATATTTTTCGACAACCCCCAATAACAGTCAATAGAAAACGAGAAAGTTAGGTTGCATTCATTTCTCAATGTCGTTTGGCTTTATAGTATTTCGGTTTACTGTGTTGGTGGATAAACTGGTATCTTTCATTTTGCACAATAGATCTATCTTCTTTATGTCGTCTCAGTAACTTCCAGGAATACAGAAAACTGCCTTCGGGTGAATCTATTACAATCAATCGTACCTTTTCTGCCCCGTTATCAGCGTTTTCCGCGGCGAGGTTTTGCTGCCACGCAGAGTCTGCCCAGCGAGACAGGGATGATCTCTGTTCTGGAGGGGGCATCTTTTCAAGGCCTTGGGGTAGAGATCCTGTATCCAGCACTGAACCAGAAGAGTGAGGGTTAGGCAGAAAGACCCCGCCTGCAGAGTAAGAGTTGGACGAGGTGTGTATGTGTGAGTGGGACTGTGTTTGTAGACTCGGCTCACTACTGAGGGAGCAGCACGTAAGGACGTATTGCTCCTGAATATAAGAGCTCTCCTGGATCCTCCTCCTCACGTCACTGGACCAGTCTAGCTCCACACCTAAAGCGGGTAAAAGCCCAACGTTAACCAATATGCTGTGAAGTTTCCAGTCTTGATTTATGTCTATTTACTGCAAGATCCATTGATGAGTGACTGACCTGGGCTGGTGCCAGGATCTGTGTTTCTGGCACAGGAGAACTCGGAGGAGATTTCTCTGGAAATCTCCCTCAGTGCCTGCTCCAACTCAGTGCCATCTGCACGTGTCACCACAGGCATTAACTCGGAGGCAGTGGGAGGTGAAAGATCATCATTTGATTGTCCAAAAACAGAACCCGTGGAGCCACAATGTACACCTTTATAGCCCCGTCCTTGAGACTATAAAACAGTTAGATTAAAGATCTGTTGTGGTAAGCAGACACACACAGACATACTTTTACAGTAAATAATGTAGTAATGTTACCTCTGTCTTTTTTGCTTTGAAATTTGTCATATCAAATAGAGTGCAATATCCAATTAGACGATTCCCAGGGTAGAGCGGAGGGATTTCATTGGGTGAAAGAAAAGCCTCCATGTTTTCTGGCAGATACCAGTCAATCCGTACATCAGTCAGCACAGGTTCAAAGGCCTTTTTCAGAGACTTGATTAACTGAGGAGATAGATTGATCACAATATTTTACTGCAGACACGGGTCAAGGTTAAGCTAGTTTTCACTACTTTGTATACAGTTTACACTTTAGTCCAGTGGTTCCCAAACTAGGGCCCCCTACAAAGGGTCACAAGATAAATATAGAATAAAAAGAAAACCTAAGTAAGTCAGCTCAAGTAAAGTAGTAAATTATACTTAAGAATTGTACTTGAGTAAATGTACTTTACTTTTCACCACTGCTAATGGCTTGTGCTGAAAGACAAACGTGAAGAACTAAAGCTGTATGTATTTTGCTTAGAATTGTTCTGCGATGTGTGTTTCCACCAGTAGGGGGCAGTGCTGCAGTGCTGCTGACCTTGGGCTGGAGTCTCTCCTCGTCATCTAAGAACTCTGTAGTCCCTCCTGTCAGTTTGGCAACGCCCTGCAGGAGTCTCCTGCAAGCTCGGGGACCAAGGCCTATACCAAAGCATCTGCAGAAGTAATACAGCATTACAGTGTTTGACCACATCCTTTGAGAAAATGCAATTATGATTATCTTCACTTTCTACTTTTACAGAGCGGTCTTTGATGCACTTCCTGAACTATGCGTACAATGTGTTCTGTCACTTGGTTTACCCATCTGAACAAATCAACTACCAGCCTCTTGCAACAACTCAGAGTATCTATTTGTGAAACACTAATGGCATACAGATGCTTCCATGTGTCTACGGAAAGGGGACATTCGGAGCCATCAAACTGACAGGACTGTTATTTGTGTACTCGGAGGGATCACAAGCCATTTGGCTAATTGAGAGTTTGAAAAGAGCAGGGGACAAAATAATTGAAAAGACTGAGTTCTTTTGTGCTTTCTCTAAAAACAGCAAGTGTGTCTGGGTGTCCAGATACTTGTAGCACTATAAGAAGACAGAAAAGCAGAATTATACAAATACAAGTCATATTTTATGGAACCAGATACGAGTGAGATCAAAATGTCATTAACATTCATTGAAATTAGACTTGGGAATAAAGAAAATATTGTCTGCAAAGGGGCAGCCAAATTACAGTGGAGAAAGTCAGTCTAGCAGGAGAATACTAATGAGAGATAAATGGAGTTATTGTGCATTGCTGAAGGGCCTAGAGAAAACCAGAGGGGCATGACTCCTACTGCAGAGGAGAGCACTTAACGGGATTACTGGGCGGGGCAGAAAAATACCTCAGCCCTTTCTTTTCTTTTTTTCACAGTGCTTTGGTCTCAGTTCGTCAAGGCCGCTGTTTGCGTGTGTCTTCTCTGTTTCTCCCCTCCTCTCTTTTGTCATTTATCAGCTCATTCTGCCTGCACTCACTGCACTCCATTCCTCTCTACCTCCTTGTCAGCGACAGTGATTTAATGCCCGATCACACGCCACCCACAGAGCAAATCTTCTTCACTAGTTGTTTGGATTATGTCTATTTTGTGTGTGTTTTTGCTTCATAGTGAATAAACAGCTTTCTGTACCATTCTTCTCACATGATTTCCATGGTTTGAATATCTAACTGGCAGTTGTTTTAGCTCAATACCTGCAAGCGCATGTGTTTCTGCGGACCAGCTCCAGCACTTTAGCCACATTGCTGATGGATCCATCTGTGATGATGAAGACCTGGCGAGGATATGAGCGCTGCATGGGCTGCTGGTACACCCATGACAGCGCCCCCAGCAGGTTGGTGCCGCGCATGTCGGCTCTCATCCTCTGGACGTACTCGTATGCCTGCATTAGAGTGACCTGATGCAGAGAAAAGGGAAAGGAAAGATGCTATCAGATCTACAGTAAAGGTGGGAGAAGCGAGCATCAAACATGCACGACATTGCCTGTGCAAACAGCTGTCAAATTTACTGTCTGATATCAGGTTCCACAATTAACCTGTAAGGGTGGCAAAGAATTTAATCAGCACATTTCTAATAAAGAGAGAGCAAACATACACACATTAGCACCTGCCTTAAAACCCGCTCAAATCACAGTGTGGAAAAAACATGCCTGACAAGAGAGGAGGTGGAAGGATGGATCTCGTGCCTTAGTTAAAATGCATGAAAGGTCACCATATGGCGGGAGTCTGTGCAAAGACTGTTTGTCTTTGCAGCCCCTGGTCTGGATAAAACCTGATACCCTGCTACTAAGGCAACCCAAGAAGCTGACCTATTGCCTGATTAGAGAGTATAGAAAATAGAACAGATAGTCCTACATGGTCGAAAAACATCTGCTTTCAGAAAACATGATCCAAATGCTCCATGTATTTTCTTTCACTTAACACAATTCATATGTAGTTAAGAATAACCTGTGAATTGTTTCACTGAAAATCCTTTAAAGAATCAGACTCAGATAATTAAAGCAAGGTTATTGCGTGAAACTAACATCGGTGCAGAGCTTGCTGGAGGTGAACAGAGGCTTGATGGTGGTGCCGAAGCCCACAATGTTGAGAATGGTGCCAGAGGGGAGACTCTTCAATGCCACCACCATGGCGTCCTGTGGAAACAAGAAGGGCCACATCAATGTGCGTGCATAAATCTAAAGACTAGACCGGTTCCTTGATATGTTTTCATCGTGCCTGCAGCTCACCTTGACTCGATGGATGTTGGTGCCACTCATGCTGCCACTGCGATCCACAAGGAACAGCAGTTCTCTGGTGGCTTTGTGCAGCTCCAGAGGTTCACGCAGCAAGTCGGGACAGAAATTGAGCATCAAGACGGGGCTACTCAGAATGTCCTTGTGGTATCGCTTCCTCACAAACTCCAGCTGCGGGCCAAGTGGAACATCAGCATGTTTAGATGCAGTAACAGAGTCAGGGCACATGAATTGGGACACGTGTGAGATATCAAAGGTAAAGAGTGAGTAACTACCGACCTTCCTCTCAGGTTCTGAATCTTTGCGAGTGCAGCGAATGAAATCACGGCGGGAACAGATCTGCTGTTCATACTGGCTGAACGAGAGCCTGCCTCTCTCTAATATGACCAACGGGCTGTGAGGTTCTGTGGAAGACGTTTGTTGATTTAAGTCACATTCAAATGTCAGGTGGGGAAACAATATGGATAGTTTTCAACTGCTCACCACTGAGGTGCAGAATGATCTCTATGTGTCTGTCGTATGGATGCTCCTGTGCCAAGGTGATGTAGGTGGCAGAGGCACTTTTGGCACTGGGGTCTGCATCTGCCCTCAGAGCGTGAGTGGGGCTCTCCAGGCCTACAAATCAGTTTAAGGAAGACATTTTTAAAAAGTAAGATGTATTAACACCAATCATGCATATTACATAGTAATGTATGTCAGTCTGTCCACAACTAATCAGGCATAGTACTGGGCACATCAGCCTAATATGTTTGGTTCTCATTTATGACTGAATGCTCTTGTGGCTGCGGTGATTCACACGTTTTGAAAAACCTATTTTATTGACTGTTTCACACCGTCATTGACTGCTGACTCCTCACTCCTATCAACCGGCCGGGAGGGGCCTCCAGTGTTAAACAGCTGCTTCAGTAGCAAAAGGCTAAAAACAAGTCTTACCTAGTCTATTGCAGGGCGCATTTTGGCTTTTGGCTGGCTCAGAAACTGACATCTATAGAAAGGTTTGGTCTCATTTTGAACTGGAGGATCTGCAGATTAATTCCATAGCTAATAGGTTATGATCCACTAAAGTTAGGCATTATACAAGAATAAAATACATGCTTGTGTTGTCTTCGCCACCATCTTGACTGTAAGGGAGCAAGGAAGGACAATTAAGTGAGATTCAACTCTTCTTTGTTTTGGAGGGGAGAGGGAGAAACACCTGGCGAAGTTCCTAGTTTGAGTGTGCTGGATTCAGGCCCTCTCTGTAAACCCACTTATTTTATTCTGTAACGAGTTTGCCCAATTTTCCGATATTTCAAATGACCACTGGATCAAAGATATTTGAGAAGAATGTCAGTACCGGCCAGTAGGCAGGCCCCTCTGACCAGCAGCTGGAAGTTGAGTTCATAAGGTGCCAGGTTGGCAGCAGGACTGGTGAAGATGGCGTGAGCACACTGCTGCTCAGAGTCTAGGGCCCGGTCTTGTTTTCCTGAGGCACCGAAACAGCTGGTTTGTCTGAGGAGTATTTAGGAAAACAAAAATACAACAGTAAGTCACATCTAGTTCATTGAAATGTACAGTGTTAGGTAAGATAGTGTTGCCACAGATGTTTGTGACACAAATACCCAGTTTCTTCAGATTTCCCTCCATTTTCACTCTTGCTTGGAGTCATCTGACCAGTGACGATCGGAGTAAGCAATGTGGGGTAAATGATGCGGATTGCTCCATTTTCTAATGTAGGAAGTTCAAGTGTGGTGCTTATTATAACAGAAACTATATCCATGGGGCCAATGACGCCGGTGCCCACGATAAAGGTGGTTCTTTCAAGGTCTTCGTCCAGGATGAGATGTCCTAAGGAGGAAATACAGCAGTAATAATATCACATAATACAACAATTTGAACAGACATAGTGGACTGGCATGGGGAGGTGGGGGGTGAATCTGATCTTTGATTTTATATATATAAAGAAAGACAAGCAAGGCCCTCTCGTTATCAATAGTTTTGGATTCTCTTCTTGACACTGCAATGCCCTTCCCCAGTATCTCAAATGAATATATTTATGGCATATTTATAACACATCAACAAAACATATCATAATGAAAATATCTTACAACGTTTGCTATACAGTTAAATACCCAAACACAGATTAATTACCTTCTTAATAGCTTGTAAATTAAAGTCTAGTACTCACTGACATATATCTCAAGATCATTTATTAAATAAATCCCACAAAAAAATTGATGAAATAAAATGTAAATCTGGGATGAGTTAAACGACCCTTCACTGCTTGCAATATGTTTCTGACCATCTTTCCTTCAATAGTAAAAAACAAACGAATAAAAACATAACCTGCTTTTCTGAATCCCTAATAATTTTGCACAGTCCCAAATATGAAATCATTCATCGTTGAAATCAAAAAAAGGCTGCAAAGGGGTTACTTGAATCTGTGTGGTGTTGGCTATAGAGAAATTATTCCATGTACGATACCACCGTTTCCAATAAAATATGGCGCACTTCAAGTTGATATACGTTTGTACTAAGTGAACGCCATCTCACCATTAGGCAGGCAGCCAAATCTATTTGCCTCCCTCGTCTGTCCTTTCTACCCTCACAGAGGCTAAAACAGGACAGAGAAATGACTAACTGTGGCTATATTTGTGGCTATATAGAGACTGATCATTACAGCACAACGGTCCAAACTACATTGCAGTACAAATGACCATTTTTATCTACAAGGAAAATACAGGAAGTCTCCTCCCCTGCGCACCGTTGGTGCATTGCATGTCGAGGCTGGAGTTCCCACAGCAGCCCCACTCCCGGCCATTCCCACAGTGGCCTTCGAGACCAGATCCAGGGCAGCAATCCAAACAGCAGTCCTTCAGCTTCCCTCGACTCTGGATCTGGACCCCCACCAACCGGCCCGCAATCACAGCCTCAAAGCCAACCACAACCTCCTTTTCCCCGAGAGGGTACACGAACACACCTAGATGACCGAAAATGTTTGACACACAAAACTATGTTTTCAGACTTATGCATCAATTTAAAAAGCAATCTAGCACCATAAATCTAGTATATTTCAAAGAACAATAGATATTTTTGTAAGAGCATGATAATAGCTTTTTTTCATTTGGTATTTCACATGTTTAAGCTTGAAGTTTTCAAATCATCAATGAATTGCCCTTGCCATTTACCCTTTTGAGCTCAATCAATGTGCTTTTTTCAACCCTCTTGTCTCCTTATACCCACTCATCATCTTTCATCATCAGACTGTAATGCAATGTTTAAATAACTTTGAAGCATAGATTGACTGCTTTGCTCTTGATTTAAAAATGTGTTATACATTCTCTAGCGTTCTCTATTGTAGGAGTTCCTCAAGGGTCAATCCTTATCCCTCTACGGTTTTCAATTCACAGCATATTTCTCCTCTGAGTCACAGCTTTCATTATCTTTGCATTTTGTTACTGCTACGCCGACAACACCAAGTAGTACGTCCCAATAAAGCCACTAATGCTTAGCCTACACTAAATCCATGTCTCATGATGCCTTGTACTAAAACCAGACATCACGACATTTTATGATGATAAATATAAGTTCATTTCCACCAACATTTCTCTAGCCCTTTTGTTGATAAACATGGTGGCATATCAGATAATATTGAGTTGTCTGCTAGAAATAATGGGCTGTTTTTCTTCCAACTCTGATTTGATGGCATAAGGAGTTTAAGAAATCCGTTCAAAATACAGTTGCTATGATTATAACTTGTGCTAAGAGTGCATCATCCTACTACTCACCTTCTACAGACTCTATGTCAGCATTAGCATAGGTAAGGTGCGCGGTGATGCCCAGGGAGCAGCCGTTGGCACAGGACTTGATGCATGAGGCCTTAAGTAGCAATGGTTCCCATGTAGAACAGTTTCTCAGTCCCCCCATCTTTTCAGGGCTGCAACAAGCCTCTATTCTGCTGGTTGCATGAGAACGAAGGTAAGTGAAATGGCCTGCAGACAGGAAGTGGAATATGTGAGTGTGCATTTAAATTCTCTCATTTTCCATTCACAGAGCAATCACAGTAAGCTTTGTAAATCAGACCTAATTGTTGCTGCATTGATTAAAATGTCCATTGGTTTCACATATTTTATGTATACTGTATTTGCCTGCCAGATATCTATTTATATGCACACATCAGCTTGTGAACATGTAACCAAGCTATCTCCTCTCCTCAGGCTCTTAGCAACCAACTGTGATAGTTTGGGTGTAAGAGGCTTGGTCAATCATTAACTTTGCAGGGCAGCACTTACTACACGATGCATCATGCTTATCATATGCAATCAGTGGCCAGCCTATATGCAAATATATGTGAACTCACGACTACTGTCTCACTCATGCTTACCTACACTATTAGCCAACTATTGTAGACTATACTCTACTCTATACTATGCTTTTTTTTAACAGAAACAGAGACTTGGTATCAAACCGCCAACCAACCCCACATTTTTTCAGAGTTTCCATCCATATAACTTAAGCCGTACGCAATAATTCTTCATGACTGACCACTTAATAACTTTAAGTGCAGCAGGTGCGGAGACCAGTGTGCAGATTGCAGCTTAGCGAATGGTAGACTTCACAAAACTGTGTGTGTATGCACGCATGTGTGTTTGTGTACACACACATGTTCAGTTGCGTGTGCGTGCGTGTGTGTGTGTGTGTTTGCTGTGGTCCAGGTAATGGTTTTTTCATATCTACCTTTCTAACAAGATCAACAGCCTCCATCTGGCTACCGTGCTCTCAGCTCATAACAGGCAAATAATAAATGCCTGGTTTGTTAAAGTAGGACAAACTGAGTCTGTCACAATACACACAAAAGTAAGTACAACATAGCACTTCTGTGTAGACTGCTGAGACTCAGAGCTGTGGCAGAGCTGATAAATAAGCCTGCCAGTCTGTTCAGCTTTATCAGTGCGGGGAAAACAGATAATGACTTCTTTACACATGAGTTGGCTGTGTGTGCGGTCTGTGTGTGTGGTTTTAATTACAGTATATCAACACATAGTACCACATTAATGATGTAAACAGTACACATGCACATACTAGCCTTGTAAAATTCTGTCCGTAACGCAAATGCAGATACAATTTATTTACAACATTCAGTAACGAGTTTTAGTAAATAGTAAAGTAACTATAGCAGCTGTTATCAAAAAAAAAAACAATAAAGCATTCAAAGTAAAGGCAAATCTTACTTAAGTGAAAATTCTGGATTTTGTGAGGTTTAATTCTTGCCTGGGTGTTTGCAGTGGCATAGCTGGCCAATAGTTAGCTCTGGGTAACGCTGCAGTCCCTTTATGTCAGTTAAAAGCTCCAGATAACAAGCAAAAATAATCCTCCAGGAACACTTACTGTACTGTTCAGTGCAATGTCTGATAATCTGCCTCTGTGTCCAGTGTCTGCATCACTCCACCATCACATCTGCCCGCAGGTTTCCCAGTGATACATCGGTAGGAGTTTTCCTGGTAACAGATGCTGCTCTCTCCTCTCCCTCTCTCTCTCTCCCCCTCTCTCTCTGTCGCTCTCTATCTCTTTCTCTCTCCACAAATCCACCAGTTGCCCTATAAGGACAACAATAATTTTACAGCTTAGTCATATATTCAAAAAAAATAGGATATTACAAACATAGTACAAAACAGTATCAGAATATGAATATCATCTGCATGCACTAAAATATTTCTGCTTCTATAACCTATTATGAGATAATATGTGGAGTAACTATATTATAGCTGGTAATCGGGCAATGAATATATAAGGATTAAAATATCCCTTTCAGAAAACCTGAGAATCTCACTGCTGTGATCAATCACCAACACTAACCTACATTTCCTTTTAAGTGAAATGTCTTCTGCTTGCTTACCTGCTCTGACCTGCACCACAAAGCTGATCAGAAACTATGATCCTGAACCTGCAGCTCGGTCACAAGCTAACACACAACGGTAAGTGAGGCAGAGCCTGCTTTTCATCCAGACAATTGGCTGTGATGGTAGCAGCACCATTATTCATGGCTAATGGCTCGGCCAGAAGGGGTGGGGGGGTGATGTGTTCTGCCTCTCCCAACAGGTCAGTCAGACAGCAGCAGCAGGCGTGGGTAGGTAAGACCAAAGAGGCAGCAGCTTTTTTTCTCCTATTCTCCAGTTTAATGGGTCCAACGCTACAAACTTGAAAAAGAAAAAAACATATGGAGTGGCAAACAAGTAACAGAGACATATGACCATGAATACCTTTTATTTTGTTTACAATTATTATTCATGAATTACTTTTATAATTATTTTTAATAATTAGGCAGAATTAGCTTTTTTTTATGTTATTGTCTTCTCATAAATGTGAGATTGAAGTTGAAATGGGTTTGTTTGTTTTTAAGGTGAAAGTGCCTTTTGCTTTGATTTTAGTATGCTGCAAGATGAACATAATTTTCAGTATCAATGGTATATGGCACAAACTTTATTTTAACCGGTGTAACAGATAATAAGAATGAGGAGTAACAAAAGAATGGCCTTATCCAAGGGGGGAAATAATAAGAAATATATTACTTTTGAGACAGTATCACGTTATGAGTAAATTATTTTGAAAATAAAGAAAATACCACATAAAGGAAAGGACCAGTAACAACCAAGGACACAAGATTGTTTTTTTTTTCTGATATCTGCCCATATTATTTGGCACATGGCTTGCAAGCGTGTGTGTGTGTGTGTGTGTGTGTGTGTGTGTGTGTGTGTGTGTGTGACACAGAAAGGAGAGATAGATTGAAAAGGACAGTGGGGTCAGAATAGTGGAATACCTCCTTTTGATATTTCAGCTAGAAGCACTCTGCTGTCTGTTTTGATGTTTATGTTGTAACTTGAGCTTTTATTTTATCATAATATATTGTACCATTTTCTTAAAATAACACATCTAACATATTTGATGCACTTTGAATTGATTAAGTAAGTGCTGCAAAGCTAAATTAGGTAAACAAATACATATATCATTTGGGTATGACAACTACAGGTATCACTAAAAGCCTCTCTCTTTTTTGTGTTTGCCTGAGAGTCCAATCTGTGTCCCACACTGCCTCCATGTGGCCTTATTCACTTTCTCAATCTCTATTTACTTATGTCGTGTGGTCTCTTAGGAAAGGAATTCAAGTCAATCACATTCCTCCCTTTTTAAATAAATGTCTCTGATGAAATGTTGTGGCTAGTTCAGTAACATAGTGTGTGCATTAACGAATAATCCTGTTAATAAGAATGTGAGAGGTCAAACTCAAGTTTTAATTGTTCCTCTGCAGGCTGAAAAGTAATTAACTACGTCACCTATGTTAAAGACTGGTAATTATAAAGTACCTAAATTACCCATTATTTTGAAGTCATTTTAGTTTTCTGAAACAATTTGTATTCCGCTGATTAAGTAAGTAACCTAGTCATTTTGAATTAGCTAACGTTAGCTAGCTAACTAGCATAGTTAGATGCAGGTAGTTGATTAGCTATTTAGCGACCGTGCTTCGGTTTCTGACTGTGTTTGACTGGGTTAGATTTGCACTGTTGCTCTGAATAGATACACACAGTATAATAAGGTTCATATTGTACCGTAACTACCTCTGTTTATTAACATTTGTGCTGGCAGTTAGGTTAACAACATGAACGTTAGCTAGTTTAGTCGCGTTAGCTGCAACTGTGTTAGCTGCTTCTTCCACAGGAGTCTATTGTAACCAAAGCAACACTCTGGTTAATTAGCTAGTAACACGATTTTACTAGCATCTTAACATTACCATTCTCCAACCAAACGTAGTTACAATTAAATGAGCTAACTTTAACTACACTTAACCGTTATTCAGCGTACTGTGCGAGACTCTATAGGCTCTACTGATCTATCAGGAGCAAAGGCGCCAGTTTGAGAACTTGAGCAATGACTTTATCATGCTGCTTGCCAAAGGTGTGATCGTGTCACTCTTTGAACCCTGTAAACCATCCATGCACTTCTAATATAACCTTATCATGCAGAACATTGCCCTTCAGCAACTACTGTGTGTCAGACTGGACTGCAACTGGAGTTGCAATATTGTGACACTAGATGTCAGCCTTTTCAAGTCAGCTGTACCATGTCAGCAGTGGCCTGGATCACTTCATTTAGTTTCTTCAGTTTCTCCCTTTTCAGCTCTTTGGTGCTCCAAAAAGGACCAATGCTCAATTTGTAGTTGTCTATGGCACACACCAAGCACAACTGCTAACAATCTGCAGTTACTTTTGTTAGACCAGAACTACAACTGTTTTCTGTTATTTGCAACTTGCAAAGATATTTAATTGCCAACTTGGCTGTAGGGGTAGAGCTACACACAATTGCATCATGTAATGCATTTGTCAATACAGACTAATGCATGGATTATATTTATTTTGAATACATAAGTTAAGTTTACAGTTTTCACGCTTAAAATTCTTTCCACTTTTGCTTTTATACCCCCTACAAATTCTCCATTCTCAGGTTGTCCCATACTCAAAAGATCTAAAGGACGACATGGAGCTGGTCAGTGTTGAACAGGTGGAAGTATAAACGGCAACTGGACATACTGTCGTAGTAGAAAGAAAACAAAAATGATCACACAATGGTGAGCACCTTTTCTTATCTAACCTCAGTTGTTTGCACTTAATGTTAGAGCTGCAACTATTTTGATGATTGTTAAAGTCATTTTTTCATTTCTTGGTTTTATATAATTTCAAACTGAATATCTTTAGGTTTTGAACTGACAATACAAGACATTAAAATACATCACCCATTGTCTTTTAGAGACTGGGATGGACATTTTTATAAACAAAACGATTATTCAAGAAATTAATCGTCAGATTTCTCAATAATGAAATTAATCGTTAGTTGCAGCCTTACATATTTTTTTACTGTTATTTTTTACAGTTCTACTGTTAATTTGTTGCAATATAAAGTATGGGTCTACATTATACATACTGTATTTGTAGGTGCAAAGAGTGTGTCTGTGAGGCTGTGTGTTAACCACACGCACGTGTACAGAGTAAACAAGTGCAAAGAGGCCAGCTCAAAACTGCTACAGCACTTCAAGAGGCACGTCTTAGCCCGGCCTCCCTGCAGCTCAGGTACATCCTCCTGCAGATGTAAAGTAGTTCCAATACATCTACCAACCAAAGCCTGAAAGAGCAAACGGACGGAAGGACCAATCAGGGGATTAAGTGCAGATTTTCACCCCTAAAATTTAGCGCAAATGTCAAAAATACAGCATCCCAGTATCACTGAGCATCAAAGCATCATTATGGGATGGGGCTGCGCTGCGGAGACAGAGGACTCTTCGTTTTGTTCATAAAGATTCACAAGCAGAATCCAATTTGAGTCTAATTTAATTACAAAATCTAACTTTTATTTCCTTATGCTTCCCTACTCTTCATTACAGTTTACCAAATGCTTTTATTCAGTAAAAATATAACATTGTATGACAAGACAAAGGGCCTCTGTAGTTCAAATATTATCAGAAACAAAATCTGAGCAGTGTTTCCACTTAAACTTAATCAACCACATCATCATTTTCATTCCATTTAGATAAAGTGGATTTTCATCATTGAACAGTTGGTGGCTAATGTGCATTTAATGGCAGTTAATGTGATTGTTGAGGTCATAATAGATCTAATTAACAACATGTCTAACAATGACCCAATACAGGCCTGTGCAGACGAGCTGCTTCTGCTTGACTATTGTCAGGGGGTTCAAGTGTCTGTCTGTGTTGAAATGTTGGGAACCTTTTCTCCGTTGCGTACCCCACTGACCTAGATTTCAATTGTTTTCTGCCTGAGACAATAGGAAAAATGGTTTCATAACTGAACACAATACCTGGGTGTTATTCAACACGATTGTTGTTAAGGTTCTCATTGTGGTGTGATTTTGTGCTAAGCATTGTGTGTTTTCTTTATGTAACCTGCTCAAGCAGCCAGTCAGTGACAAGCCTTTGCACCCCACAGTAAATCACTTCTAGACGGTTCAACAGATGATTGTGCATTCACATGAATTTCTGCAGCCCAGCTAGTCCAATCACTGTTGTGTCAAACGCAAACACACTTCTCACATAATTTGACCAATCTTTCTTGAAAATTTTTTTATTTTTCCAAGCAATTTGTTACAGAACAGTTGTAATCTGAGAGCAAATACTCATTTTAGTGTCTCATAAGGGTTAGGGTTAGGGTTAGGGTTAGGGTTAGACAGCTAAATAAGTTAAGCTGGCACCTGGGCAAATCACCTTGGGTATGAGCTACTCATTTGTCACTGACTGTTTAAAGTCCTCCCATTGAAAAAGTGTGTGTGTGTGTGTGTGTGTGTGTGTGTGTGTGTGTGTGTGTGTG